>JAMXDD010000007.1:18332879-18452409 GCA_024733475.1 Syzygium grande
ATTAATGCCACATTGGATTTTCCGCTACGGGAAATCACTAATGACACTTAACTGAATGATTTTTAAAAAATTATGGCACTCAAGTGAGTGCTGTACGAAAGTTATGATTCTTATGATGTTCTTATCCTCACTTCTCACTTGTGAGATCAGCTATATTGATCCCTCCAGATGAAAAGTGTTGCATTAACTATGAAATTCATGATTTATAGGCCTCTTTACCTGTTACAGACTCTACGTACTTTGACATGCTCCATTTCCATTAAGTTATTCATTTTAAAACTCATCATTTTACTTACCTTCCTTCTGAAAGAATCATTTCGTCTTTCTTTTAAATCAGAGGAGCCATCTCTCGTTCATCTTGTATAATACAACAGAATAAGACATCATCATAATTATCATCTAGACTAAACAGGAGGCCATCAGTAAAACTGGACTAGAGAGCATTACCCGCTACTTGAACTTTCTGCCGTGAAGTAGTTGGCAACGAAGTTACTGAATGAGCATGACAATAGCATAAGCTTAGTCTGTGAGGGATACCAGTAATACACAGAGCACACTAGACAATCAAATATGCACATTGGGGGCAAAACAAGAAACAAAGTACTTTCAGTTGAAGCTTCTATGCTTACCTTTGAATATTTTCCGTGACCCAAGAAGGAAAGTTGCCAGATAAATTATTGTAAGAGAGATCTCTGTTACACAAACCTGTTCAGTCAAATTGATCCCACAATGCCATGCAGTTTAGTAGATGCTCATTGGTTTGGTTCACTTACATATAAACAAGAGAGATGTCTTTCTTTGAGGGGAGGGCTCCACTCAACTTATTACTCCGAGAGACCTAAGCATGAAATGGCATTATTTGATATTGGATAGAATATGTCAAATGATTTGGCTGACTAATCTTATATAGATTCCTTACAAATAAGAAAGTGAGTCTAATGTGAATATGGAGTCTGGAATTGATCCATGTAGATAATTGAAGCTTAAGTCTCTGCAAGGCAAAAAATCATCAATAAAAGCATGAGAAAAAGTCAATGATTTTCTTGCAAGTAGAATCAATCTATTAGAATCAGTGTGAGTCAACCAAAACTCTGAGCCCGCTGGAAATCAATCTTATTAAACAGAATAAGAATTGGTTATTGAGTGTGACAAAAAAGGACAAAAAATAAAGAGGCGCATGGATAAGGTTGCATTGAAGAATTCCCAGAAAGCAACAAATGAAGACACAAAAGACATAGTATGTTTCATAACTAAACAGTCAGACCAATGGGTGTCTGTCAACTATCATGGTCTTTGCTTTTAACGTTTTACTTTTTCTTTAACCTTTAGAAAGTTAAATTCGACTTTATATAGGTTAGACCCTCGGTATTTTACAAATACCAGTATCTTAGTGTCATGCTCCAAATCCTATTCGAGCTCGCGATACCCTTACCTGGTCGATTAGTGCGGTGTCCCAGGTTAACCACTGACCTCACTTGCGAACATCAAAGATTTAAATTGCCGAGCAAAAATTACAAATTTCACCTTGACAAATTAAAACTGGGGAGAATAGGGAGAATGTACATATCTATTTCATTTCATTCTTAACCCATAATATTCACATTTACAAACTGTCCCAAACATGTATATGCACACCGTCTTACATAAACCGATACTCCAAAAGTTGATGACCTGGATTTTCTATTATCCAAAGATGGTGCTCGCAAAAACCTATTCCGTACCCGGACACTAGTCCCTACACCCCTTGTTGGGCGTCCACTCTAAATCCGATTCTTCATCCTGTGAGTCGGAGTCCCCTTGTACTATCTCATCCACTGAGGACTCCGATTCTGCCTCGATCTCAATTGGGTGATTAATGTCATCCAACTCTGATGGAACACCATTCTGATACTCCTCAACTAACTCGTCCATGAAACGGTATTCCGAGACGAAATTGGGATCCGCATACTGTGCAAATGGGAGTATATACTCCGATTCTCCCGCAGGCTCCTCAGACTCGCCAGTTGATTTCATTCTCTGGTTTTGCCTCGCGTTCATTCTCTGGTTCTGCCTTGGGTTCCTCCTCCTGTGGCTCCTCCTCCTATGGTTCCTTCTCGAGAATTGGTTTTAAATCTATGTCCATCGGATCGCTTTTAGCTTGTGATTCCTCGGGCTCGGGTTCGTGCTCAGTTTCAGATGATCCTTGCGCTACGGGGGCTGGCTGCATTCCGGATTGTGCTAAACTAACCTCTGCGCTGGTCAACTCTCCATCTATTGGGAGTATGCCAGATGGGTTCCAATCCCCGACCAAGTCAAATGGAACGTCAAATCCCCTAATGGGCCCGAACTCAGCTCCCTCTCCATCTCGGAAGAACCAGGATGTATACTTATGTTCCTCCCACAGGGATAGCCCTATGTCTACGACAACTGTGGTAATATGCTTAATCCAGGTTAGGTCATCTCTCGTCGGAAACTCTAAAACTTCTAACTCGGTGTGCACTGGGACTCCAAAACATTCTGGTGGTGGCGGTGGAATATTCACGGATCCAGTCGGGGTTCTGAAAATGTTGGTTGCAACAACCGTGAGACCACATCTCAGTAAGTTCACCTCTAAACCCCACCTAGGCTTCCACGTACTTCCAGACAATTTCATGCAACCCAATCACACACGTGCAATCATCACATAGCAGACACATCACTCAAGTCATACCTGAGCCTTTCCAAACAGGTACCTATCGTCGACCATAACCCGATATAATCAATCACATGCGCAATTTACTTTTTATTCCATGCGCTCAATCCCAACTTATCATGTTTCTTTCTCAATCCTTGCCAGTGACCCGTGTAAACGTACACACCTCAGGTCCACTGCAACCACATATCACAACACTTCAGGCCCGCGTAAACGTACACGCCTCAGGCTCAACACCTACCACCTACTGCGCAACCCACATTGAAGTACACGCCTCAAGCTGGCAATCTTCCGGTATTATCGGGTATCGTCCCGCGTTGAAGTACACGACTCAGGATGGCACAACTCCCCGCGTTGAAGTACACGCCTCAGGGATTTCCTCAATTTCACATTCCAAGCCACGCCCAAATTCACATTAATTTACACGCGCAACAAACACTTGCCACTCAACTGGCCCGTCACACATGGCCCGATGCACGCAACATTTCACACACGTTTATCATGCTCACAAAGCATTCAATAAGGCCAATTTCACAATTAATTCATTCCGACCCACGCATGCACACTGCAGACATAGTTCAATTAACCAATTGCACTATCACGTACTCAATTTCAACACTACTAACCTAGTCACAATTCCAGCACACAATAATCACACAAAATGCCATTTTTGTCCAACCAAATGGCGTTAAATCACTTTCGGTCCTTCACGATACTTTCTCCCCCTCAATAGACGGTTCTAAAAATCCAACTTGCGTCCCAATCGGCCCATCACAGCCCACTGTACAGTCACTCACAGCTCACTGTGGTCCTCAAAATTCCAATTAAAAATTCACCGAATTCATTCCTAGGCCCGCTTAACAATTCCACTCATAAATCGCTTTTACCCTTTTAAAACTTGTGACATTCTGGATTTTGACCCAATTTGGGGTTTATAAAACGCGATTTGTCGGTGTGCTTATAGTAAAATCTCGCCCGGAACCGATCACTCCGGTTATCATTTTAAATTAGAGATTTCGCTAGAATCGCACTTGATCAAATTTGGTCGTTATTTAGACCCCGAACTTGGCGATCGATTTTCGGGAGTTTCGGGATTTAAATAAATTGGACGGTGTCGATATTAATGTGGCCAAGATGTCGAGATTGTCAGGAATGAAGGAAAAATGAGAGTTTTTGAGTAAGTTAAATTTGGACTAATAGACCTCTCTCGTTAAAATTTGGTTTCATTAATTTGGCCTTTGTCCCTTTTTGTGTGCGAGGCTATTTTAGGATCGAGGGCAATTTTGGGTTTTGAATTTGGACTCGGTTTGCGTTTAAAATAAGAATGAAGTTTAATTTTTTTTCGGAACTCTTCTCTCTCTCTCTCTCTTTCTCTCTCTCTCTCTCCGGTCACTCCCCCCCCCCTCGCACGTTTGTCCTCCCCCTTGTCAGACCTATCCATTCTCTCTCTCTCTTTTCTTTCTTTCATTTTTTTTCTTCCTTTTCTTTTCTTTTCTTCCTCTCCTCTTCTTCTCTTTTTTGGTAGGTCTTCTCTTCCTCCTGCCAAGTGTTACATTCCTGCTTTGGCTTCTTCTCCAACTTGATGCTCGCCCGACCCCTCCTTGCCCGGCCACCCGGCCCGACCCGCCGCCTACCACCTTGTCTTTGCCGTCGCCCGACCAAAGCCCGTGCCGCCGCTCGTCGCCCGCAACCGCCCGTTCGCCCGACCACTGCCCGCGTCGCCGCGGCAACAGCTTCATGATTGCGTCCGCTTGGATTGGCGCTACCCGCTTTCGCTCGGCAGCCCTCCCTCGATCGCTCCGCCGTCCGCGTCGCCTCCCGGCCTTTCTCCTCCCCTTGTTTCTCTTCTCCCGGCTTCCCTGTTAGGGCTTGACCGCCGCCGCGCCGCGGCTCGCCCGTTTTGGCAGCCATGCTTTCGCTCCACCCTTGACCTTCACGGCCATCAGTAGCCACCGCGCCTAAGCGGCCGCAGTCCACCTCTCCCTGACCGGCCAGCCACCGCCTCTCCTCCTTCACCATTACTGTCCTCCTTGACTGTTCCCGGGCTAACTGCTTGTCGGTGAGACCTCGGCTCTTCACTTCTTTGCTGTCCGTGACTTTCCTACATTGCCAGCCCTATTCTCTCGCTCAAGTCGGGAATTAGCGACTCCCTAAACCCCGTCTGGGACTTTGGGTATCATTTGACTCGTTTAGGGTTAATTAGTGCGGATTAGGGACTAATTTGGTGGCTAATTAAAGGATTAATCATGGCTGGAATATGGTTTTTGTGGATGATTTGGCGAATGATTATGGCGGGCTTGATCGTTAGCTTGATGGAATGAGGTTGGTGGGTTTATTGAGTGGAATATGGGTGAAAATGTGTTGAATGGCGGCGATGTTACCATCGAATGTTGTTTGATTTGTGGGCTGATTTGGTGTTCATTGCGCTGCGTGTGTTATTCGTGGTATGAGGGCTGGTTGTTACCGCCCGTTTGTTGTTGTCACGAGTGCATGTTCGCGACTTTAAATTGAAAGAATGGTGGTTTGTTTAGTGCCCATGAGAATTGATTTGTTTGATGGGCGGTTGAGCTCAATGGAAGGGGTTTGATGCTTGAATATGTGTTGGCCATGCTGAGTTGGTGACTGAGTTCGATGGCCTATTGGGACTCATGTGCGCTTGGTTTATTATGGCTCGTTTTGTGGAAGTTGAGGTGGATTTGATGCTTGCTCGGACTAATTTGAATGATTGGCGTTTGAGTATATTAGAGTGTGATTTGAACATGTAAATGCCATGAAATTGATTGAATTATGTGGCGTGTGTGCTTGACAAGCCCGGATTGATCGGAGGGCTGCCAACCCGTAGGGTGTTGACCCGGGTTGTAAGAAAGGACCTGTAGGGTGTTGACCCGGGTCGTGAGAAAAGTCCTCGAGCGTGTTGACGCGGACAAGCCCGGATTGATCGGAGGGTCGCCACCGGAGCGTGTTGACGCGGGTGGCGAGAAAGGACCGCGGGGTGTTGACCCGGTCATGAGAAAGTTGAATGGATGCGCATGTGCTTTTGAAATTAATTGAGTTGGTGAATGTGCGTGAATGACGTCTCGAGTAATTGTGATAAGTACGTGAAATGTTATTTCAATATAGTGATTTGACTAATGTGCGAGTTAGCGTGTGATTGGAAATAAGGTAAGTACTTATGTGAAAATTGTTACGTGGATAGTTAGATTGCATGTTTATACTCGTCTGGGTACGCATTGGCCTATGTGGGGTTTAGGTTGTCTGCTTACTGAGATGTATTCTCATGGTTTTTTTGACCAAACCATTTCAGATCCGCGACCATAGTTGATTGGAGACCCTACAAGGATAATCTCGGGGATCAAGGCGGGTCGAGGACCCTGTATTTTGAGGGACCCATTTTGTAGATGAGTTAAGTTGATGAACCATGGTCTTTTTGTTAAATGTGATTTGTCGTTTTTTTGGCCTAGTTGGCAGTTGACTTTTGTGAACATTGTATGTATCTACCAAGTGTATGAACTGCGAGTTTTGATTGTGCTTTTGCTACCCCTTCGTCATTATTATATGTCTGGGTTAATTCATTTTGTTTCCGCGTGTGCCTAATTTCGATGTTTGTTAGGTTGGCGACGTGTCAGGGGACGTCGCATTCAATGATTGACCATGAACGGGATGTCGCGAGTCCGTGAGAGTTCGGGGCGTGACATCCCCGGTTGATTTGGTATCAGAGCAAGGTCAGCTCGATCCAAGTTGGTCGAAACCTGGAGTGATAAGGAGCGATGACTTTGGGGTAGCCAATTAGGGAGACTTGGCCATGCGTTACCCAGACTGCTTGATTGTGATTGCTGAGTGATATTATGCACTAATACGTGAAATGCAGGTGCGTCAGGACTTGAGGTTAGTGCATGATCCCTGTTGGTTGTGATTGGGTGTTGTTTATAATTGGCTGCCTATTTAATGAATTTTTATGAATTTTTGTTGTGATTTGTTTCCTAGGGCTTTAAACTGGGATAGTTGACCTAGGTTTCTAATTCCTGTGTGGGGTTATAGCAGGTGAGCTTTTGTGAGATTTAGTAAAATGAGCGATCGAGGTCGAGGTAGAGGTCGAGATAGAGGTCGAGGTCGAGGTAGAGGTCGAGGTCGAGGTCGCGTAGTCCCGCTAGCTGAACTAATGGGGGACCCCAGGGTGGATGAAATGTGGAGAGCGCTAGAGGATGCGGAATATTATCTGCAGACAGATCGGGAAAGAAGTGCTACCATCACCGCAACGCCAAAGGAAATTATTGGGGATAATGGAGGTCAGGGGAATAATTTGATTGGTGGAAATCCTGGTCCAATGCAAGTAAATGCGATCAGGCCAATGTCCAAGTTGGTAGAACAGTTCCTAAGGTTGAAACCCCGAAGTTTGATGGGAAAGGCGATCCTGAGGCCGCCCCAAGATGGGTGGAAGAGTTAGAAAAGGCTTTTGAGGTGCTAGGGTGCACTGAGGAAGAAAAGGTCACACTAGCAGTCTACCAGCTTCAGAACAATGCAAGCGATTGGTGGAGGGCCACCAGAGGACAAGTATTCCCCTGGTACTGCGCTTCAATTGACCATCTTCAGCGAGACCTTCAATGGCAAGTACTTTCGGAAAGCGCCCGAGAGCAGAAACTGGCAGAATTTATGAGACTTCGCCAGGGTCAAATGTCGGTGGATCAATATGAAGCCGAGTTCGCAAGGTTGTCCAAATTTGCCCCCAGAATGGTGGAGGACCCAATGGACAAAGCTAGGAGGTTCCGGGATGGGCTGAAGCCGGACCTTCGTGAGCCAAAATGATCTCACCGAACTTGAGGGGCTATAATGAAATTTATGAACGGCCGTGCAATTGAGCGAGATCAAACGGATCGGCTGCCGCTCGATCACAAGGTATGTCTCGCTAGGGACAGCCAATAATTTGGGGAAAAGACCCATGGCGGGAAATAGTCGTTTCATCCCTCCCGCTAGGAGGAATATCGGGAAGCCAAACCGTTATCAGAACATCCCGTGTAGACTATGTGGAGGGAGGCATGGCAACGGACCTTGCCCGAATAGGGGCGGAGCATGTTTTATATGTGGCGGAGTCGGCCATCAGTTCAGGAAATGCCCCAATAATAGACAGGTTGGGTCGTCTGCGCTACTACCACCGCCGCCCCGGAATGGAAATCAAGGTGGGGCTACTCACCCGGCCAACCAGAGTAGGCCGCCGGCCCAAGGACGGGTGTATGCAATGGCAAGGAGGGAAGTCAAGACGCTACCGGGCGTGGTCACAGTACGGCCCTCTGTGATCATGCCGCATATGCCTTGTTTGATCCGGGGGCATCGCATTCGTTTATATCTGATCAGTTCGTTAAATTAACTGGGATTGAACCAAAGCCACTTGACGTTATGCTGTGTGTGACTACCCCGCTGAATGATAAAGTGCTGATTACATTGGGATGCTCTGATTGTAAGATAGTGATTGGCGATAGAGAAGGGAGAATAGATTTGGCAGTTTTAATTATGCATGACTTTGATGTGATTGTCGGATGGATCAAGTTAGTCCAACAGAGAGCTGTTATGGACTCGTGGTAGCGGTGGTGATCCAATTTAATCCGGTTGGACATCCTAGATTTGAGTTTGTGGGAAACCGAGGAGGAACCTCGATTCCTTGGATTTCGCCGTCAAGTAACAAAATTGCCGGATGAAGGGTGTCAAGGGTTTCGCAAATGTAGTTGATTCGACGGCTAGAGAGCCGAAGCTAGAAGACATAGCCGTGGTGTGCAACTTTCCCGATGTTTTTCCTCAGGAATTACCGGATCTGCCACCTGATAGAGAAGTGGAGTTTGTGATTGAATTGGCCCCAGGAACAGAACCGATTTCAAAAGCGCCTTATAGGATGTCACTGTCTGAATTAAAGGAATTGAAGGTCCAAATGCAGGAGTTGTTAGATAAAGGCTTTATTCGCCCGAGTGCGTCTCCATGGGGAGCACCGGTGTTATTCGTGAGAAAGAAAGATGGGTCCTTGAGGTTGTGCATAGACTACGTATTACGCTAAATCGGGTGACCATTAAGAATAAGTACCCCTACCAAGGATTGATGATCCGTTTGACCAATTGCAAGGAACATCGATATTTTCAAAGATCGACTTAAGGACGGGGTATCATCAATTGAGGATCAAGAAAGAGGATATACCAAAAACGGCATTCATGACAAGATATGGGCACTACAAGTTTACAGTAATGCCGTTCGGATTGACGAATGCCCCGGCAGCCTTTATGGATTTGATGAATAGGGTATTCAAGGAATTTCTAGATCAGTTTGTAATCGTGTTTATTGACGATATTCTAGTATATTCGAAGAGTTCCGCCGAGCACGAGCTACATTTGGAAAAAGTTCTACAGACCCTAAGGGAACATGCACTCTATGCTAAGTTCAGCAAGTGTGAATTCGCTTCATCGAGTGGCATTTTTTAGGACATGTGGTATCCGGAGAAGGAATTGCAAAGGACCCGATGAAAATTGAAGTCGCCGTGAATTGGCCAAAGCCGACAACAAAGAATCGAGGGTTCGAGCTTCTTGGGTTTAGCAGTTATTACGCACGCTTCGTGGAAGGGTTTTCGCATTAGCGATGCCATTGACGCCAAGTTACTAAAGAAAGAGACGAGGTTTGAATGGACAGATAAGTGCGAAAGGAGTTTTCAAGTTAAAAAGAGGTTGACAACCGCTACTTTGTTGACAATCCCACAAAGTTCGGAGGATATGAGATTTATAGTGATGCATCGCTAAGAGGATTGGGATGCGTGTTGATGCAAAGAGACGGAAGAGTAGTGGCATATGCATCGCGACAATTGAGACCGCATGAGTTAAATTATCCGACTCACGATTTGAATTGGCCGCGATTATTTTTGCCCTTAAAATTTGGAGACACTACCGCGTGGGGAGAAATTTCAGATTTATAATCGACCATCAAAGTTTAAAGTATTTGTTCTCCCAAAAGGAATTAAATATGAGACAACGCCGTTGGATGGAACTCCTTAAAGACTACGATCATGAGATAATGTACCATCCCGAAAAGCTAACAGAGTAGCGGATGCACTGAGCCGGAAATCGAGCATCGCACATATGATGGTCAAGGAATGGACTCTGTTGGAGGAAGTTCGGGATTCAAAATTTAAGTTTGAGGTGAGTCGGGTCTCAAGTCTGCTTGCCACATTAAGGATTGAGCCGAAATCCAGACTAAGATCAAAGCCTTACAGTCGACGGACCCAGAGATTCAAAAGATTCTGAGTATGGACGTTACAAAGAGGAAGTCAGACTTTCAGGTATCCGAGGATGGGATTTTGAGGTTCCGCGGACGGCTGTGTGTACCCGGTGATGCAGAACTCAAGGAGGAGATTTTATCCGAAGCACACCGTAGTAGTTATAGTATTCACCCGGTAGTACAAAAATGTATCAAAACTTGCGACAACATTATTGGTGGAACGGTATGAAAGTGGAGATAGCCAAGCACGTGGCCAAGTGTTTGACATGTCGCAAGTGAAGTGAAGGCACAACATTGCAAGCCGGGTGGGATGTTGCAGCCAATTGGAGATTCCCCGAGTGGAAGTGGGAACACATCACGATGGATTTTGTGATGGGTCTACCGCGGAGTCAGAGGGGCAATGATTCAATTTGGGTGATAGTCGATCGGTTGACAAAATCAGCGCATTTTCTACCAGTGCGCAAGGACTTTGCATTGGACAAGTATGCCGAGATTTACGTGCGACAAATAGTCCGTTTGCACGGAGTGCCGGTATCGATCATTTCGGACCGTGATCCCCGGTATCCTGCGAACTTTTGGAAAAGTCTGCAATCAGCCATGGGAACTAAGTTGCACCAAGATGGCCTATCATCCGCAGACGGATGGCGATCCCGAAAGGACTATTCAGACTTTGGAGGATATGCCGAGAGCGTGTGCTAGATTTTCGTGGGCAAGTGGGAAGAACAGTTGCATTTGGTGGAATTTGCCTACAATAGTTTTTTTCAAAGAGAGTATCGGAATGGCACCATTTGAAGCATTATATGGCGGGGCTTGCAGAACACCGTTGTGTTGGGATGAGGTAGGAGAAAAAAGTATAACGGGTCCAGAGTTGATTCAACAGTCGGTGGAAACGGTAAAGATTATCCGGGAAAGGTTGAGAACAGCTCAGAGCCGCCAAAAGAATTATGCGGACCGGAGGCGTAGGCCGTTGGAATTCCAAGTGGGGGACCACGTCTTCCTCAAAGTGTCACCAATGAGAGGATTGTCGCGGTTTGGCAAGAAGGGAAAATTGAGCCCGAGGCACGAGGTCCTTTCAAGTCTTAGAGAGAATTGGTACTGCCTATCGCCCTCGCCGCTACCACCAAATTTATCCCACGTCCATAATGTATTCCACGGTCTATGCTAAGAAAGTATGAACCGGACTCGACCCACGTACTAAATTACGAGGAAATAGACGTGGACGACAGAGTGTCGTATGTGGAGAGGCCAATCAGGATTGATGACAAAATGGAACGAGTGTTGCGGAACAAAACAATCCCGATGGTCAAGGTGATTTGGGAGCACCATGGGACCAAGGTGCGACGTGGGAAAGTGAAGAATCGATGCGACACCAATACCCCTTTTGTTTGAATGATTGGGCAGGGTTGTAAATTTCGAGGACGAAATTTTTGTAAGGGGAAAGAATTGTGACATTCTGGATTTTGACCCAATTTGGGGTTTAAAACGCGCGATTTGTCGGTGTTTATAGTAAAATCTCGCCTGAACCGATCACTCCCGTTATCATTTTAAATTAGAGATTTCGCTAGAATCGCACTTGATCAAATTTGGTCGTTATTTAGACCCTGAACTTGGCAGTCGATTTTCGGGAGTTTCAGGACGAAATAAATTGGACGGTGTCGATATTAATGTGGCCAGTATCGAGATTGTCAGGAATGAAGGAAAAATGGGAGTTTTTGAGTAAGTTAAATTTGGACTAGTAGATCTCTCTCGTTAAAATTTGGTTTCATTAATTTGGCCTTTGTCCCTTTTTGTGTGCGAGGCTATTTTAGGATCGAGGGGCAATTTTCGGTTTTGAATTTGGACTCCCGGTTTGCGTTTAAAATAAGAATGAAGTTTAATTTTTTTCCGGAAATCCTCTCTCTCTCTCTCTCTCTCTCTCTCTCTCTCTCTCCCTCCCCCCCTTCGCACGTTTGTCCTCCCCCTTGTCAGACCTATCCATTCTCTCTCTCTCTTTTCTTTCTTTCTTTTTTTTCTTCCTTTTTCTTTTCTTTTCTTCCTCTCCTCTTCTTCTCTTTTTTTAGTAGGTCTTCTCTTCCCTCCTGCCAAGTGTTACTATTCCTGCTGCGGCTTCTTCTCCAACTTGATGCTACTTGACCCCTCCTTGCCGGCGACCAGCCCGACCACGCCTACCACCTTGTGCTGCCGTCGCCCGACCAAGCCGTGCCGCCGCTCGTCGCCCGCAACCGCCGTTCGCCGACCACCGCCCCGGCGTCGCCGCGCGAGCAACGGCTTCGCCGATTCGTCCGCCATGATTCGGCGCTTCCAGTTCCAACCGGCCAGCCCTCCCTCCGTCGCTCCGCTTCCGTCACCGTAGCCGCGCCACTCCGGCCTTGTGCGTTTCCTCCTCCCCTTGTTTCTCTCTTCTCCAGCTTCCCTGTTAGGGCTTCAACCGCCGCCGCCGGGCTCGCCCGTTTGGCCGCCATATCGCCCTCCGCCACCCAACCTTCCCCGGCCATCAATCGCCACCCCACACCGCCCTAGCCGGCCACCCATTTTTCTCCTGTTAAAGCCAGCCCTTCCTCTCCTCCCCTTCCTGCTCCCCTCATCGACTGTTCCCGTCGCCGCCGTGGGCCGCCGCTCGACGCCGGAGCTGCTGCTGTCCTGGTGAGACCTCGGCTCTTCCTTGCTGCTGTCCCGACGACTTTCCCTCGCTGCCCAGCCCTATTCTCTCGCTCAAGTCGGGGTAAGCGACTCCCTAAACTTCGTCTAGGACTTTGGGTATCATTTGACTCGTTTAGGGGTTAATTAGTGCGGATTAGGGACTAATTTGGTGGCTAATTAAGGGATTAATCATGGCTGGAATATGGTTTTTGTGGATGATTTGGCGAATGATTATGGCGGGCTTGATCGTTAGCTTGATGGAATGAGGTTGGTGGGTTTATTGAGTGGAATATGGGTGAAAATGTGTTGGAATGGCGAGCGATGTTACCATCGAATGTTGTTTGATTTGTGGGCTGATTTGGTGTTCATTGCGCGTGTGTTATTCGTGGTATGAGGGCTGGTTGTTACTGCCGTTTGTTGTTGTCACGAGTGCATGTTCGCGACTTTAAATTGAAAGAATGGTGGTTTGTTTAGTGCCCATGAGAATTGATTTGTTTGATGGGCGGTTGAGCTCAATGGAAGGGGTTTGATGCTTGAATATGTGTTGGCCATGCTGAGTTGGTGACTGAGTTCGATGGCCTATTGGGACTCATGTGCGCTTGGTTTATTATGGCTCGTTTTGTGGAAGTTGAGGTGGATTTGATGCTTGCTCGGACTAATTTGAATGATTGGCGTTTGAGTATATTAGAGTGTGATTTGAACATGTAAATGCCATGAAATTGATTGAATTATGTGGCGTGTGTGCTTGACAAGCCCGGATTGATCGGAGGGCTGCCAACCCGTAGGGTGTTGACCCGGGTTGTAAGAAAGGACCTGTAGGGTGTTGACCCGGGTCGTGAGAAAAGTCCTGGAGCGTGTTGACGCGGGACAGAGCCCGGATTGATCGGAGGGCTGCCAGCCTGGAGCGTGTTGACGCGGGTGGCGAGAAAGGACCTGTGGGGTGTTGACCCGGGGTCATGAGAAAGTTGAATGGATGCGCATGTGCTTTTGAAATTAATTGAGTTGGTGAATGTGCGTGTGAATGACGCTCGAGTAATTGTGATAAGTACGTGAAATGTTATTTCAATATAGTGATTTGACTAATGTGCAGAGTTAGCGTGTGATTGGAAGTAAGGTAAGTACTTATGTGAAAATTGTTACGTGGATAGTTAGATTGCATGTTTATACTCGTCTGGGTACGCATTGGCCTATGTGGGGTTTAGGTTGTCTGCTTACTGAGATGTATTCTCATGGTTTTTTTGACCAAACCATTTCAGATCCGCGACCATAGTTGATTGGAGACCCTACAAGGATAATCTCGGGGATCGAAGGCGGGTCGAGGACCCTGTATTTTGAGGGACCCATTTTGTAGATGAGTTAAGTTGATGAACCATGGTCTTTTTGTTAAATGTGATTTGTCGTTTTTGGCCTAGTTGGCAGTTGACTTTTGTGAACATTGTATGTATCTACCAAGTGTATGAACTGCGAGTTTTGATTGTGCTTTTGCTACCCCTTCGTCATTATTATATGTCTGGGTTAATTCATTTTGTTTCCGCGTGTGCCTAATTTCTGATGTTTGGGTTGGGTCGGCGACGTGCATGGGACGTCGCATTCAATGATTGACCATGAACGGGATGTCGCGAGTCCGTGAGAGTTCGGGGCGTGACAAAACAAACCCGATTTCACTCAAAAAATCACCCGTCGATACCCAATATCCTAAGTCGGGTTTAGAGCGCGACTTACCAAGCTCTAAACTGTCACGGTTAGAGTGACAAGCGGCGGTAAAATGACGGGGACGGCGGGGCATGCGGCGACGGTGTACGGCAAGCGGTGGCGACGGCGGTGGCTTGGGCGGTCGGCGACGTGGCTCACGGCCAAGGGAGACTGAGAGGGAGAGAGAGGGAGTCACGGTTGGATGGTGGTGAGGCGGTGAGGATGGTGGGGACAGCGGCACGGCGGTGGCTTGGCGGGCGGATGGGCGGCAGCCGGCAGTCCGGGCAAGGGGGTGGTCCGTCGATCGGGAGAGGGAGAGAGAGAGGGATGGCCGAGAAAGATGAGGGGGAGAGTGAGGAGAGAGAGAGGGTTTCTTGACTCAAATAGTGAAACTTGGATCAATTTGGTAAATTACCAAAATACCCCTTTCTCTACTTTTTAATCCGATGGTCCAGATTCAATCTTATCTTGATCCGACGATCGAGATCGCATCTCATCCAAAAATATCCAAGGGTAATCTTGTAATTTTTCAAAAAGTCCAAGGGCAAAATTGTCTTTTCAAATTTGGGGGTAAAATGACCAAAATGCCCTTTGCCCATAAAACTAGCCCTTTAGAAATCCTTAGAGGCAAAACGGTCAACTTCTTCGTTTCTTGCCGAAATCGAATTTTTCTGAAGGATTCGAGTACACCAAAAATCGCACGTTACAACCGTAACATCATCCTAACATTCTGTCGTGACTTCCTAATTTTCCGATGCCCAATTTGGTCTAAATTTAATAATTGAATTCTATATAATGTAACTCGCGCATATCTCTGACTAACGGGCGGCTTTCCGGGAAATTCGCAGAATCGACCAGTGACTAATACTGAATCGAGTCACGTACAATTTATTCAGACCGTAACGATTTCGATTGTCAATAAAATCGCGATGATCAATTACTAGTTCCGATGAGTACAATCCTTCGGAATAGGTTTTGGATCGTTCGTTAATTCATTTCGGGGGCAAACGGACTCACCCGTGATCCACGTGTATGATATTAACGAATCAACCCATCACTGCCCTAAGATCGGCCTACACTGACTCAAAACGTCACCTCAATGATTTAATGGTCGAAATTTAGTTCACGGTCTAATTTCTTTTTAGTCGTGCTAATTGAAATCCCTCATTAGCCTTTCCCTACTGGTTAGTATCCAGGAATAATCAGTTCCAGGCGAGACTGCCTTCAAGTACATTAATAAAATTAGCTATTTCATAAATTTCAATTGGCGAAATTTCGGAATGTCACACTTAGCATTTAAAGTCACCCCCAAATTTCTTCATCATCCTTGAAATATTTTTATTTTCAGCAGGAAATTCAACATGGCTTATTTAGTTGGCCCAAAGCCGAAACAAACATTCCCTTTCTTAGGAGCAATGGCAAAATAAGCTCTTGGGCTCCAAAACAAACGAATTCCCGCAGGGAACAAAAGGATTTATGTTTTAGCATCATATATTCGTCTCAAAATAAAACCTGAGGATTGCAGATGCTTTTCATTAATTGGAAGACAACTTACAGGTGCTATAAATTTTTATTATTACCGATATATGGTGGAATAGTATCACAAATTTAGTTATTCCTCAAAACTCTGCAAGCAGTCAAACTCCAATATGTTAGATACCACAGACAAAATATAACTGGATGGAGGAAAACATTAAAAAGTGTCAAATTTGACTAAGGCTGCCTTACAAAGTTGTGAGATTCCCCATGTCCTTCAGAAATTCTAGCGTAGAGAAGCCACCAGAAATCTTGGAGACTCCTATAATTCAAGTTACATATTAGGTTATCCAGAAATTAGTCATGTAGAAACAACGAAAAGAAGAAAAAAAAATAGTACTTGGTTGACGATGAATATTCTTACAATTCTTTCAAAGAAATTAATTTGGAAAGTTTGATGGTATTGGACCGGTAAAAGAATTGCCTTGCAGCCTCCTACATTTACAATAAGGACAAGATGATTATTAATTTGACTTCAGCAACAAGATCCAGCATACAGAGAACCTAGGTTCCGTTTATATAAGGGTATGGACAGGAAATCGAATGATAAATCAAACTATGCCACCGTACAGCTCAGTGAGTTTGAGCCAATTTCCTATGAAGTCAGGGATGAAGCCATTGAGATTATTGTCAGATGCCCACCTGAGATTCAGAGAATATCAGTATGCCTGATGTTTGTAATAATTTACAACTCACAGAGATGTCCTAAGAGTGCACGCCATTGGGAACAAAAGGTTTTATAGGCTCTTACAGGATATTTAAATCTGCAAGATTTGCACAAGATGAAGGAATCGGACCGCTGATTCCTGAGCTAGAGAAGTCTCTGTCACATTAAAATTTCATGAAAAGCTGAATAGACAAGATTTGTGTTCTCTTTGATAAAAGAAGACGACTTTAAAAAATCAACTAAGCAATAAATGGTGATAAAAGTAGAAGCAGGTGAATGGAAAACAAAAGAAGGACCTTTTCTTAATTTGACAAGAAAACAGTTGATACCAAACAACATCCACCTTTTACGATAGTGTTGGCAAACAAGAAAAGGGTACAGACATGATAACAGAGAAATGGAGTTTAAGACAACACATTCATATTTGAATTAGAGTGTTTCTAGTTCGAATCTATGGAGAAGTGATAACTGACTTTTCAGCTAACTCAAGAGACCAGCACTGATATTCCATATCATAGCATATGCTTTTATATAAGCTAAGTAAGGATCCCAATATAAGGGAACAAAAGTTGGAAGACTATATGCAACTTCAGTGCGTAACAAATTTTGAGAAGGAGCTTCAGAACATGAAGAGACTTACAACTTTCTTAACTTTGTGAGATTTCCAAAAGTGCTTGGTAGAGAACCAGAGAAGTTATTTTCTGTGAATGACCTGCAACGAGTGCAAATCTCAAGAGTCATTATGTTCAGATGGATCTAAAGGAGCAAAAGAGAACACCGAATGGATCTGTAATACTTGTAACTAGGGGGCATTTAATTGGACATGGTACTAATTTATAGGGGAATAAGCAAAAATTCCATTGCACATCTACAGAAGCATGGACAAACTAATGCATATGCAATCATTAGAAACCTTTCGTGCTTAAGTGTTCTCTTCCCTCCATATGTGATTCAGTAAATTCAAAAAGTCAGCTAACATATGCAAAATTTGGCATTATCTTCTGTCTATTAACAGAAACTTTCTGACACCAATGCATGCTTTGCTCATGGTGATGCAAGAAAGCTCACTAACTTTGTCCTCTTAAGTCATAAATTTCACCTTAACAATGGCTCCAAGACAATTTCACTTGATCCAGCATAGAAAAAACCTATCCTTTTGCGGTTTATATCACTTCTAGATTTCTTATAGCAGGGAAAGGTTGCTCAAACATGGAACTTGATGTCTCTACCATAACAACAGACAAAATCACTTCACATTCCTCTTGACTGAACAAAAATGGAGGCGTATTGTATGCAATCCAAAAGCATGTGATGAGAATTTAACATATATTGATTTGAATGAACTCTTCAATTCTCAAGATTGACAACTAACACATGCGTTAAGAAACGGAGTATAAGTAACTCTATGATTCTCTGTGATCAAGATACACTCAAGTCACTGCAAACATCTCCAATACGCATCAACTAGCTTAGGGAAGATAGACAAACATCGAGTCAAGCTACAAAGTTCACCGCACCATCATGACTAAGAAATAATAGCAAGCATGACTAACAGTACTAGTAGCTCAGCGGGATTTCCAATCTCATTCGGAAGCTCCCCAGAGAATCCATTGGCATTAAGGCTCCTAAAAATAGTAGAATGTGGCAATAATTAAGGAGGGGCCAAAAACAACTTCACATCATAAAAACCATGAGATACAACCCTTTGATCAAATCATATTGTTCTTGTCACTATTGGGGATTACAAGAGTTGCAAGCGACCCAAATTGCCAATTTGCGATGAGATTGATCCGGTCAAGTCATTCCGACCCAAGTTCCTGATATGAAAATCAGTGAAAATTCAGATCATTTCAGACATCTATTCATGTGATAAAATGAGAAAAAAAAAACTTCCAGCAAATTTGATATCAACAAAAATCTTGAGTCGTTTCACTTCAACCCTGTCGCGACCTCCCCGAAACGGCCCCGCTGCCTATGGGGTTTGGCTAATGGATTACTACGTTAAACCTAGCTCGAGCTCTCCCAATCTCATACCAATTCCCGACTTATGTTTAAGTTATCAACATGGGAATCAATTTCACTTAGGAGTCGCCACTAATCGATTTTTGATGGGTCGATTAGGCACCCAAGTAAAGCGGGGGAGAAATGCTTTACTTCTGCGAGCCAAAGATTCAGTAGGTATGGGGACTTGATTACACTAATTGACAAACTAGTGCCCTTTCGGTATCTGATCTTGTTCAATTCACCACTTAACATGTTCTCGCTAATCGGGAGTCTCAAAATCCCGTTCCTTACTAATCTAAGGGAAGCAATAATTAATATCTAAACCTAGACATGCATAATCAACTACATGCGAGTTTAAATTAAATGTGCAATTCAAAATGTGTAAACCGAGCAACGTGAGATCAAACATGACACTGATCATATAATAGGGCAAGAAAACCCAATTCCAAAACCCAAATAAAACTTTTGATTTTGATTTTTTATAAAAAATAATTTTTTAAAAAAAAAGATTTTTTTTAGAAAACTTCCTTTTTCAGGATTTTTCTTTAAAATTTTTTTGAAAATTTTTTTGAAATTTTTTGAAAATTTTTTGAAAAACTTTTTTGAATTTTTTTTTGAAAATAAAATAAAATTCGAGCCCTTTTTTGTGAAAAAAAATATATAAAATATATATATTTTAAAATTTTTTTTAAATATTAAAATAATATAATATTAAATAAAATAAATCGGATCCAGGTCGGATCTCCACATCCAACTCGGATCAAGATTGACTCGGGCGCGCCGGCCCGGGTCCTTGACGGACTGGGTTCATTTATTGAGCCCAGTCTAGCAAATTAAAAAAAGAAAGGGCCCAGCCCAAAACTATTTCATTAAAAAAGGATGAAAAGCCCAAAGCCCACTAAAAATAAAGAAACTATCAACACTTCAGCCCAAATTCGGATTTTGGCCCACCCACAAAAGGCCCAAGACCTGAAATATAAAGCCTAAAACCATTAGAACATAATAAACCAAAAATGAGCCCAAATACCAAAACCCTACCCAGTTCACCCGCGCGTCCGACGCGGCTCGCGACCCGACTCGTGGCTACCACACTGCGCCTCGGGACTCACCTATCCATCGGCCGCCGCTCCGACGTGGAGCGCACGCTCGGCCTCACGGTTAGGCCCTTTCGACCGCCGCTCCCCTCCGCGTCGCCACCGTGATAATTGGTGACTGAAACCGAACCGACCGAGCTTTGACGAGGGGATGGCCGGCCACGAACCGGCTGAGCCCCGACGAGGGACTCACCGAAACGAGCTCCCTACTCGTGCAAGCCCCCTTTTTATGACCTTCATCGCTCGGGCCGACGGTAAGCCAAAGCTCGATCACCTAACGAGGCGGACTGATCTCCTGTCCTAGTTTGAGAATGCATTGCGTATGAAGGAAAACAACACACAGGTCTCACTCAGGCAAAACATCAAGCGAACCGGAGTCTTGACAAACGGAAATTCAGTTCGACCGAGACTCAAACATGTCCGAGGTTCACACACAATAATGCTTGAGATGAGGACCGAGGCACGGGGTGTCACCGGCGGGACTTACAGTAAGCGGGACGGCCGCAAGCTCGGCAGTGACAGCCCCAGAGACAGTAAAAATGAAAATAGGGGAGGCGGCCACGGCCCCTACCCAACTCAGCGATGGCTAATGGAGGGCGAATGCGGTAGATCGGGCTACACCCACGCGCCTCGCACACCTACGAGCCGGGATCCTCGGGAGACCGACCTCAAATCAGACCAAACAGCCACGCCATGAGTGCCTTTCGGACCGAACCTACCATTAAAGGGGTTGTTGGTAGCGGGTGGTTGACAGCCATAGATTGGGGACCGTTCACCTTCAATCTTGTTCTCCGGACTCTCTCCTTCGCTCTCTCTCTCTCTCTCTCTCTCTCTCTCTCTCTCTCTCTCTCGTCTCTCTCGCTCTCTCTCTCTTTGATCAAGACCTCGCTCTCTGTTCCCACTTGAGTTTTAAAGCGGCCAAGTCGCGCTTGAGGTTGTGGCGGTAGCGCGTGGCGCTATACCGCCTAGCCTATCGTGGCCGGGCCGACCATGGACCCGGATCGTGCTTTTCCCCCCCATTCAGCCACCGGCTGGCCGCCACCTCGCTCCGGTCCTCTTTCCTCGTACCCTCAGACATGTTTGACTGGGGGGGGGGGAAGGAGATGAACAGTCGTGGGCCGAGCCGAGGGAAATAGGGCCGGCCTGCGCGGAAACGGAAAATAAAAAGAGAGGAGGGAGAAAAGGAAAAAAGTAAAAAGAAAAAGAATATAAAAAATAAAATAAAATAAAAAAAGGCTGCATAAAAAATAAAAAGAAGAGAAAAAGAAAGAATGGGCTGACGAACCTGGCCCGGGATCCTCCTTTTATATATATATATATATATATATATATATATAGGCCCTATTAATGCGAGTGCCTAATGTCTATATGCCATGGAATTTAATGAGAATTTTTTGTTTAGTGGTTTAAAGACTAAACCCTAGATTTTTCATGTGATAAAACCCTAAATGATTTGGGCAAAATTTAGCTGTCAACAGCTGCCCCTCTTTGGAGGGGAGCTCGAAGGGGTTCCCTTCAAAGATAAGAGACGCTTAAATTTTGTTCACAGAGGGCATGGGAAGATGCATGAGAGATGAATGTTTTTTTTTAAGAGATAAACTCTGGGCTACGAAAGTTCGCCAGGTTGGAGGAATTCTCCGGGCTACGAAGGCTTATCGGGCAAAGAGAAAGACTCTGGGCTGCGAAAGCTCACCAGGTCGAGAGGATGCTCCTCGGGTCGTGGAAAGCTCACTGCAAAGAAAAAAAACAAGGGAAGTCGCGAAGCTCACTGTGTTGAAGGGGTGCTCCGAGCTGCAAAAGCTCACTGTGCAGAAAGACTTTGGGCTACGGAAGCTCACTAGGTCGATAGGGTGCTTTCAGTCGCTAAGCTCACTGCAAGGAAAAAAGAAAGACTCTGAGCTACGAAAGATCGCCAGGTCGGTGAGGTGCTCCGGGCTGCGAAAGTTTACCGAGTAAGGAAAGAGAAAGACTCTGGGCTGCAAAAGCTCGACAAGTCAGTAAGGGTGCTCTGGGCTGTAAAAGCCTACCGTACAATTCCAAGGTTGTAAACCTATCAATCAAGAAGATTCCGAAATGGTCACTGCACATCTAACGGAACACGTTATAACAAATGTCCTGGTAAGGAAAGCATATCAGGCGAGATTAATATCATTTAGACGCCATGAAGGACACTATCAAAAAAATAGCATCGCTGGCAAAGCATTGATTGTATGAGCAGATCAAACTGGTTTCAATTGCTTAGAAAACCTTTAGCATCATCCAATATCACAAAATTGCCATTGGGCTTGGAGAATGCCCTTGATCATCAAATTCTCTAAAGAGATAAACCTTTGTGAGAAAGACCTTGGCTTATGAAGAGGGTTTGTTAAATATGCCAAACAAGAGTTGGTTAGTTAAAAAGGGCTTCTCGCAAACTTTCAAGGAAGGTTGTTTGCTCCCATCCACTGATGTGGGAGATAGGCATGTTCTTTCTATATACCTTACACTATTGGTGCCAAAGGCTTCGAGGATCATTCGCAATGAGTACACATTGACCAATCAGAGAGGTCTTTTAAGGACTGTAATGTAGGTTTGGTCCTTGTTTTAACAACGGATTAGTACTATTGGCCGAGCAATGAAATAATTATGGACGGCATCTTCGCCGGGTTTATAAGTCAAGAAACCTTAAGATGAGATAAGACAACCTTGCTCCCACTTCTTTAAGCAACAGCTTCTCTGTAAAGTCCCTACTTTCACTTGACTCATTCCAATTAGAAAAGACTTTAGGAAAGGGTTATAATATTGGTTTGGGTAAAGGCTCAAAAGGCTCAGAAATTTTCAAAGGAGTTCAAAAGTTAGTGATCACCATGGCATCATTACCATATTATCCAATCTTTTCGAAGGTATTCAAAGTTTGAAATTCAGTTTGTCTCGAAAGTCCATTGACTGATCCTTTCAACACAAGAGCTTTGCTCCTTTCTTTAATGGCCTTTGTATTTGTAATGATTTTTCTTCTCTTGCCAACATTTTTCTTTTGACATCTTTTTTTTCACATGAGAGCTTTTCTCTTGATGCAGCTTTCCTTTTTTTTTTGGCATAGCCTTACTTTTACCAGGCACACTGCATTTTCATGCCCTCGAATTTTCATTTGACTCTTGCTGATTTGAATCTTTTGAGCTCCGAGAACTTTCAAAATAGGCACCAATTATTTTGATAGATCATGTGCCTTGCCCCAGTGTAGGGAGACAATCACCACTTGGGTTTTAGAAATGAACGTTTAGGCTCGACTTGGCTAAGCAAATGGTCTGAGTGTTTGAGTAGAGAAATGAATAATCTTCTTCATTTTGGGATGTTTCAAGCTTCCATAGAGACTCACCTGAAGTTACCACAAAAAGATTAATGCAAGTGAAGGCAAAGAGATCTTTCTCGTCTTTTTCTCCGAAGAATATCAATCAAAACCTCCAAATTGGCCCTGTTGTGAGGTGGTTTTTGACAGATGTATTTTATAGAAATTCTTCCCATGTGAAGGTTCAAAGGGGCTTAACTATGATTGCCTGTAGCGTAGAGGATGGACAGAAGAAATGTCTCTTTTTATTTTGATCCGTGTACTGTTTGCGAATGAATTTCTCGTCCTAAAACACGATTTTCTCTCTTTCGCTCCTCTCAAAGTGTTTACAAGACATGTTTGGGAATGGTTTGCCTTTCCTTATCTTAAGCGCTTCTCGCTTGGCATGATTAACGTACTTCCTCTTATTTTGCCATGATCACCTGAGTTGATTGATCTCCACATGGAATTTTGATTTGAAGTGAACATTCCACCAAGCATCAAGATAACTATCAACAGTTTATTTTCACGGTTTCAACTGCTGTGCTTCTTCTTCTTCTTCTTCTTCTTCTTTTTCAAAGCAAATTTTCCATTTTACTTCTTTTGGTATTGAGAAAAAAGGTACTTACCTGTGGCCTGGTGACTTGGTAACCTCTTAATTAGCTCGCTGGATGCTTGCCAAGACGGTTCAGTCGTTTGGTGATCAATTTGTGGGTTGTTTGGAGCCTACAAAGTAAACATGTATGCACGTATGCATTATATGCATGATGTGAATACCCTACAGAGATTCGGATTGCATCGAAAATGGCTCTCGGGCCTTGAATTTCATTCAAGGAAAATACCTTTTCACCGAATCAGCATTTACGGCTTTGGCAACTCTTGGCCATCCATTTCTACAAGAATTAAAGCACCCCCAAGTAGAACCTTTCTAACGACATATGGACCGTCGTAATTTGGGGTGAGCTTCCCACCTAATTTGGGTGTGGCGAACAGCACTTTCCTTAGTATGAGATCTTCGGCTTCAAAGTGCCAAGGCCGAACTTTGCAATTGAAGGACTTGGCAACTCGCTTTTGGTAGCATTGACCGTGGCATAGAGCCTTTAGCCTCTTCTCATCGATCATATTCAACTAATCCCATCTTTGTTGAGCCCACTCCTCCTCGGAGAGCTTAGTTTATGAGAGAATCCTTAATGAAGGGATTTTGACTTCCACGGGTAAGACCGCTTCCATACCATAAACGAGCGAGAAAGGAGTCGCCCCTGTCGGAGTGCGGATGGAAGTTCGGTATGCTATTAATGCGTAGGGCAACCGTTCATGCCAATCTCGATAGTTGTCAGCAGTTTTTGACAAGATCTTCTTTATGTTATTATTGGCTGTCTCCATAGCTCCATTCATTTGTGAGTGGTAAGGTGAGGAGTTCAAGTGACGAATATAAAACTCGCCGAGTAAGCCATCTACAATCTTGTTGTTCAAATTTGAGCCGTTGTCAGTAATGATCGCCTCCGGGACTCCATAGCGAGCGATGATGTCACAGCGAATAAACTTGACCACATTCTTGGCGGTGACGTTGGCATATGAGCTTGCCTCGATCCACTTGGTAAAGTAATCGATGGCTACCAAGATGAAACGATGTCCATTGGAAGCCTTGGGATTAACTGGCCCAATCATATCGATCCCCCACATTGAGAAGGGCCATGGCTGGGACATTTGACGCAATTTATTTGGCGGTACGCTGATTTTATTTGCATAGATTTGACACCGATAGCAATAACGAACATGCCGAATACAGTCAGTCTCCATAGCCATCCAGAAATAACCTAGTCTCATGATTGTTCTGGCCAAGAGATAACTGTTCATGTGCGGACCGCATTCTCCTTCATGAATTTCCCTCATCAACTGATTAGCTTCTCTGACATTGACGCATTTCAACAAAACTTAGTCAAAGGACCTCTTGTAAAGAGCATTGCCACTAATGAAGAACTTCAATGCTAGCTTCCTTATGTATTTCTGATCCGTTAGTTCACTTCCAGGAGGATATTCACCCCTCTGAAGATAGTTCAAGATGTCGTGATACCACGGCTTCTTGTTAGGTTCATCTGCGATCGCCAAACAGTAAGCCGGACGTGTCAATATTTCAATTTTCAGTGGCTCAATGTCTAACCCCTCCATGACCTGTAACATCGAGGATAGCGTGGCCAGGGCGTCGGCAAACTGATTCTGCGATCGGGGTAAGTATTCAAAAAAAATCTCCTCAAATTCCTTTATTAACTCCTCAAGGAATTCATGGTAAGGAATCAACTTGGAGTCGCGGGTTCGCCATTGGCTCTCTGTTTGAAGAATGATGAGGACGGAATCGCCGTCAACCTGCAGCTTTTTAACCTTTATGTTGACGGCTAATTGCAATCCAGTATGCAAGTCTCGTATTCTGAGATATTGTTGGTGTAAGGGAATACCAACTTGGCGTCCACAGGGTGATGTTGACTCGTCGGGGAGATAAGAACTACCCCCAGGCCCCGTAATCCGGCAAAGGTTAACTTGTGCAAAAGTACATAGTCTACTTATCACCACTATCTGCTCGAAACGGATGGGATCGGGATCGATGATGGTCTTATGACCTTTCGACGTTTTCTACCAACATATTAGCTATAGCTCTTCCCTTGACAGATTTTTGCGTCATGCTATGGACGTCGAATTCGGACACCAGCACTTGCCACTTTGCTAACTTTCCAACTAACGCAGGTTTTTCCGGTAAATATTTGATGGGATCATTATTAATTACAAGTAGGATCCGATCATGAATTGTATATTAGCGTAAGTGGTGTAATACCCACACCAAAGCCACACACGTTTTTTCAACTCCAGGGTAATTTATTTCGGATGAAGTAAATTTCTTACTGAGGTAGTATATCGCACATTCTTTACCATCGCTTGGTCTCTTCTAAGCTAGCAAGGCCCCCAATGACTCCTCATGAATAGTCAGGTAGAGTATTAATGGCACTCTAGGGACAGGTGGTACTAGGACCGATGGATAAGAAATATATTATTTTATTTTCTCAAATGCCTCTTGACAATCAGTATCCCACTTAACTTTGGCGTTCTTCTTCAGGAGCTTGAAAAAAGGTTTAGTCGTCTCAGACAATTGAAAAATAAATCTCGCCACATAGTTCAGTCTCCCCAGCAAGCTCCGAACCTCTCTGACAGTAGAAGGAGGCTTCAAATCACAAATGGCCTTAACCTTCGATGGGTCAATTTCAATGCCTCAACTACTGACCATGAACCCCAATAATTTCCTAGACTTTGCCCCAAACATATATTTGGCGGGGTTAAGTCTTAGCTTGAACCTTCAAAGTCGGTTAAACAGCTTCCGCAACACCTCAACGTGGTCCTCTCCATGTTTGGATTTGGCAATTATATCATTTACGTAGACCTCTACCTCCTTATGCATTATATCGTGGAATAGGGTTACCATTGCTTTTTGGTACGTTGCCCCGGCGTTCTTCAAGTCGAAAGGCATTACCTTGTAACAAAAGGTCCCCCAAGGAGTAATGAAGGAGGTCTTGCTTTTATCCTCTTCTTTCATCTGAATTTGATTGTAGCCCGAAAATCCATCCATAAAAGAAAATAACTTAAATCCCGCGGTGCTGTCCACCAATACATCGATGTGAGGCAGCAGAAAGTCATCTTTCAGACTTGCTCGATTCATATCGCAGTAGTCAATACAAACCCTGACCCGACCATCCTTCTTCATGACAAGAACTACATTGGCGATCTAGTCAGAATAGCACGACACTTCTATAAAGCTCACCTTCAACAACTTCATAACTTCTTCTTTGATCTTTTTGGATACTTTGGGATTTGTTCTTCTGAGCCTTTGTTTCTTTGGTGGGATACTCGGATCAGTTGGTAGAGCATAGTCTACAATTTCTTTATCCAACCCTGGCATATCCACATATAACCATGCGAACACATCTTGGTATTCTTTTAAAAGGTCGACCATTATTTTAATATTGATTTCAGAAAGGCTAGCTCCAATCTTGATTTCTCTAACATTCTCCGAATTGCCCAGATTTATTGTGATTGTAGACTCTGCGGTCAACGGCTTATACTCTTCATGCCGAATCCAATCTTGCTTGATGCTTTTCCGATCACAATCATCCTTGTCATCCTCGATCCCAGAGGAATTTTTGTCGAGCGAATCCGACTCACATATACACCTATCATGATCATATGACATGTTCTGCTTGAGATGCCACAAAGAAGGTTAGTGATTAAATTGGCAAATATTACTGCAACTACTGATATGCATGTGTTTTAAAGTTGTTTTGAAAGAGTTTTTTTTTAAAAAAAATGAAGGATCCGTCCTCATATCCATGGACGCCCCTATTTGCAAATGATTTTGAAGACCAGGAAGTGTGCAGAAGTCCAGGCCTCAAAGCATCATCATCAGTCTAGTTTGGGTATTTCCACACGTCCTTAATAAAACATGATCGTGATTCTATTAATAGGATAAAGCCATTTACATGACTCGAGGTCTTGGACCGACGACTCACAGTCCAAAATTTTGATTACAAAGGAAAGCAGTAGCTAGATCTAAAAAGACTTCCCATGCAAGGGATAGACATAGACTCAAACTAAACGAAACAGGAAAACAGCATCCCTACTCAGAAGGGTTAGCGGTAGCAGTAGAGGGCTCGGTCTCCTTATTTCCCATGATAGCACAAACAAACTCCTCCTCAAACAACTCGACTAGGCCAAAGATGGCTTCCTCTTCCTGCAGCAGCTTGGGCGAACCCGAGAAGATCTCTTTTAACTCCGGAAGGAGTAAGCCCCTTTGACCCTCTTTTAATCCAAATAGATTTCCACGACCTCCGTTACCTCCATGATTAGCTAGGCCTTTATGGTTACCATGACCTTCATTGTCTCCATGGCCCCCTAACTAGTATAGCCTCCACGATTAGCTTGACCTCCGAAATCGTCTCGTCCTTCATGATTATCTCGGCCACTAGAATTGCCACTATGATAACCTAAGCCTACTGTTTTATGCCACTTGGAAGCCTGAATAGGCTCTTTGATGCCTTGTCCATGTAGTCCTAGGCCAGTTCCAGGAATATGATCGTTTTCTAACAACACCCTACTCGACACATCATCGAAGGCTTAGCCACTTCTGGGTTGCGTATAATAGTCCCCACAGGCACATGGATCACCAACACTAACTCTAAAGTCTGGTAACTTGATTCAGCCTTGTTCTTAGGCTCTATGTACGGAATTGCAGTGTCGTGGAAAACTTTGAAATCGGTCTCTCCGTGAATAGTTATCAGCTTCCCATCCACAATGAATTTAACCTTCTGGTGCAAGCTCGAGGGCACAGCTCCGGCGGTATGTATCCAAGGTCGTCCTAGTAGAAAATTGAATGCACTCGGAATGTCCAGGACCTGGAAGTTGACTAGAAAAAGAATTAGACCAATCAGAGTCAAAAGCGCGAACGGTAGATTTAGATGACAGAATTTTCTCTTCACTCGCTTCCAGACAACGAAGGGTGGTGAGTGGGCAAATGTTTAATGCAGACCCGTTGTCAATTAGCACTCTTGCTACCATTCTATCACGATACTTAACTTAAATAAGTAGCGCCTTAGTATGATTGCGACCTTTTGGAGGGAAATCTTCATCGGCAAAAGAAATATAATCTTTCAGCAAGATAGACCCAACAAGCTCCTCCAATTGGGCATCATTGATAGTTTTGAGGATATGCACTTCGTTCAGAACCTTGAGTAGTGCATTTTTATGCTTCTCGGATGATTTAAAGAGATCCAAAAGAGAGATCTAGGCCGGCATCTTTCTCAACTGGTTCACGATGTCGAATTCACTCGTCTTTACAATCACTAAGAATTGCTTCACCTCCTCATCTGAGACGGCTTTCTTCTTAACTACCCCTGTAGGTGCATAGCAACGGCCTGAACGTATGACGGCATCAATTTCGTTCGTCTTATAACTCCAAAGGACCGCCTTGGGGTCATAACTCAGGGTTCTGTCTACTATTATATCTTCTTCGTCCTCATGCAGGAGTTCAATCACCATTGGCCCCATGACGCAATCATCGATTTCCAGGGTAGCGAACTCTTAGGCCACCAGGTCGACGACTACTTGCTCGACATCTCCACCGTCCGGCATCCATAAATCCTCCTCGATAGATAAGTCAATTACCACAGGGGTAATCATGCCGACCATCTGCTCGGGTTCAAGTGGATCATCTATACCTCCCCATCCATCGGGGACAACATCCTTGGGATCGATGAAGAAACTAGGTGGCGGTGAATACTTCACAAGATAGTCAAATTTGCCGCTGGGTTGACCCAGTGTGTCGACTACTTCCCCATTCTCACGAACGAGCTTTATGAACTCATGATCCCAATCCACATTGCTAGCTTGAGGCCCAAGATCCTCATACGAATTTTCTCCTTCGCTGCTGGTCACAAAGACTTTCTGATGCACCCTCATTAGGTGGCTTGTCAATTTCTATAGGCTCGGCAAGTGTCTCTTCCGACTCTTTCTCG
The DNA here is from genome assembly GCA_024733475.1 of Syzygium grande. NCBI lineage: Eukaryota > Viridiplantae > Streptophyta > Magnoliopsida > Myrtales > Myrtaceae > Syzygium > Syzygium grande. The sequence goes on from JAMXDD010000007.1 coordinate 18,362,284, forward strand.
CGAAACGAGTTAACAACAGCGGTCATGATCGCCATACTATCTTCCTTCGTACTATAGATTACTCCCATGTCCACCATCTGGGTGATGCATTTCAATTTTTCTTTCATCGGAATATCCTCCCCGTCTTCAAAGTGTCCAGCTAACACTAATACTTTATAAAGTCTATGAGCATCCACATTAAAGGTCTGCTTACTCTCGCCACCCTTCTCAATAACCACATTGACATTCCCAGCATGATTAGGTAACGGGTTTTGTTGAACATTAGGGGTCGGTTCCTTAAAAGATAAAATACCTTTATCGAGTAGATTCTGAACCTTGATCTTAAGAATGAAATAGTCATCCACATCATGCCCCTTTTCACCCCAATGGAACTCACAGGACTTGAACAAATCAAATCTGGGGAATCTTGGAGGATTATCCCGAGGCACTTCTTTAGCTATCGTCCCCCTTTTCAACAGCATGGCAACAACTTGGATAGTGACCTAGGTAAGGGAGTGAACTACCTCGGTGCTCTCCTCTTAAATTCATGATTCTGATATGCCCTCTCTCGAAATACAGACGAGCCTTGGGAGGACGAGGTGGAGGGCCTTGTCACGACCGCGCTTGTACATACGCGATCTCCACGTCCTTTCCTTTCTATTCGGGACCTTTCGATTAATCCCTTCGCTTAATCTACCATCATGCATGGCCCTCTCTATCCTCTCCTCGACATCTATGAGCTGGGAGAAGGTCAAGCATCTAGAACCCACCAACTTTAAATAAAAATCACTAGGTAGGGCCTTGAGAAAAAGATCGAGCAGCTCCTTTTCACTAAACGGAGGTTGAACTTGAGCGGCGAGGGTACGCCATCTTTAAGTAAAGGCTCTGAAAGACTCACTTCTCCTCTTTTCAGTTCGAGTCAGCACTTCGCGTGTGGGGGCTATCTCGGTATTTTACTTATATTGCAAGACGAACGCCTCATCTAACTCCTCCCACTTCTCGAACTTCTCGGGCTCCGTCAACACGTACCATTGCAATGCAAGCCCTGTCAGACTCTCTTGAAAGGTATGAATCGTTAATGGGATATTCTGGGCATATCTCGCCATCCTGTTCAAATAGTACTTCAAGTGAATCTTTGAGTCTCCAGTCCCATCATACTTAGTGAAATCAGGAATCTTGAACTTCTCAGGAAAGCTCATCTGTGCATATCGAGACAGGTCCTCGATCATGTGCTCTTCGTATCCTTGTAGCGCACGGAGCTTTTCTTCTATCTTCGCGAACCTTTTGTTGTGTTCTTCTTCCAAACGGGCGGTGACGGCTTCTGAGATGGGGTCTAGTTCGACCACTACAAGTGTAGAACCTAATGCCTCCTCAGTAACATTCTCTCTCGCAGACCCTTCCATGGGCTCGGGAATAGCTTGGGGTGCGGCTTAACCAGCATTTGGTGCTGCTAATGCGGCCCTCATATCTTCGGCGAATCGAGTGAGCTGAGCCACAAGATCGGCCATCTTGTCATCGAGCGGCGAACAGGCGTTACGCTCTTGATATTCATCTGCGTGGCCCTTGATCGTGTCCGGATCGGCGATTGCCCGAAAGCCGTAGCTTCGCCTTGGTGGAGGTAGGGAGCGTTGGCGAGCTGATGAAGTTGGTGTAGACACCGCGATCATCGGAACTCCTCTCTTCGTGCGTTGAGTGGACTCAAACGATTTACGAACACCTGAAGAGTGAGTATACGTGAGCACATGATTCAAATGGGAGGTTGGCCCATGGCAATGGTCTAGACTTTTTGTGTCCCTCGAGAGAAAGTTTTTTTTTTTTAAGACATCGAGATTTTGGAGTTTTCAGACATTATAGATGATAAATGAAAGCTCAAATTAGAAAATGAGATTCTTCTAGCATTGAATCAAAGAAGGTACATAACGATTGCTAAGCCTCAAAATTAGAAAGGAAGAAATCTCCTAAACATTGATATGAAGGAAGTACATGAAACTGCTGGGACATAATAAGAACGAAATTCCCTAAACATTGAAACTAGAAAAGCAATAGAACCTCCTAAACAAGAAACTAGGGGGACAAATTTAGTGAAAGTTTCATCTCAAACTTCTCAGGGCGACTCATTTTATAAGCGATGGGGAACCCGCGGCTTTGCGGAGTCGCTTGTTCTCTCGAGTTAATTTCGAGATACGAGTTTTGTCCATTTCCACCCTCTTTTCAAGATGCTCAATTTGCGCTTTCTGAGATGGCTTGTCAGTCACTTCCGGGACCAGTGGTCGTAGAATGGTTGGAATTCGATGGTTACAGATGTAGAATGTTGAATCATGGTGAATCTCCTCTTCCTCATTCAATTTCTTAGGCACGATAATTCTTTCGGGATAGCATTCGCTCCATGCGATCTCAACGGCATGGATTTCGTCGAAGTAGTCGTAGTCTGTGCAGGTAAAGCGAGCCTGAAACATCTCTATCTTGAGAGGTGGCGGAATCTCTTGTAGAGCCCCGTATTGGCAGGCCACCCTGTACAGGTAATAGGAAATGGCGCCAGAGAGACCAAGCAGCGGGATCGGGTTAGCAAACTTGTGAGCGAAATGGGCTTTCTCAACCTGGAGCCATTTAGCATGCCATAGAAATACCTTGGGTTCGAGGTTTTTTAGAAAATTTATCCAACGGGAATATTCTTTATTAGGGGAATGCTTCTCTATGACCTGGAACCTTTGTATCGAGTGCCTAAACTCATCTACTTAAAATAATTACATAAGGTGTCCAAATCCCCTTATGTGAGAAAGAAACCATAATTGCAGAATTTCCAGGGAAGCTCGTATGATTTTTTCTCCGTTTTGTTTAAAACGATTAAAGGACAACAATGTTTCGGCCAAAATCATGTTGACATAGTTTAATCCAGCACATTTGTGTTTGACCACCCAAGCAATTGAAGGATTTATGGCATTCTTACAATGAGGAAAAATGATGAGCCCGACAAATGCTAAAATGAAAATCCTACTCCTTTGGGCTGTTGGTTGATTTGAAAAACACTTTGCCAAAAACGAGAATGGGCACACGTAACAATTAGCCTTAACAACTTCCTTACTACCTCGGCCCTAACTCTCAAAAATTGTGACAACTCAAACATGGGGTCTATATCTATGGGTGGCTTGACAAGCTCAGTTCCAAGAGGCATTCTAATGGCAATCCTATATTCTTCCAAGGTCGGAGTTAGCTCGAATTCACCAAATATGAAGGTCGATGTTTGAGGGCACCAAAAGTGTGGTATCGCTTGCATAACCCCGGAATGGATGTTGATCTTGAGCAACGGGAGAAGACAACCAATCCTTGCCTCGACCTGTCTTTGGCCAGTTTGGTCCAACTGATCCCATCATGCTATGAGCTCTTTCTTGGGAGTGGAAATGAATTGGACTTCGGCTCTCCCCATCGCATATAAATTAAGACTAATGATCGACCTAATTTGCCATGGACCAACAAAAGAAAATAAATGAATTGCATAACAGGAGAGATAGAGGCTTACTCTATCAAGAACAACGGCAAACACAAAGACACACGCATGAAAAGTGAGGCTCGCTTCCTATCTAAACAGTTTAACAAGGTGAAGCTAAGAGGGTAGTCTGACCGTCGCAGTCTCGCATTTGTGTCAGGTCCTCTTAACTCTGGCTCAGTTAAAAGAGATATCCTATAGTCACGCGGTCTCGCGGACAAGGATAAACACTTACGATACTAGGAAAGAACTTTCAGGGAAAAGAAAGGCAACCTCTATATCGCGGTCTCGCGTTCGAGGTTGTATCGTTCTTAACACCATCCTAAAGCGTCCTATTGCGGCCAGGATCCGGCAGCATGGTTGTGTGTGCCATAGTGTAGTGCTAAAATATCTAACGTATGCACAAACATTTATAAACAAACAACACTTTCCAGCGTCCGAAAAGAAAAAAAAAATATTCATTCCCCAAATCCCAAACCTGCAAAATAGGGGTCAGTGGCAAGAACATTCACGTTAGGGATATATTCGAACAGGATAAATGGCCTAAGTCCTCTAAAAAAGTCTCAAGCGGAGTCGCCAAGCTGTCGCAACCTCCCCGAAATGGCCCCGCTGCCTACGGGGTTTGGCTAATGGATTACTACGTTAAACCTAGCTCGAGCTCTCCTAAGCTCATATCAATTCGCGACTTATGTTTAAGTTATCAACATGGGAATCAATTTCACTTAGGAGTCACCATTAATCGATTTTTGGTGGATCGATTAGGCACCCAAGTAAAACGCGGGAGAAATGCTTCATTTCTGCAAACTAGAGATTCAATGGGTACGGAAACTTGATTACACTAATTGACAAACTAGTGCCCTTTCTGTACCTGATCTTGTTCAATTCACCACCTAACATGTTCTCGCTAATCGGGAGTCTCAAAATCCCGTTCCTAACTAATCTAAGGGAAGCAACAATTAATATCTAAACCTAGACATGCGAAATCAACTACATGCGAGGTTAAATTAAATGTACAATTCAAAGTGTGTGAACCAAGCAACATGCGATCAAACATGACACTCATCATATAATAGGGCAAGAAAACCCAAATAAAACTTTTGATTTTGATTTTCTTTTAAAAAAATAATTTTTTTAAAAAAAGATTTTTTTTGAAAACCTTTTTTTTCGGGATTTTTTTTAAAATTTTTGAAATTTTTTTTGAAAATTTTTGAAATTTTTGAAAATCTTTATTGTAATTTTTAAATTTTTTTTTGAAAATAAAATAAAATTCGAGCCCTTTTTTTGAAAAAAAAAAATATAAAAAATATATATATTTTTAAAAATTTTTAAATATTAAAATAATACAATATTAAATAAAATAAATCGATCCTTTTGATTTTGTTTTCTTTTAAAAAAATAATTTTTAAAATTTTTTTTGAAAACCTTTTTTTTCGGGATTTTTTTTAAAATTTTTTGAAATTTTTTTTTTGAAAATTTTTGAAATTTTTGAAAATCTTTATTGTAATTTTTTAAATTTTTTTTTTGAAAAAATAAAATAAAATTCCCAAAAATATAAAAATATATATATTTTTAAAATTTTTTTAAATATTAAAATAATACAATATTAAATAAAATAAATCGTATCCTGGTTGGATCTCCACGTCCGACCGAGATCGAGATTGACCGTTCATTTCCTCGAGACCATTTATTGAGCCCGGTCTAGCAAATTAAAAAAAGAAAGGGCCCAGCCCAAAACTATTTCATTAAAAAAGGACGAAAAGCCCAAAGCCCACTAAAAATAAAGAAACTAACAACACTTCAGCCCAAATTCGGATTTTAGCCCACCCGCAAAAGGCCCAAGACCTGAAATATAAAGCCTAAAACCATTAGAACATAATAAACCAAAAATGAGCCCAAACACCAAAACCCTACTCGGTTCACTCGGTGTTCGACTCGATTCGCGACCCGACTCACGGCTGCCACACCGCGCCTCGGGACTCACCTATCCACCGGCCGCCGCTCCGACGTGGAGCACACGCTCAACCTCACGGCTGGGCCCTTTCGACCGCCGCTCCCCTCCGCGTCGCCACCGCGACAACCGGTGACTGAAACTGAATTGACCGAGCCCCGATGAGGGGATGGCCGGCCATGAACCGGCTAAGCTAAGCGAGGGGGCGGCCGCTGGAAGCTCCCTGCCGTGTATGCGGCTCCCCCTTTTGTGGACCTTCGCCGTTTTGTAGGCGGTAAAGGCGGCTCGATCGGCTGAAGCTGACCCGATCTCTGTCTAGTTCGAGGAAATGCATTGAAATGCGGAGAAAACAACACCACCGGGTCTCACTCGAGGCCGAAAGCATTAAAAGCAGAATTTGCGGAGTGCGGCAGCGGAAGTCGGACTTGATTGAGACCGCGTGTCCGAGGTTCACACACAATAATGCCTTGATATGAGCAAGGCCAGGAGCACAGGGTGTCGCTGGGGGACTTGCCGGCCGGGCGACATAAGCTCCGGCGGTGACCCTCCGAGAGCCGAGTAAAAAATGAAAATAGGGGAGGCCGCCGCTGGCCCTACGACTACGGCGATGGCGAATGGAGGAAAGCAGCGGTAGGGTCAGGCTACACCCGCGCCTCGCACACCCTCACAGTAAGGATCTCCCGGGGGCCGACCTCAAATCGGACCAAACAGACATGAAACCAGCGAGTGCTGGGACCCGGAACCCTCGGTGAAAGGGGGTGTCGGCCGCGGTAGTAGCAATGATCCTTGACAGGGGACCGTTCGCGCCCGATCTTGCTCTTGGACTCTCTCCTTCGCTCTCTCTCTCTCTCTCTCTCTCTCTCTCTCTCTCTCTCTCTCTCTCTCTCTCAGACCTCTCACTCTCTCTGTTCCCCCTTCGGTTCTAAAGGTGGCCGGTCACCTTGTTTTTGGTCAGTGAGCCCCCGCGTCGGCGCTTTGCCACCGCCAACTTTGTCGTGTGCAAACCGACCTTGACCAGGATCGCGTGCCCCTGCTCCCGAGGTAGTAGTGTCACCTTGTTCTGCAGTCCTCTTTCCTCGTACCCTCAGACATGTTTGACTAGGGGTGGGGGGGAAGGAGATGAACAGGCGCGGGCCGGGCCGAGGGAAATAGGGTCGGCCCCCGCGGAAAAGGAAAATAAAAAGAGAGGAGGGAGAAAAAGAAAAAGGGAAAAAGGAAAAAGAAAAAGAAAAAGAAAATAATAATAATAATAATAGTAATAATAATAAAAATAATAATAATAAAAAAAGGCTGCATAAAAAATAAAAGGGTTAATACCACGAAAAACCCTAAACTGGTACACTTGTGACAATTTTACCCCAAACTATTTTTTTGACCACCAAAAACCCCAAACTGGTACACTTGTGATAATTTTACCCCGAACTATTTTTTTGACCACCAAAAACCCCAAACTGGTATACATGTAACAATTTTACCTCGAACTAATTTTTTAATATTATTTTTATTTTTTCGAATTTTTTATTAATTTTTATTTTTTCTTTACTTTTCTTTTCTTTTCTCTTTAACCTCCCTCCGGAGGCCGGTGGCGAGTCGCCCCAGTGGGTCCTTTGGCGGGCGAGGCTCGACCTCGCGGGGCGGTAGGTCGGCCTCGCGGCGTTGGGCGGGTCGGCCTCGCCCTACAATGGGTCAGGCCCTCGAGGCGAGGCCCGGCCCGTCGGCGTTGGTGGCCCGACCCTGCGCGGGAGGCACCACCGTCGGCCTCGCTGGGCGAGCCTCGAGGCTCGCTATTAAAAGGCGGGCCGACCCTCGCCCAATGCCGGCGAGGTCGAGCCTTGCCGGTGATCGTGAAACCCGACCTCGCGGCTGCCCTCGGCTGAAATACCCGATCCGGCGACCGGGAGGTTAAAGAGAAAAGAAAAGAGGTAAAGAAAAAATAAAAATTAATAAAAAAATTGAAAATAAAAAATAATATTAAAAAATTAGTTTGAGGTAAAATTGTCACATGTATACTGGGTTTAGGGTTTTGGTGGTCAAAAAAATAGTTAGGGTAAATTGTCACAAGTGTACCAGTTTAGGGGTTTTTGTGGTCAAAAAAAAATAGTTCGGGGTAAAATTGTCACAAGTGTACCAGTTTGGGGTTTTTTATGGTCAAAAAAATAGTTTAGGGTAAAATTGTCACAAGTGTACCAGTTTAGGGTTTTTCGTGGTATTAGCCCAAAATAAAAAGAAGAGAAAAAGAAAGAATGGGCCGACGAACCCGGCTCGGGATCCTCCTCTTTTTTTAATATATATATAGGCCCTATTAATGCAAGTGCCTAATGTCTATATGCCATGGAATTTAATGAGAATTTTTTGTTTAGTGGTTTAAAGACTAAACCCTAGATTTTTCATGTGATAAAACCCTAAATGATTTGGGCAAAATTTAGGTGTCAACAAACCCAAACATATGTCCTTCTATCGCTTCACTTTGTAGGATCCAACCTCACGCGAGTCCGTTCTCGCCGACACAAGCCGATAACAAGTGTTTCGCTGCCGCTGGTTTGGATTAGAAATCAACCGTTGCAATGCGGTTGGATGAGTCGATGCTGTTCTGGCAAGCTTTTCCGTCTGGACAAGTCACTCGCCGGAGACCACTCTCCGTTGCGTCGCCATCGGGGTCTTGACGTCACCGGTGAATCGGCCCATATCGCTACGGGATTACTTGAACCGGGACATTAGGTCATGGGACTGGTCTAAACTCGGCACTTCGGTTGGAGACGGGTCTTCACGGATTTTTAATAATAGTTGGGTCAGGTAAAAATTGATCCGACTTAAATAGACCCATTTAATTAGTTTTGGCCCATTTTCATGCATTGCAATTTAGCGACCCATACCAGACCTAGCACATACCCAACTAATATCCCAATTTGACCCATATTGCTAAAATACTTTTATATTTAAGCTAATCTAGGAAAACTTATACTCAAATTGAGCTAAGAGTGCGAAGTGAGTGAGTGTGAGATCAAATGATGATGAAAGAAAATCATAGAAGTTGGTTGGGTTTAAGTAAGTTGTAAGCCCATCTAGGACCTATATTATGTTTAAGTCAATTTATGATCTATTTACTGAATATAACTAACTCATATAATAACTCACGTCATCGTACGTGAATCTTAAGTTCATGACCCATTTTGATAGATTTAATAATAATCTACTGCATCATATAAGTATCAATTTATATCAATCTTATATACTAATATTTTCCTTTCATTTCGTAACGCTACTACAATGTGAATCTTAAGTTCATTTTCACACGTCCTATCGAGTCTACTTTTTTGACTCAATTAAAGGCAAGAAAAGCATTCACATTGAGGGAATTTGTCGAGAACTATTCTTTTGTGACGTGCTGAATAGGAATTGAGCTTTAAGATCTCGCAACTGTTCTTAAGCCTGAAGGGAGTTTTTGAACCTTTTGACTGCGTTTAACATGATCCTTAAACTTGTTTTGGTCTAATATAATCCCTGAAATATTGAAAGTTGACCCAACATTATTCTTCCGCCGAATGAAGCATCATATCGCACATTTTTTACTCAATGTACTATTTGTGTCAAGTAATTTAAGTTTTAAAACTGCGACACCTTTAGAACGGATATTACTTAGATTGCTACAGCCTTTAGGATGCCGCCGCCTGCGATTGGGAGGAGCTTGACAAATACCTTACAAAAGCTGCATGACCTTTTTCACAACTATAACTCCCATGGAAAACCTCAACAAAATAGGCTATAATTATGGAAGTTTTATTTCTCAAACTATCCATGTTTACAAAAACAACGATTTTTTATGTTATTTTTTACATTTTAAAATGATATAACAAGCACCTTAAAATTAACTTGGCTATTGAGATATGAATACCAAAAATATTTAGAAATCTTTTAGGAATATATAGGATATTTTCTCTGATTTTCTATATTTCTTTTGATTATGCATATTTGGTTTGATTTCCTTAGATTGTCATCTTATAAAGCTTATAAATAGGCTGATGTAATCTTCATTATAATATATCAAAATATATTGAAAATTCCTTATTTTCTCTCTTCCGCATTCTTATTTTCAACTTGGTATCAAAGCCTCGTTTTTGTTGAAAACCGAAGTGCACTCACCTATGCACCCGGTGCACCCATGAACTCCAATGCACATCCAAATAAATCCATCCCCATCACCACCACTCGACAGTGTTCACTTGGTGCCCACAAATCTCATATGAGGAAGCACTTGATCGAGTCCTTAGCATAATAGTCGTGTTTCGACACTAATCGCACTGACTACGTCGCCCGTCAAGCCTTTTTCATGGACGTGGCTTTCTTTCGATGCCAGCCACGCAGCTTGCATCCCAATAACTATTTTTCAAGCCAACCGTATAGGCCGTTTGATGTTACATGCCAGTCGTATAGACCGCGCCGCTTAGTTTCTATTTTGCAAGCTAGTCGTATTGGCCGCTTGCTGTTTCCCCTCTAATTCTTGACTTTTCGCACGTACTTTTCAAGAAGCTGACACCACCACCAGATTCACACTTGCCGCCTTCAGACAAGCTAGATGTTGCTGCCCCATCGCGGATCCACCAAGCCTAATGCCATGCAACGTCGTTGGAGAAAAAGTTTTCGTGGCACTATTCGACATTGATTCAAACTCAGGTGACTTAGTCACTATGAGTTTGAGGGGATGTTGGAGATATTTAGAAATCTTCTATGGAAATTTAAGATATTTCCTTTGATTTTCTATATCTCTTCTGATTATGCATATGTGGTTAGATTTATTTAGATTGTCATCTCATAAAATCTATAAATAAACTTATATAATATTCATTATAATATATCAAAATATATTAAAAATTCCCTATTTTCTCTCTTCCGCATTCTTGTTTTCAACTATGAAGGTGACCAATTTCGATTTAAGGTATTCTAGGGGTGAGCAATTACAGGTTTCGTACAGGCGATTTTAGGTTCCGTACAGGTTCTACTTGTATCATGAAAGTGTGACATTCCAAAATTTCTGCCAATTGGAAATCATGAAATAACTGAGTTTTATGAAATGTGCTCGCAGTAAATTCTCGACCAGAACTGATCATTCCTGGGATTGCTAACCATTAGGGAAAGGCTAATAGGGGAATTAAATTTGCGCGACTAAAGGAAATTCGATTATGAATGGATTTCGACCATTAAATCGCGGAAGTGATATTTTGAGCCACTGTTGGTCGATCCAAGGATAGTTAGGGGTCAATTCGTCACTGTCCTAGTAGTGGATCGCGGGTGATTCCGTTGGACCACGAAATAACTTGACGAATGATTCCGAAATTATACCAAACGTTCGTACCCCTTGGATCAAGTGATTGATCTTCACGATTTTAATGACAACCGAGGTCGTCATGCACCGAACGGACTTGTACGTGACTCGATTCAGTATCAGTCATGAGTCAATTCTGCGAATTTCCCCAGCAAGCCGCCCGTTAGCTCGAGAAACGCTTGAGTTGCGTTTAATAGAATTTAATTATTGAATTTTTGCCCAAATTGGACACCAGAAAATTAGGAAGTCACGATGAAACGTTAGAACGACGTTGCACGTAACACGTGTCAATTTTTGGTGTGCTTAATTCCTTCGGAAAAATTTGATTTCGACGAGAAATGGAGAAAGTGACGATTTTGCCCTTAAGGACTTATAAAAGGTTAGTCTTAGAGGCAATGGGCATTTTGGTCATTTGTGCCTTAGATATTTTTGGTCATAGGCACTATTTAGTCAAGACCAATCTTCTCTCTCTCCTCTCTCGCTCATTCCCCCTTTTTTCTGCCGTGAGCTCCCTCCTTTTACCGTGAAACACCATTTTCCCCTCCCCACCGTGACTCTCTTTCTCTCACGCCCAAGCTGCACCATCACCACCCAAGCCGATCGCCGCCACCCGAGAGCCGTACACCGTCACCGTCATTCCCGATTAAGTGCCGCCGCTTCCCGTTCTAGCCGTTTTAGTCTAGAACTTGGTAAGTCGCGCTCTAAACCCAATTTAGGATTTTGGGTATCGATAGGCGATTTTGGGTGAAACCGGGAAATAGATTATGTGCGGAATGGCATAATTTAGAAGTGGGATTAGATGGCAGGCCTTAGAATTGAAACCAGAAAATTTTTATTGGAAAATTCTGAATAATAGGGGCTGCGAATTACTGTTCACGAGCTGTGATTTACTGTTCATAGGTTGTGATGTTTTGTTCGGAACGCAAGTTGGGTTTTTAGAACTGGTATTTTATGGCGAGAAAGTTCGGTGAAGGATCGAGTTAATCTGACGCCGTTTGGTGGGAGAAAAATGAGAATTTACGTGTTGGATGTATTTTTTAAATTATAAATAAATTGTGGTGATTAAATTGAGTATGTTGTTGTGCAATTGGGTGACTGTATATGCTTGTTGGATGCACACGTGAGTTAGATTAAATTAATTATTGGTATTGCCATGTCCTATACTGAATGTGCATGAACTATGTGTTAAATAATGAGTGTGCGGGCCACGTGTGAAGGGCCAGTTGCGTTTGATAAATGCGTGTAGAGCATGGCATGAGTGAGAAGGAAATTATAGTGTGGCAAGTGATGGTAGGAAAGTGTGTGAAAGTGCGAAAGTGCGAGTTTTGGATCGGGCCGAGTATCATAAACTTAGGTCGCGATCACGTAGGTCTGTTGCATTTGGCAGATGCTGAGACTTGAAAAAGCAAGAATGAGAATCGGTTCAAGGCACGATCAGCTTGGGTGAGACCGAGATTGGACTGAGGTATCATAAGCTCGGGTTCCAATCATGTAGGCCTGTCGTATTTGGAGCGGGCTGAGTTGGGATTGAGCCTAGGGAGTGTAATGCTCAGGTCGCGATTGGGGCCTGAGGCATGAATGGGTACGTGGGCCAAATGTGATGAATGATTACAGTGTGCTTGAGGCGTGTACTTCAACGCGGGTCACTAGCGAAGAATGAGAAAAAGAAAATGAGAATGGAAGGAATAGTGGGATAAGAATTGGTACATACGTATGTTGCATACGACGTGATTGTGATTGAGTACGGGTGTACGCATGTTTGAGTCTGAGTATATTATTTGAGGTGCCTGCGATGTGAAGACTTGATGTGTACGAATGTACGCGTGTCTGTGTGATTGTCTGAAAGTACGTGATAGCCTAGGTTGGGTTTAGGGGTGAACTTACTGAGAAGTGTTCTCATGGTTATTTCAATCAACAATTTCAGAACCCCGACAGGACCCATGAACCCTCCACCACCTCCACCAGTACGTTTTGGAGTACCAGTACATACGGAGTATAAGGTAGCTGAGTTTCTGATGGGTGACGGGATGACCTGGATAAGACACACGACGACCGTGTTTATAGAAGTGGGAAAGCTTGCCTTGGATGAGAACCATGTTTTAGGTTGAACATCAGGTCATTGACTCCTTTGTGATTTTGGTAGTTTTAGTAAAGTGTGCACTAGTAGACAGAGGTTTGTTTTATTGTATATATGGTGGAACAAGTGAACAAGATATGGAAATGTATATTCTCCCAATTCTCCCCAGTTTAATTTGTCCGGATGTTTTATGGTTTCCGTTTGCGCAATGAAATCTCTGATGTTTAGTTGAGGTCGGCGATAACCTGGGACGTTGCAACTATTCGACCGAAGGTGGGATGTCACGAGCTCGACGGGGGTTTGGGATGTGACATCTCTGTTTGAATTGGTATCAGAGCAAGATCAGCTCAATCTAAAGTTGGTCGAATTGGAGTGATAAGGAGCGGAAACCTTGGGGTAGTAATTGAGGAAATCTAGGTGGGTTGTAGGGTGGAATGAGCTACACGTGCCTCCAAATTGTTTATTGTGATTGATTGAGTAAGTTAAATTGTTGTGTGGTAATAAATTTGCAGGCACGTTTGGACCTGAGGTAAGTGTTCTGACTCTGATGATGGTGATTTCGTGATTTGTAGTGGGGAATTGCTTGTTGAGTAAATGGATGTGTTAATTCGCTGGTTAGAATTGGATTGAGCTAGTTGGTTTAGACTGCTAATTCCTGAATGGAATTTCAGTAGGTAGTAGAGTGGTAAAATCGTGACGATGAGCAGCGAAGGAAAAGGAGTAGGAAGAGTCAAAAGAAGAGGCACTGGTAGAGGATCCAGGGGTAGAGGACGCGCTTGAGTTAGAGCCGTAGAGGATCTTAGAATGAGTGCTAGAGCGGTAGAAAATGTAGGATTTGATGCTGGAGTAGCAACAAATCCCGGAGTGGAAGCTAGACCTGTGGTGGACCCTAGAATAGAAGCCGTGATAAGGACATTGGAACGGATTGGAGACATAATAAAACGGCAGACTCAGGAGCAAGCTACTCTGATTGCCCAAGCCATCGAGGCTGTTGCTATTGCTAATGAGAACCAAGGTCAGGGGCAAGTGGTTGTGAATAGACCTATGCACCAGTTGGTAGAACAGTTTATTAAGTTGAAACCACCTAAGTTTTCTGAGAAAGGAGATCCTGAGGCTGCACCTCGATGGGTAGAAGAACTTGAGAAGGCTTTTGAGGTGCTAGAGTGTAATGATCACAAGAGGGTGACTTTAGCAGTCTATCAGCTGCAGGATAATGTGAACGATTGGTGGAAAGCCACCAAGGATAGGATTTTTCCTGAAGGTACTGCCAAAACTTGAGCTGTTTTTACTGAGAATTTTTATGAGAAATACTTTTCAGCTAGTGCTAGAAAAAGAAAACTCGCGGAATTTATGAGACTTTATCAGGGCCAGATGACAGTAGATCAGTATGAGGCTGAATTTGCAAGATTGTCTAAGTTCGCGCCGAGAATTGTGGAACATCCTGAGGATAAGGCGCGAAGATTTCTGGATAGATTGAGGGCTGATATCCGCAGCCAATTTTTATTGGTAAATCTGGGAATGTATTAGCAGATATTTGATAAGGCCCAGAGATTCTTGAGCGAGATCAAATGGATAGAGCCGCCGCATCTGGATTAAGGTTTATCCAGGGTTGGAATAACCGTAATCTTGGAAAGAGGCCAATGGTGGATAATAGGCGTTTTACTCCACCAGTTAAAAGGAATATTGAAAAGCCAATCCGGATTGGGAATGGTCCATACAGGATTTGTGGAGGTCAACATGGAAATGGACCTTGTCCAACCAGGGGTGGAGCTTGCTTTGGATGTGGAGAATTTGGGCATCATATAAAGAATTGCCCCAATCCCAGGCAAAATAGGCCGCTTGCTTTGCCGCCACTTCGGAATGAGAATCAAGTTGGAGCGGCCTAGACAGCGAATCTAAATCGGAATAGGCCCCAAGTGCAAGGACGAGTTTATGCGATGGTCAGACGAGAGACTGAGAACGCACCAGGGGTTGTCACAGGTACGATTTCTCTATGCAACCATGCTGCGTATGCTTTATTTAATCCTGGAGCGTCGCATTCCTTTACATTGAAACAGTTGTGGAATTAGTTGGAATAGAACCGCAATTGCTTGATGTTGTGCTATGTGTAACGACTCCCTTGAATGATAAGATGTTGATTTCGTTGGGGTGTCCAAACTGCAAGATTGTGATTGGGGATAGAGAGGAATTGATTGATCTAGCAGTTCTAGACATGTACGACTTTGATGTGATAGTAGGAATGGATTGATTGTCTAAGCAAAGGGCCGTGATGGATTGTAATAGCGGGGTGATCCAATTTAATCCTGTTAGACATTCGGAATTTAAATTTGTGGGAAGTCGAGGAGGACCCTCGATTCCATTGATATCTTCGGTGGAAATGACAAAATTGTTGAATGAGGGATGTCAAGGATTTATAGCTGTAGTAATGGATTCAACAGCTGAAGAGCCAAGACTTGAGAATATAGCGGTAGTGTGTGAGTATCCCAATGTGTTTCCTCGAGAATTGCTGGGATTACCACTAGAAAGAGAAGTAAAATTTGTGATCGAGTTGGCACCTGGAACTGAGCCAATCTCGAAAGCACCTTATAGAATGTCGCTGTCGGAGTTAAAGGAATTAAAGGTGCAGATGTAAGAGTTGTTAGATAAGGGGTTTATTCGATCTAGTGCATCTCCGTGGGGAGCACCGGTTTTATTTGTAAGGAAGAAAGATGGATCGTTGAGATTGTGTATAGATTACGCGCTTGAATCAGTGATGATTAAAAATAAGTATCCCTTGCCGAAGATTGACGATTTGTTTGATCAGTTATAAGGGGCTTCGGTGTTCTCTAAAATTGATTTGAGAACGGGATATCATCAGTTGAGGATTAGAAAGGAGGATATATCGAAAACGGCGTTCAGAACGAGGTACGGACATTATGAATTTACGGTGATGCCGTTCAGATTGACAAACGCACCTGCTGCTTTTCGAATACTGGTGTACTCGAAAAGCCTGGAGGAGCATGAATTTCACTTGTATCAAATGTTGTGAACTTTGAAGGAAATGCTCTATACGCTAAGTTTAGCAAGTGCGAATTTTGGCTAAGTCGAGTAGCATTTCTTGGTCATGTAATTTCCGGAGAAGGAATTTCTGTGGATCCATCGAAGATTGAAGCTGTGATGAAATGGCCTAAACCGACAACGGTGACCGAAGTTTGGAGTTTTCTAGGTTTGGCCGGATATTGCCGTCGTTTTGTGGAAGGATTTTCGTCGATAGCAATGCCGTTGACAAATTTATTGAAAAAGGAGACGAGATTTGAATGAACAGATCAATGTGAAAGAAGTTTTCAGGAGTTGAAGTGGAGGTTGACAACGGCACCAGTGTTAACGATTCCATCAGGACCTAGAGGGTATGAGATATACAGCGATGCATCGTTGAAAGGATTAGGGTGTGTGTTGATGCAACATGGACGAGTGGTAGCTTATGCATCCAAGCAGTTGAGGCCACACAAACTGAATTATCCGATGCATGACTTGGAGTTAGCCGCAATAGTGTTCGCCTTGAAGATTTGGCAACATTATTTATGCGGGGAAAGATTTCAGATCTATACTGACTATCAGAGCCTCAAGTACTTGTTTTCGCAGAAAGAGTTGAATATGAGACAACGACGTTGGATGGAGTTATTGAAGGACTATGATTGTGATATTCTATATCATCCCGGAAAGGCCAACTGGGTAGTGGATGTATTGAGTTGGAAATCGAGCATCGCGCATTTAATGGTCAAGGAGTGGATTCTATTGGAGAAAGTGCGAAACTCGAAGTTCAAATTTGAAGTAAGTCAAGTCTCGAGCCTGTTAGCTACGTTAAGGATTGAGTCGGAGATCTAGGCTAAAGTTAAAGCTTTGCAGTCTGCGGACCTAGAGATACAGAAGGTTATTGGGACGGACATTACTAAGAGAAAGCCGGATTTTCAGATATCTGAGGATGGGGTATTGAAATTTAGAGGATGATTATGTGTGCCAGACGATGCGAGAATTAAAGAAGAAATTTTATCTGAAGTGCATCGTAGCCAGTACAATATCCACCCAGGCAGTACTAAAATGTACAGGAATTTGAGGCAATATTATTAGTGGAATGGTATGAAATCAGATATTGCTAAGCATGTGGCTAAGTGTTTGACGTGTCAGTAGGTGAAAACACAACATTGTAAGCCTGGAGGATTGTTACGACCGTTGGAAATCCCAGAGTGGAAGTGGGAGCATATAACCATGGATTTTGTTTCGGGATTGCTGAGAAGTCAAAGAGGTCATGATACCATTTGGGTGGTTGTCAACAGATTAACTAAGTCGGCACACCTTTTGGCTGTGCGAAAGGATTTCGCGTTAAAATGGTATGCAGAGTTGTATGTGCAGCAGATAGTTCGCCTGCATGGGATACCAATGTCTATAACTTCGGATCGTGATCCTAAGTTTACCGCCAATTTTTGAAAAAGTCTGCAGACGGCGTTAGGATCCAAGTTATAGTTCAGTACAGCTTATCATCTTTAGACAGATGGCCAGTCTGAAAGGACAATTCAGACCCTAGAGGATATGCTTAGAGTGTGTGTGCTGGATTTTCAGGGCAAATGGGAGGAGCAACTGCCTTTAGTGGAATTTGCTTATAATAACAGCTTCCAGCAGAGCATTGGAATGGCACCCTTTGAAGCGCTATATGGCCGTGCTTGTAGAATGCCCGTGTGTTGGAACGAAGTGGGAGAACGAGCTATAACATGGCCGGAATTGGTTGAGTAGTCGATCGAGGCAGTTAAGATCATTCGTGAAAGGCTGAGGACAGCGCAAAGCCGTCAAAAGAGTTATGCAGACAGAAGGCAAAGACCTCTGGAATTCCAGGTAGGGGATCACATGTTCTTTAAAGTTTCGCCTATGTGAGGATTGTCCCGGTTTGGTAAGAAGGGAAAATTGAGTCCGAGGTACGTGGGACCCTTCGAGGTGTCGGAAAGAATTGGAGATTTGGCGTATCACCTCACGTTACCGCCCAATATGTCATAGGTACATAATGTGTTCCACATATCGATGTTGAAGAAGTACAAACCGGACCCAACGCATGTGTTGAACTACGAAGAGATAGAAGTGGATGATAAAGTATCGTACGTCGAGAGACTGATCAAGATTGAAGATGCAAAGAAACGGATTCTAAGGAATAAGACAATCCCTATGGTAAAGGTTATCCGAGAGCACCACGGGACCGAAGGCGCAACGTGGGAAAGCGAAAAAATGATGCAACATCAGTACCCTCAGTTGTTTGAGTAGCAGTAATAATTATAAATTTTTAGTAGTGGTGATATGTAAATTTCGATGACGAAATTTTATAAGAGGGGAATATTGTGACATTCCGAAATTTCCTCCAATTGAAAATCATGAAATAACTGAGTTTTATGAAATGTGCTCGCAGTAAAGTCTCGCCCGGAACTAATCATTCCTGGGATTACTAACCATTAGGGAAAGGCTAATAGGGGAATTAAATTCGCGCGACTAAAGGAAATTCGATCATGAATGGATTTCGACCATTAAATCGCGAAAGTGATATTTTGAGCCACTGTTGGCCGATCCAAAGATAGTTAGGAGTCAATTCGTCACTGTCCTAGTAGTGGATCGTGGGTGATTCCGTTGGATCACGAAATAACTTGACTAATGATTCCGAAATTATACCAAATGATCGTACCCCTCGGATCAAGTGATTGATCTTCGCGATTTTAATGATAACCGAGGACGTCACACACCGAACGGACTTGCACGTGACTTGATTCAATATCAGTCATGAGTCGATTCTACGAATTTTCCTAGCAAGCAGCCCGTTAGCTCGAGAAACGCTCGAGTTGCGTTTAATAGAATTTAATTATTGAATTTTTGCCCAAATTGGACACCGAAAAATTAGGAAGTCACGACGGAACGTTAGGACGACGTTGCACGTGACACGTGTCAATTTTTGGTGTGCTTAATTCCTTCGGAAAAATTTGATTTCGATGAGAAATGGAGAAAGTGACGATTTTGCCCTTAAGGATTTATAAAAGGTTAGTTTTAGGGGCAAGGGGCATTTTGGTCATTTGTGCCTTAGATATTTTTGGTCATAGGCACTATTTAGTCAAGACCAATCTTCTCTCTCTCCTCTCTCGCTCATTCCCCCCGTTTCTACCGTGAGCTCCCTCCCTTTTGCCGTGAAACACCATTTTCCCCTCCCCACCGTGACTCTCTTTCTCTCACGCCCAAGCCGCACCATCGCCACCCAAGCCGATCGCCGCCACCCGAGAGCCGTACATCGTCGCCGCTGTTTCCTATTAAGTGCCGCCGCTTCCCATTCTAGCCGTTTTAGTCTAGAACTCGATAAGTCGCGCTCGAAACCCAATTTAGGATTTCGAGTATCGACAGGTGATTTTGGGTGAAACCGGGGGAATAGATTAGGTGCGGAATGGCATGATTTAGAAGTGGGATTAGGTGGCGAGCCTTAGAATTGAAACCATAAAATTTTTATTGGAAAATTCTGAATAATAGGGGTTGCGAATTACTGTTCACGAGTTGTGATTTACTGTTCACAAGGCTGTGATGATTTGTTCGGGACGCAAGTTGAGTTTTTAGAACTGGTATTTTATGGCGAGAAAGTTCCGTGAAGGATTGGAATTAATCCAATGCCGTTTGGTGGGAGAAAAATGAGAATTTACGTGTTGGATGTATTTTTTAAATTATAAATAAATTGTGGTGATTAAATTGAGTATGTTGTTGTGTAATTGGGTGACTGTATATGCTTGTTGGGTGCATACGTGAGTTAAATTAAATTAATTATTGGTATTGATATGTCCTATGCTGAATTTGCATGAGCTACGTGTAAAATAATGCATGTGCGGGCCACGTGTGAAGGGCCAGTTGCGTTTGATAAATGTGTGTGGAGCATGGCATGAGTGAGAAGGAAATTGTAGTGTGGCAAGTGATGATGGGAAAGTGTGTGAAAGTGCGAAAGTGCGAGTTTTGGATCGGGCCCATTATCATAAACTCGGGCCGCGATCACGTAGGTCTCTTGCATTTGGCATGGGCTGAGGCTTGAAAAAGCAAGAATGAGAATTGGTCCGAGGCACGATCAGCTCGGGTGAGACCGAGATTGGACCGAGGCATCATAAGCTCGGGTTCCAATCATGTAGGCCTGTCGTCTTTGGCGCGCGCTGAGTTGGGATCGGGCCTAAGGCGTGAATGGGTACGCGGGCCGGATGTGATGAATGATCGCAGTGTGCCTAAGGCGTGTACTTCAACACGGGTCACTGGCGAGGAATGAGAAAGAGGAAATGAGAATGGAAGGAATAGTGGGATGAGAATTGGTACATGCGTGTGTTGCATACGACGTGATTGCGATTGAGTACGGGTGTACGCATATTTGAGTCTGACTATATTATTTGAGGTGCCTACGATGTGAAGACTTGATGTGTACGAATGTACGTGTATCTGTGTGATTGTCTGGAGATACGTGATAGCCTAGGTTGGGTTTAGGGATGAACTTACTGAGAAGTGTTCTCATAGTTGTTTCAACCAATAATTTCAGAATCCCGACAGGACCCATGAACCCTCCACCACCGTCACCAGTACGTTTTGGAGTACCAGTGCATACGGAGTATGAGGTAGCTGAGTTTCTGATGGGTGACGGGATGACTTGGATAAGACACACGACGACCGTGTTTGTAGAAGTGGGAAAGCTTGCCTTGGATGAGAACCATTTTTGAGGTTGAACGTCAGGTCATTGACTCTTTTGTGATTTTGGTAGTTTTAGTAAAGTGTGCACTAGTAGACAGAGGTTTGTTTTATTGTATATATGGTGGAACAAGTGAAAAAGAAATGAAAATATATATTCTCCCAATTCTCCCCAGTTTAATTTGTCCGGGTGTTTTATGGTTTCCGTTTGCGCAATGAAATCTCTGATGTTTAGTTGAGGTCAGCGATAACCTGGGATGTCGCAACTATTTGACCGAAGGCGGGATGTCACGGGCTCGACGGGGGTTTGGGGTGTGATAGAAACTTACCCGTTGATATAAGTTCCTCATGTTTTAGAATTTAGAACCTACCATGCATACCCTGAAATCTGAAACTTATCCTATCATAGGTTATAGGGTCTATCAGGTTCCACCTGTATTATTAATTGAATGATTGTAGTGAATCATCACATTTTATGACCACCACTCGTTGATATAATCCACTAATCACATGTTATATTTAGACATGTAAAAAATATGAAACATTAACAAAATAAAAGTCTTAGTTATAAAATGGATGCTCATACTAGTTGTTCCAGATTATACACTTATCATCAGACGATATAAGCAGGATTGTGCGAAGACATGACCAAGAAAAATACATAAACTTGTTCAAGGTTCCATTTATCTAAAATTTAAAATCTACCAGTCAAAACAAGTTCCCCAATTTTTGAAACATAGAATCTACGGTGCATATTTTGGAACTTGGAACTGAACATGTCCCACTGGTCCAATTATCAGATTCTAGGTTCTACTATAGAACCATGCTCACCCCTGGCGTTTTATTGAATTAACAATTTGTTTTATTGTTCCAAATTCATATGACTAAGATTGATTGGGTTGATAAAAAAATTCAGTCTTAATAATATCTTGGCTCGACATTTTCTATGATCATTACGAGGGACCAATCCCCTATCGTACCTCGTCGTAATTAAGGCTTTTAAGCTGTAATTTAAAAAGTGGGCCCAATAATTTCCCTTACATCATTTTCCAAATTAGAGAGTGAAATAATATTTTTTTCCTTTTATCTTTTGTTTCATTTTTCTTCCTTGTCTTTCATTCTTCACTTCTTTCGGACCTCGGGCTCTGTTTGTTTCGCGAAAAATGACCTAAAATTGATCACTATATTATTTGAAATAATTAATCAATGAAAAATATTTTCATTATCGACAACAATTTATGTATAAATATTTTCATAAATGATGAAAATTTTTCCGTTTATTTATTTTTGTAAGTGATACAATCAATCATTTTTAGAAAAATATTTTTCAAATTATTCATTTTTCGTGAAACGAATGGAGCCTTAAATTGATAATCGAGGGCAGGATGCTGAGCTTTAAAAAGACCATGAGATTGGTAACAAATTAGGAAAAATAGGAATCATACAAATACGTGAGGTAACTCAGACACCATAGCTCCTCCAGAATTGGACCCGTGACATTCAGCCGATAGATCCTCTTGCGAAAGACATCGTGTTAGCGTTTCGGGATTTTGCGACAAATCGAGACTGACGAAACAGTTTATAGAATGTTACGTCGAAATCAAACGATCAAAATAAATTCATGTGGACTTGCATTTACGTGTATCTAGATCTGTCAAACGAGTGGGTTGGGTCAGCTTTGGGTCAAGTCATAAATGGTCATATCCAAATTGATCCATTAATCCGTTTATTTTTAATGTAAAGTTCTCGACTCATACCCAACTCATATTGCTAAAACACTTCTATATTGAAAAACTTGTTTCTTATGAATTTTTTAAAAAATTATATTACTAAAACATTTCCATGCAATACAAATCTAGTGGATAATTTTCATAAATTTTTATTTTTTCTTTTAAAAAAATCAAATTTTAAATTATTTATTTATTTATTCTTTTCCTTCATTTTTGGCCACCAGTCAATGATTGGCCTTGGGCGATGAATGAGCTCATTGGAGGCCGGTGACGCTCGAACTTGTTGGCGTCAGGCAAGGCTTGACCTTGCCCAATTCTAGCAAGCCGAGCCAAGTCATCCTCAAGCAAGGCTCCACCTCGCCAGATCTGAGAGGTTGAGCTCACCGAGGCTGGCGAGCTCGAGTCTTGCTAGAGGTTGGCGAGCTTGAGCTCGCCCAAAGCTAGCAAGGCCTCAACCTCACCAAATTGGCAAGCTCGAGCTCGCCCGAAGCGGCGAGCTCGAGGCTTGACCGATCAGGGAGGCTCGAGTCTCGTCTAAGGCCGGCGAACTCGATGCTTGACCGATCGAGGAGGCTCGAGTCTCGTCTAAGGCCGGCAAGCTCGTGGCTTGCTAGATTGGTGAGGCTCGAGCATCGCCTAAGACCGGCGAGGCCTCGGGCGAGCTCGAGCTTCATCAACCTCCGATGAGATTGTTTCTCATCTATGGCCGGTCACCGGCCACCGGCCGAAAATGAATGATAAATATTTTTATTGTCAAACCTCCCTTCCGCCCTCTCTCTGCAACTTAGCACCACCAGCTCCGTTGCCTAGCCTCATTGCCTTCAAGTTTCATCGAATGCAGGGCCGCTAGCCGCCGCAGTGGCTGAGCTATGGTGGTGTAGTGGAGAGGCTTTTTTTTTTATGTTAAGAATTATATCCACACTGATCTTGGTATATGAGATTTTATATGAATTCACCAATTATAGGGATGAAGGAGGAAATTTCCTTCTATTAGGTTTGGAGGAAAATACGATCGAAGTTATATTACTTAACCTTCTCTATTTTCTATTTTCATCCGTTCATTTTTCAATAAAAAAGTAAATAATAAGAAATAACTTGGTGAAGAATTCATCTTGATTTTTTCCTCTATTAGCTTGCCATAAATTTTCCTATTAGTTACACTAGCTTGTAAGTTTCATATGATGTTATACATGAACAAAATCAATTTTTTATTTATTTATAATTCACATATGAGTGTGGAGATCTGGCTACCCAATCCTCTAACGCGCCCGACCAACTATTCAAATCTCGGGGTTGATGTACAAATAAATTCCAATAAATTGAAGAAAATTACGCGGAGAGGCTAAAAGTCAAAGTCTCCTTCACCAATGACAGGGCATTGTTGAGAAAGATGTCATGCACATGATTTGGACAGTTATGATATTAGGATACCAGGAAATTCTTGAATCTTTTAGCTATCAATAAAATTGATGCAGCTCCTAGCCACTTTATCGATTTGTTTCCTTGTTTGAATAGGTTATTTGATAAGGGCTTTGACTCATCCATCGTCATGTCGTGACAGGATTCTTGAACCCTTTGATAGAAAATTTCCATACATTATAGCCAAGGTTTTTGGCTCTAATACCAAATAATGCAGAATGATTCTAGGTCTCATACCAAAGAATGTGACGAGGAGGACATCAGAGGATGAAATTATCTCAAATTCTTCAAAATCCATTCATAACAAAGGTTGATAACAATATGCATTCCTTGTTTTCAGTCACCTGATTAGATACATTAGATTTGAGAACTATTTAGATATAATTTAACCCCCAAAACTCAAATCTTATGGGTGGCTCGAGTTATTAAAGCAAGCTCTGTGAAGTGCAAAGTGATAAGAACCCGATGCGATAGTACACGTTTTGGTCCATTGCTCGGTGTTTACTCACAAAGAAGTGAATCTTACTGATCCAAATTTGAGGTCTACCTAGACCTCAATAGTGATTAGACCCACTTTAACCTCATGTATGCATGAGCAATTAAGAGAGAGAGAGAGAGAGAGAGAGAGAGAGAGAGAGAGAGAGAGAGAGGACCTTCGAGTGGATCTGTAGGTAGAACTGCTGGTACTGGAGGAACACCTTCAGGTGGAGCTGCAAGTGAATACACTGATGCTGTAGCAACTCTAAACTTGAGCCATGGCCTTGACAGGGATAAGGATAACCCAGAAAAAGGAAGTGAAGAAGAGGAAGAGGAAGGCGAATCTCGAAGGGAGCTGCATGGACTCCATTGAGATTCTATGACACGAGAGCCAAGCATTATCTGAAACAAGCATCAACAAGACCTTATCTTATGCTACCGGATTCAGCAAGTCGAGTCAAGACGATGAAGTTCTCATTGGCCAAACAGATGAAGATTCGATAAATGCTAAGCGTGTTGCTTCACGCTGGGGGCATATTCCAGCTGGTCAATCCTTTTGGCTTACTTTCAACCATTCATGGTATACACGGCACGACCTCACATCATATTTTGATGAGATATAACTGGAAATCATGCTGATGCCCAAATCTCATGGATGGCAAGAAGCCAAAGTTACAACGGCTAAAAATCGTCTAAGATTTTCCGACCATTGTTCTCCTTTGGTCTTGCATGATTTAATGGAAAAAATTATAAAAAAAAAGTCCTAAATTTATTGCACTTATGCCAATTCGATCATAAACCTTTTAACAATTTGCCAATATAATCATTCAAAGTAAGTTTGACCGGAAAACGCTGACATGGGAGTCCATTGCCCATGATGTGGACAATTTTTTTATAATTTTTTTTATTTTTCTTAATATTTTTCCTTCTTTCTTTCTGTTTTCCTTTTTTCTAGTTTTTCTTCTCTTTTCGCAGGTGGGTGGTCTCAAGTGATGGCGGGCCACCAGTGATGCCCGAAGAGGGCTGGGCGAGGGTGACCCTAGAGGGCCATCTTTATGTGGCAGGTGAGGGTGGCCCTCAATAGACACAAGGTGGTGCTAACTGGACTGCCATATCAAAGTTTTTCGGTTAAAAGTGGCAAAAAGAACTATATTGGCAAATTGTTAAAAAGTTTATGACCAAATTGGTATAATTGAAAGAGTTGTGATTGAATTGGCACAAATTCAATAATTTTATGAATTTTTTGGTAATTTTCCTATGGTTCAACCCATCTTTGAATTTCCAAATCCGTTTCAGATGTCATTGAGGCTAGTTTCATCATATAGCACCTTGAATTTTACAATATGGCAATCTACTAAAAACTAGTAGAATTCCCTTGCGCTCCACGGGTTCTCCTCTTTTTATGTTCTACGGAAGTGGGTTCGCTTAGTGTTTCTTGAACTTGTCTCATGGCATTTCATAGTTCTTTTTTGTCTATTTTTCTTACACTATTTGATTTATTTTATTAAAATATCTAACTACCTTATTCGATTAATAATGCATTTGGCATACATCGATTGTTTTTTTTTGTTGGCCCATTTTTTGTTATAAATTATTAGTCTCAATTCAACGTCGATCAATGTTACAAGCACTTGCCCATTTCCAATGTCAACCATGAGTTTAAGCATGTCCCTTCTTGTCGATATCTTGTCACGTCCCGAACCCCATCGAGCACGCGAGATCCTTCTCTATGGTCGAATTTGCGCAACGTCCCAGGAAAAAGTCGCCGACCCAAAGATTCCATCTGTATGAATTCGCGGTGGAAACAAATCATATTATCCCGGACAAATAATATTGGAGAACCTGGGAGAAGCAAACTACTAAACCACCAAACAGAATACTATACCTCGATCTACAAATATACAACCTCCAATTCTTTACAACCAAATACTTCCAACACTCATCATATTTACATCAACGGATAGTACGCATCCGAACGGATTTCCTAATTTCACCACCAACCATTCATATCAGGCATTCACTAATTTAATATCAATCCTATAATACACGCACATCAACTAGCTTCTACGGATCGCATTCTCGACCTCAAAAGGAATTTAGTAGCTCATGTATAGTCTACTCCTGAATGCTCGATGTGCACCGGGATCCCCAAAATGCTGTGACGGCAACTGTGGTAGATTCATGCCCAGGCAGGTGCTCTGAAATTGTTTGGTTGAAATAATCATGAGACACTTCTCAATAAGTCACAACCCTAAGCCCCACCTAGGCTACCACGTACCTCCAGACAACATATACATAACACAAACAACCAATCTTACTAAAAGTTACACCCGATCCTACCTGGGATCCATCATACACATCCCTGCACGTCAAACAATAATACAACCAATTCATTTATATTCATACTCATCTAGCACCATATCACGTGAGGCAAACCACACTCACACACTAACTCACGCCATGCGTCAACTTTCACAAACCTCACGGTCAAACCAAATCCGGCTCACTCTCAACTTTTCCACCACTACCGCGCCCGCGTTGTCACATCCTTAATGTCAGTCCCTGGGAAATATCTATGGTTTAAGGTTGATGGTTTTCCAATCGGAACAAAAATTTCTACTCTTGTTTTGGAAAACCGTATTTCGGATCCTTGGTACTCCTTCGTTTCGTTATTTTTGGGGAGACTTTTGTGATCCGAATTTCCAAACACTTTCTTCTTGAAAGTTGTTCCAAACATTATGAAGTTTTACATACTTTAATTTCAGAATTTTTGGAGTTGATATGAGTGGTACGATGGCCTAATTTTCGGACCGTGTGAAACTACCTAGAATGGGTATTTCGGTGATGTTCACACTATCTTGATTTTCTACAAGCTTTTTTGGGCCGAGTTTGGAAAAGTTTCCTTCACAAAAGTTGTTGAGAATTTCCTTTTCTATAACGTGTGTAAATTTGGAAATTTTCTGAGATCATTTGGATTCTGGATAGAGCTTAATTTGAGAAGCCAGAATCTTGTTCTAGCGAACTATTTTTAGTCTGTATTTGAGCTACTAAAAATGGTGTTTACAGAAAGATTCCGAATTTGTGTTCTTCACGAAAAATGTTTGTTAAGGTCTTGTTTATGACATATCCGAATTTGAGAATTTTCGGAGTTCATTTACTATATTTTCAAGTCCGATTTCGTGAACAGTGCAAAGCTATCCGGTTTTGTCAAATTTCAAAGATTTATCAATTATTATATGAAAAACGTTGGAATCTCGACTTGTTGTCTTTTGGTGATATTTAAGGACATTCCCGTGCCAAATCTCAGGTTGAATGAGATTTTTAGACGTATTTTGTTATGGAAAACCCTCGGGAAAAGTTTGAGATTTATTATGATGCGGGGTTCATTTTGAACGTTACGTGCGTATTTTTGCGAGACCCGTTTGATCCGAGCAAATTGTGATGGAAATCAGCCAAATTGAGAAAACCCTAGAAAGTTTGACTAAGGGTGCGTTTGGTTCAGTATTTGGAATGCTACTTTGGGAATGCAAATACCTTTAGGTGAAAGTCCTTTGTGAGAAATGCAAATGGCGTTTTGGTAAAAACTCATTTGCAAAGCTACTTTGACCCAAGTGGTGTTTGGTTAATTTTTTTTACAAATGGGATTTGGGGGGTTTTTTTAAAAAGCAAAATACGCCAGCAAGCTCCGCCAAGGGCTCTGGGGCCCGACAAGGGGCTACGGCCGCCGGCGAGCCGACCGGCGCTGGGCGCCATCACCCGTCGTAAAGCAACCCAATGCGGGGACGCCCGACCTCGGCGAGGCACAGCACGACCTGGGCCGGACGGCGACCTAGGCGACGACGGCCGCCTGGGTCGTGCGACCCTAGGTCGATGCGACAGCCGGGTCCCGCGACCCCGCACTGACGGCGACCGACTTAAGGTAAAGAAGATGAACAACCAATGCGACCTGTGTGGCCGCCGCGGGACCCGGACCTGTGCGCGAATATTGAAATTTGAGCGAGGGACCTTTGCCATCAGCCAGGCCCTTCCCTGGGAAGTATAAAAATGATTTTGGCATTTTGGTTCAAGGCTGAAAGCCCAAAGCTAGTCTGGCCAGCATTGGGCTTTCAGCATTGAAAATGCTAGTTTTGAGCATTTTCAATGCTCAATGCTAACCGTTTGATTCAGCATTTTTGGGAAGGGGCTGTCGGGGCTGAAAGCCCCTTCGCAATGCTGAACCAAACGCAGCCTAAGTCAAACATTATCCATACCATCATTGCATCCATTTATTGCTTGGCCTTCATTTTCAACTTACCATTATGGCCATTATGAGCCTTGGTCATCAAGAATTGACCAAGGGAGAGGGAGAGGAGACCCACGGCCAAGCTTGAGGAGAGAGAGAGAGAGAGATTTATGGGCCATTAATGAAGGGATGATGCGCGCGCTTACCTCATCGTCCCAATGACACGTGCGCATACTTCATACCCCCCCTATGACATATGCGCACGCATCATCCAAAACCCTAGCTTGCTTCCTCTATAAATAGAACCCTTTAGAGAGTTTTGGCTCACTTTTTCCACTTACAAGAATTGACCAAGAGAGAGAGAGAGTGTGTGCCAAGATAGAGAGAGAGAGAAGAAGCCGAGAGCTAAGTGAGAGAAAGAAAAGCCATTATCGAGAGTTGTTTGAGACCGAGACCATCGCCTTTCCGCCTGTTCTCTACTCTTTAGTTCTTATTTTATCAAAGAGTAAGTGAGATTTTACTACCGGGAAATGACGTTGAAATACGTTGTATCACGAGCTTTCTCCGCTCTCGGTTCTTGGTGTTCCGATGTTGTATTCTCTATAATAAGTTTGCCTTGTTTTGTGTTTTTGCATGTCATCTAGCACGAATTAGAAACCGAGACGCGACACATGAGGTAAACCGTGACTTAGCCATGCCTGGAATCCTTGTTTTATGCTTGCTATGCCTGTCGTTGTTTGATCGGCCACGGAGGCCGGTACGGTAAGAAATGTTTCGTGTAATGACGATTGATATGTCCTCGCCTGTTAGTAAAAATTTCACTTGCTGAGTCTCTCCGACTCATCCCCCGTTGTTTCCCTTTTTTTTTCAGGTCCGTAGGGATGGCATCTCCCCCAGCTGGCGTTGGCAATCCCGTGAAGCCGAGAGCTGAAATGCTCATCGTGATAAATGTCAGAAAGACCACGCCTACCATCAAATCACGATACTTGTGATGTTCGATGAGGGCCTAACGGACTTGGTGTCTCATCCGAACGTAGGTTCAACGGTGCTTTGGCAGTGTGGGCGGGCCGGCTCCGGGATAGAGCCACGGGTGGGATGTGAGATGGCCAGGCGGACGGGACCGGGGTGAAGGTGAAGAAGCGAGAAGCAAGAAGCCGTAGTGGGTATAGGATAACCCAAGTCAAGATTTGCTATTCATAATCGACTATGAAAATATGTATTGTTTTCCATGGCTCGAAGGGCTTGTTAAAACATGTTTGCATGCTTTGTAAACATAAGGTTTGCTCACAATGCTACTTATCTTATTTTCGCTGTGTATTGATTGTGATTGTCCCGAGTTATGCTTTCGATTGTGTTTAAAGAAAAAATAATAATGAACGGGACGTCACGTTAATGACCTCGGGGTAGGGGCCGTTAGACACGTAAAATGCATCAGGCCAACGGTCTTCTGACCTCGTCAGGCATCGTCACCCCGTCGGGCCGGGCATTGTCACCTCGTTAGGGACGGCATCGTCCCGCGTAAACGAACACGCCTTAGGACGGAATCCTACACTCAACTTGCCTTCTACCGCGCTCGCGTAAAACGCATCAGGCCAACGGTCTTCTGACCTCATTAGGCATCGTTACCCCGTCGGGCCGGGCATCGTCACCTCGTCAGGGACGGCATCGTCCCGCGTAAACGAACACGCTTCAGGACGGAACTTACCCCGCGTAAACGAACATGCCTCAGGGTATCACTTTTTCAACCAATTCTACATTCTCGTACCTTCGTTCCACTCATTTCACACGTATCACACGGCCACACACAATCTCACGCCTCACACTCACTTCGCAAATGCACATCCTTGCCACACAAACACCACGCAATCACACATGCTTGACACGTGAGCTCATTTCGCAATCACACCACACATCTCACGGCCATACACACAGGGCACACGGCCACTCAATATTCAACCCAACAATCATTCAGAAATCAACCAACCACTACAACCACTTTACAAACACACCATCCACATACAAACACACATTCAGGATCAATCCCCATCACAAGGGCAGCAACCATTCAATCTCGGCACTCCCACCATTCCGCTCATAAAACGAACATCCAAAGAATCGGGGTAAAATTGGGCAGTTTATACAGTGACCAAAATCCCATTCAATAAATAGTAAACAAACTCAAAAAATTATGAAATTTGGATATGATGCGTAAAACATCTTGATAAACATTTTCCGTGAAAACTCAAGACCTAGTTCCAACTGTAAACACCTCTTTTGGTCACTTGAAGTCAGATGAAAATCAACTTGCTCTAACAAACCGTTTTGTCCTCAAAATACATTTCTTTCAATACCCAAATCACCTTGAAAAGCCTTAAAATTTTTATATGTCATAGTCACAAATGTCCCCAACAAGTTTTGTGAAGAAAGTATTTTGAAAATGGTTCTGGAAAAATTTATAAAAATTCGAACAGACCCAAAAGTCGGGTGAACAGTAAATCGGGCAGACCCATTTCGGTCCAAAGATGGACTTCCGAATGGCCTCAAATGATTTCCAAAAATTTTCAAATTAAAGTATGTTATACTTTAAGATGTTAGGAACAATTTTCATGAGAACACTTCCTCAAATTCGGCCCAAAAAATTCTCCACAAAAATAGCAAATCGAAGACATATAGTAACCACGAATTCGAGAATCACACCAACCTCAAGGATTCAAACCCGAATCGATTTCTATCGAATTTCACCCGCCAAAACTCATTCCACCCTGTCCAAACTAACATCCAATAGCCCACTTTCGACCTCAAAATTTCCATCCTAAATTTCCAATTTCATTTCTAAGGCTCGTTAATCTAATTTGCCCCTAAAATTGTACACACCCGGGCCTAAATCAATCCAATTCCACCCAAAAAATTATACGTCGATACCCGACGTCCTAAATGACGATTAGGGCGCAACTTACCCGACTCTAGACTCATGCGGCTAGAGTGAAACAGGTGCGATCGACGGGGGGACGCGGCTCGGCGGTGGCGCAGCACGGCAGCGACGATGCGGTGGCGGTCCGGCGAGGGGGAGAGTCACAGTGGGGGAGAGTTCGGGAGAGGGAGAGAGAGATGGAGAGGAGCCGTGAGAGTGAGAGAAAGAATGGGGATAGAGAAAAAGTCTTCTAACTTAATCTCCAAGTTTGGACCACTTTATGCCAAGTGACCAAAATGCCCCTCTCTAAGCTTTTAATCCAACGGTCCAGATTCGATCTTATCTTGAAATCGACAGCCCAGATCGATTCTCATCCAAAATATCCAAGGGCAATCTTGTAATTTCTCAAAAAGCCTAAGGGTAAATTTGTCTTTTCGAAATTTTAGGGCAAAATGACCAAAATGCCTTTGCCTCATAAAACTAACCATTTATTAATCCTTAGGGGTAAAATGGTCAATCTCCTCGTTTCTCGCCGAAATTAAATTTTTCTGAAGGAGTTGGGGCAATCCAAAATTGTACGTTCCATCCACAACGTCGTCCTAACATTCCGTTGTGACTTCCAAATTTTTCGATGTCCAATTTGGGCTAAATTTAATAAATGAATTCTATATAATGTAACTCGCGCATATCTCTGACTAACGGGTGGCTTTCCGGGAAATTCGCAGAATTGACCTGTGACTAATACTGAATCAAGTCACGTACAAATTCATCCGGTTTGTAACGACTTCGGTTGTCATTTAAATCATGAGGATCAATTACTAGATCCGAAGGGTACGATCGTTCAGCATAAGTTCAAGATCATTCGTCAATTCATTTCATGGTCCGGCGGAATCACCCACTATCCATTACCATGACAGTGGCAAACTGATTTCTGACTATCCTTGGATCGGCCAACAGTGGCTCAAAATATCACCTTAGCGATTTTATGGTCGAAATCAATTCACGATCGGATTTTCTCTTAGTCGTATGAATCTAAATCCCGGTTCAGCCTTTCCCTAATGGTTAGTATCCCAGGAATGATTAGTTCCGGGCGAGAACTAACTGCGAGTACATTTATAAAACTAATATTTTATAAATCCCAAATGGATCAAATTTTCAAGATGTCACATATCTTTTTTTTCAAAATTATTAAAAGTAAATTTGGGAAATGCCAAAAGTTACAAACATTTGTTTTTGCTTCTATTCAAGATGCCTTACGCATAAATTAACATGCCATCTTACTTTTCCCAATACTTCACGTTTGTAATCACATTTGGGGGGAAAAAGCCATTTCCTGCTGTATGATAATGACCCTTTTCTCGCATTTGTTACCCTCTTTATAGCACAACTCGTTCTCATTATCGATAGTGAGATTCTTCCCTAAAATAGTGCATGTTCTAGATGTACAATATGACAAAATTCATTGTTCATAGAAGCAATTAAAATTCATAAATATTGCATTTAAAGCAAGTCGATAAAAAAAAGTAGGTAGAGGTACTTTGTAAAATCGGAAATTGACACTTGCAGACGTCTATCTGCGCGTCCATCCATGTAAACTAAAGTAGACTTCAATTTTTTGTCAAGCAATATTCTCTATTAAGCTAAGGTTAATAAAATGTCATTGCCACAAATAGTATAAAATAGCAAAATGCCAGCACATACGAGTGCTGGTGCTGCACCAGCACCAACCACCAAGCACTGTGCTGGTGAAGTATCGTGCTTGCAACCAACCACTAATCACTGCACCAAGCACCGCACCAGTATGTGCTGGTGCAAGCACAATACTGCACCGACACATACAATTGCTGCTACAAGCACTGCACCAGCACCAAACCCCAAGCACTGCACTAGCACAAACCACCCGCACATACAAGCATTGCACCAGCACAACCAAACACAATATGAAACTGGCAAAACCATAGACTAAATAAACATCGGTCCCTCGACATTCAATTGATTCTTTACATTTTACTCAAACTAAATAACCAAACAAAAACATCCACATTCAAGGGTCAGCTTCCCACTACATAAAAAAATTCAATTATCACGACACCTAACAATATCAATCACATCAGTCAATATCAACCTTTTATCAATAAATCTGCACAACCTTCTTAAAAAATAAATAGGCCATATCCAATACCCTCCTATTAGTCAATATGCACAACCCCCACCCAATTCCTTTTCCTTTTGATGGACTTCTGGCTTAATTTATAATCATTGCACTGTTTCTAACTAGAACTGGAGCTGTAGGTTGTTGTATTGGCCTTCCTATCCCATGAATCTTCTTCTTAGCATCAACCATTGTCTTCCTAGGTGAATGTGAGGTCATTTGATGGGACTACTGCTTGGTAGTGGTGCTAATGGCTGTTTTGGAGCTGGCTAGCATCAATTTGTTGAGATGAAACTAGTGCTGATTTCTCGAGGGCACTCTTATTTAGAGCTGCACCTGATGTCATCTTCTTGAGGGCACTCTTTTTTAGAGATGCACCTTTTATCTTTAGACTTGCCACTTATGTCGTATGTTTTGAACCATCATTTGATTGGTCCTTCTTTTGGATGTAGCCTTTAACTTTTAACTTGGGTTAGCCAAGCTATAACAATATAACCATATTATAAGTAAAATCAAATACCACAGATCAAATGCACGAGACTACAAAACTTACATTCATAATAATCATTCTAGTATAAAAGTCTGTATAAAGGCCATAACCATATGACATCATCCTTTTGCCAAGAGCCATCGTGTTCTCATTGATGCCTCACCTTTAGCAAACTATAAAGTTGGTTAGCACGAAAGGGTCTGTGTCTAGAACAAGAACTTAGCAAATGCAGGTATCCAATCCCCTCAAGGTGCGTCTCGTAGGCCTTAACCTGTTGGGATCGACTTTTGGCATCCAACTAAACCCTCATTCCGAACATAAGGCCTTCTTAGGCCTTAGTTTTTTGTGCACAATATCCTCATAGAGGTGAGTGCAGAGCATACTATCAGGATAAGATGCTATCTTATCATTCTAAAATCTCTATCACCGAATAGAAATTTGAAGAGAAAAAGGGAGAATTAGCTTTGTATGGTTTAGTCACTCAAACACACAATTTTTGTCATGCCCCATATCCCACGAAGCGTGAGCATCCCATCTTCGGTCGTTTGGCTACGACGTCCCAAGAAGCGTCGCCGACCCACACCCATACAGAGATCAAGCACAAGCGGAAGTATTAAATAAACAAAACCCAGACAACTGCATTATGAGCTAAGGATAGCCAACCAACCACACAAGAATATATATTATCATTACCAACACAAAAACCTTTTTACAATATATTCTTTACACATAACTAAAAAGACACAACGTCGAAAATGGTCAACAGCCACGCCACAACTCTTGGGTATAGTAATATAATTCTCCCACGTTCACAAAATAGAACTGAGTAGCATCTCACATATGCTGCTCCATCCCCGCAGGGGTGTACGCTAGACAACCGCTGGATATGATGCGGTATCCCAAAAAGAGGTGGTGTCCTCAGCATCCTACGGCTGGGGGTCTGAAATGTTTCAGTTTACATAACCATGAGATAAATCTCAGTGAGTTCAACCCCTAAACCTAATCTAAGCTAGCATGCAATCTCCTGACCGGAATCAAGTATTAAAAACCATAATACAGCAACAATCTACATGTTAGACAGTTCAATATATAATAATCACGGCACATACATGGCACACACTGTCACACGTACGCCAACCGCATGCTCATGCACCGTGTCTCACGCACTTGCAAGCCAGTCTATGCATGTTTATGTATGCAAAATGTCGTCGACATATCACGCGCATTTCCCGGCCCACTAGCCTACACTGGCACACTGGCACTCACCCAATTTATTATTTATTACGGCTCGAGTCAACAACATTCACGGCCCGGTGCGTCTAGCTTGCTTCAAAGTGCATGAGGCGCAGCAACCAATCTGGCCCAGTGTCTCTAGCCTGCTTCAAAGTGCATGAGGCGCAACACTGATCTCCTTATGAACCAGAGCCTGCTTCAAAGTGCATGAGGATGGTCGTCTTCCGGATGTACCGGGCATCGTCCTGCTTCAAAGTGCATGAGGACGGTATCGACCCGAAGGTCACGACCCGAAGGTCCTTAAGTGATCACACAACTCATTATTATCTGAACCCAGCGTATAACGCTTTAGGATATTTTTAAGTGATCACATGCTCATGGCAGACATGCATTCTCGCACAATTCCACCACATGCCTCACTCTAGGCATACATAATGCGTGTCCATGTTATGCAATGCAATGCACCACGAGCACCAACATAATTCAAACACTCAATATCACAACACGTGCTCAATTGGCCCAATTAATACCGTGTGGTCTAACGTGCGATTCACAAATCAACAATCAATTTCAAACCAATCATAGGTCAATCGCACTCCACATAATTCAGCCATACGACATGCGACATGGCAGTACAAAATCAATCACAATTGAGCACAAATCACGTACAACCAGTCAACCCGGACATACTCGGTAATTTTTCAATGGGCTCCTAAATTGGTCATTTAATCCGTTAATCTCCCCAAATAATTTTCATTAATCAACTAAATCTTCCCCGATAATAATTTCTATCAATCAATCCTCAACCCAATCTGAATATACACTGATACTATCCAAGCCAGTCCAAAATGCACCGATAATACCTAAACCAGCCTAGAAAAATACACTATCAGTCCTAATCTAGATTTAGGAATTTTACTCACTTAATCTTGGACCACGATGACGAGGAACGGCGGCCGATTACTGGTGAACAGTAGAACCGGCAGCACGTTTCTGGCAACGGCGTACGGCGCGGTGTACGGAACCCCGTACAGATCCGTACGATGCTACGGTACCATCGTATGGGGACACCGTACGGACGGTGACGTACGGAGACGTACTGACGTGCTGGACGGCCGGGTGTCGATGGAATGGCGATCGGAGCTCCGGTGAAGCTCCAGCGAGGCTCCGAAGCGGCGGCGATGTAAACCCGGGAGAGAGAAAAAGAGAGAAAAAGAGAGGGAAAGGGAGAGAGAGAGAGGGGTCGGACAGAGGTGGGGCTGAGGCTGGGGACTGAGGTGGTTGACGGCGAGGCACGGTGGTCGGCGGCGGCGCTCCGATGGCCAGCGACAAGCTTCGACGAGGCAAAACAAGAGAGGAAAAGAGAGAGAAAAAAAAAAAGGAAGAAGCTGCTGGTCTGCTGGTCTTGGCTGGTCTGGACTTGAGGGGAGGGGAGTGAGGAGAGAGAGTGATCAAATTTGGTCAAAAAGGGGCAGCCTAGGGCGACACGTGTCGCAAATCCGGCGATTTTGACGAAAATACCCCTAATCTAACGGTTTTAATTCAATCTTATCCAAAAAATGAGGGGTAAAATGGTCAATAGGGCCAATAATGCAGCTGATAACCTCTGGTAATTATCCTAAAATTTTCCCAAAAAAAATTCGGACCCGAAAATAGCCCAGGGGCAAAACTGTCATTTTTCCGGTCTCAAGGTAAAATTCCAATTTTTGCACATACGCATTTCATATGTGCATGGCCAACATAATATGGTGTCGGATTCGCGAAATTCACTTTTTAAGCCCTCGAAAATCGACTGCGAAGTTTCGGGAATAAAATAATATTATTTTTTCAATTTTTGTCGAAATTCCAATTTTTGTCCGTAACGACTCCTGGTATGCGTGGCCACCCAAAAATGGTGTCAGCCTCGAAAAATAACCTCAAACGGCCTCAAAATCCAACACTGGCACCCACAGGGGCAAAATCGTAATTTTTCACCCCCGGACCGAAATTCCAAATTTTACTCGTACTAATTCCAAAGGTATGTGGCCAACGTAATATGACGTCAGATTTCCAAAAATAGTCTCTTAAGCCTTCGAAAATCGACATCGAAATCCGGGCCCAATTCC
This sequence comes from Syzygium grande, assembly GCA_024733475.1. Classification (NCBI taxonomy): domain Eukaryota; kingdom Viridiplantae; phylum Streptophyta; class Magnoliopsida; order Myrtales; family Myrtaceae; genus Syzygium; species Syzygium grande. Next base: position 18,399,538 of record JAMXDD010000007.1, read on the forward strand.
GTGAACAAGACTGGCTAAATTTTCAGTTTCAGGGTCTCTCACTAACATGTGGTTGTTTAGAGGTTACGCGTATCTATTTAGGGCTATCCGTATCGTAATAGTCTCGATCATTGAGAGAATGAGAAATTATCACTAGTCCTAGGGTCCGATCATTCGGTTCAAGTTCAGGACTGGTTGGCCACGTGTACTTTAGGTCTTGCAGAATCACTTGCGTCCCTATTGTACATCATTGGCCTTGGCCAAACCCAATCCATTACTCTTTCCTAAGATTGGCCCATGTTGACCCAAAATATTCCCTCAGTGTCTCTCGTGATCGGTGTCCGTTTCACAATAGAGTCCTCGGTCCACGTACCGTTCTCTAGTTAGCCTTACCCCATTGGTTAGTATCCCAAGAGTGATCAGCTCTGGGCGAGACTTACTAAAATGAAATGCGAAATAATATCAATTTTATTGATCCCGGAATTACATCGAAATTCGAGCTGTTACAATTTTATTACTGAGAGTCAATCTTGCCCCCTTCTATTACAAACCATGCCTGTTATAGGCATAAGGGAAAGAAAAGACAAGCAAAGTTACCTCATCGATGACACGAGCATATTGATGCCTAAATAAAACACATGGTTCACACTAGGAAACCTATAACCATGACTCATACTAAATATTAATTACATTACTATGACTCGTATTAATATTGATTACAACACCATGACTCATCACGTAACTCATCGACACATCATTTATGACACATGACTCATCACTATGACTCGTCAACATATCATTTGTATACTTTATATTCATCATCTAATGATGAAAGGAATTAGCATCCTATCTCCATCTTCTTTTCTAACTAGCGCATGACAGCTTCCCAGCCCTACCTTCTTCTTTCTTCTACACTTATCTTTGCAGGTCACAAAAATCCAAATGGGAGGATCTCGAATGCAGATTCTTGTTGTGACTTTTAAGAGGAGATTGATAAGAGCTTGATGGAATATCATTAAATCATGAAGGGATATCACTTGGATCTACTGGTATATTACCGTGAGATAAATGTGTTCCTAGCATAACAAGCTTGAGCCAGCTGTCCGCATTCATCATTGATGAGGAGTCTCCAAGACTTAATAATGGTCCATAATCAAAGGAATTTTGAGAAAGTGGTCCACCCCATAGGTTCTGTCAAGATAATAGCTGGTTTGAATTATCCTTTTTGAACTTCGCTAAAGCATCGTAAATCATGGGTTTAATGATATTATGGCACATCAATATTGTCGTCTAGCCAAAATATTGGAGGATTGGTGCGATTATTTTCACAGAGTATATGCTGGATTTCTCTATATTCTCATGGATTAACTCCAATAAAACATAACATCGTCTTATAAACCTTGACAGTGACTTCTTGAGCTTTGTAGGTTGTAACTCCTACACTCGCCAAATTATCTAGAAACATTGCTATCAAACTTGACAAAATGTCCATGGCCTATAAAAGAGAAAGATTGTATGTAGCTTTGGATCTGGCCTGCATACTCTTAGTTACTCTGTGAAAAAACTTGTTTATGCTCCACCCGGGTTTAAACCAACAAAGCATTTCTGCAAAATGATGGCATTTTCCACCGTCACCGATTTTTCGGATTGCTTGGCTGATAATTCTTAGCATCTTTGCTGTTGGAAATTGAATAGCGAAAGTATGGCAATTAAATATATACCAACAAAACCATTTGAGTTCTTCCAGATATTCATCTTCTAAGGAGAAAGACAAAGGATGAATGAACGGATAATCAGGATGCATGCCACTTGGTTGAAGATTCAGCCCACCATACTTCTTATAGATCTTGTACTAATATTCCCACATGAAGTTTGTGAGATTAGCAAAAGGAGTGTTAGATCTTATCAAATTTGGAACTTCAAGAGAATACAATCTACTAGGGAGTTTGGGCTTCATGTCCTGTGTTCGAAATCCATAATTGGACTTCTGGGAAACATACATCAATAATGAAGAATCTTATTTGGGCCTGGAAAGGAGATTTGTAAGGCCATTCTTATTTCCTTTAATATGTTCGGTTTCAAAAGAGTATTTTGAAAACCATTATGCCCATTGGAGAAGTTGTTGACGAGGCAATTACTTCTAGTTGAACTTCATCATATAATTGAAGGATGACATATCCATTTCAACAAGAAAATCATAACCAATAAGATGGAATTCAAATTTTTTTTATTCCATACTTAACGGCTAAAATTTCTTTAAAAGTTCAGTGATAATGCATTTCAGCATCTGTGAAGCTTCCACTTTTAAATCTACAAATATGCCTCTTGCCTTCAACTTCTTCTAAAAGAATAACTACCCAATATTGACCACTAGGATTTGTATGGAGGATTCCTTGGCCATCGGAAGAGATTTGCAATGGTGGCAAATCTTGAAGTTTGTCTTTGAGAGCTTTGACTGCAGTAGTCTAGGATTTTCCCTTAGTAGAAGGATCTTTCTTGAGCATATTTTGAAGTGGATGCATGAGTTTTGAAATCTTTGGCACAAAGTTCCTTAAGTAATTAAAAATACCAAGGAATTGTTGTACTTACTTAGGGGAAAGATTCTAATCCAGAAATTTCAGCAATTCTTTTGCAATATGCTCCCCTAGATAGTAAGAACCATCCTTAAGGTGCATTCCAAGGAACTCAATTTCCTTATGAGCTATTACCATATATATTCTTTTGTGAAATCATTATGCCATACTATTTGACATAATCAGCAAATTGGGCTAGTAATCTACTTTGAGATTCCTCATCATGGCTAAAGAAGATGATATAGTCAATGTAAATTTGAGAACTAGCACTAATTGGCTGAAAATCTTGCACATGGCTTTCTAGAAGAGAGAAGTTGTAGTCATTAGACCAAAATGGAGTACATTCAATTGATAATGCCGATTAGGAATACATAATCCTGTTTTGTGGCGATCTTTTGGATGAATTCTAAGCTGCCAAAATCATGCTTTGAGATCGAACTTAGAGTAGATCCTTGCATTCGTCAAGCATGAAAATAAGGCTTTTCTTCTAGTAGATGAAACTTGTCGTCTTGCAGAAAATGATTAAACGGCTAGTAATTTAAGAATTCTTCCATAATTGATTAGAGCATTTCCCCAGAAACTCTAAGTGAGTTTCTACACAAGAACTCACCAACTGCTATAGAATTGATTCCACTTGGGCTATACATCCTTTTGATATCAACAAATTCCTTGAATAGGTCTTTAAAGCGTAGACCATTTGGAAGTATCCGGAGAGCAAAAGCCTATTGCAATGTGTGTGGTGAACATGCATGATCTACACATTCAAAAAATAAAAAATACAGATCAACTCATGGATATCAAGGATGCTATTGGTGACAAACCCTCCAGCAAGAAAGATACAGCAAAAAATTCCCTCGTACACATTGAAAAAAAAAACACAAATCACATCACATGTCTCATATCTAATATTAAGAGCCAACCATGAACTTCAAACTTTTCGTGGAGAAAGAGAGGCAAAATGTTTTAATCATTCATAATTTTAGACTTCCTTTTGTGATGGGCATATGTAGTAGCAGTTTCATCAAATGATAGAATTTTTTTCTCATTGAAATTTGACTAACAAGAACAAAGATATTACAGAAAGTTTCTCACCTCCTTTAAAAGCTAGGACTTATGATTTTTTCCTGATTGTCTTATTTTTTCTTCCAAACTTTCCTGTGAATTAGTTTCAAAGTCTGTCATCCCCATATGTCGTAGGTAAAAAATGCTCTGACCATAAGCTTATTGAATGAAAAAACCTTTTCTCAATGTAATCTAAACAAGAACAAGCTATCAAGCGAAGTCCGTAAAGTACCTCCTTTAAAATCCAAGAATCATGATCCCTTTCTAGTTCTCGTATATTTTCCACTAAATGTTTTTTTTTTATAATCAAGATGTCCGCGCGACCGGCAAGCGATGACTCAGCTATAAACCGGCGGTGATGCACGACTAGTCCTCGAGTGACGCTAGCGCAGGACCCATCACCACGGCGTCACACTTAAGAATCCTTAACGACTACGCTGGGGTTGGAACTCTAATCCCTTCGTGGGAGGGCTAGAGCGCAAGCCAACGCAGCCGCTGCGGGCGGTGGTTTTTCCACTAAATGTTCCTGTCAATCATTTTCAAAATCTGTTAGCTCCACTGCTCATGGCTTAAAAAAGCTTGCCTTAAGAATTAACCAAAATGATAGAATTTTTCCCAGTAAAATTTGACTAACAAGAATAAGCATGGTACAAAAAGTTGCTTACGTCCTTTTGAGACCCACAAACCATGATCTCTTTCTAGTTGTCTTATTTTTTCCTCCAAGCTTTCCTATGAATCATTTTCAGAGTTAGTCAGTTTCATCTCCATAAATAATGGGTTATATAACTTAAGAAGACTTCTCAAAAAATGGATTATGTAGAAAGAATAGTCAAACCTTAAAACCAAAAAACAAAATATTTGACTTTTGATAATGTGATTGTGAATAAGGAACTCAAAAGATACCTGTTTCAATCCCATATTGGCTTTCTCATCTAAGATCTAGCTAATCTTCTCCTTAAAGCTAGCCTACATGTAGGATGTGATTTTTTAAACAAAACAGGAAACAAAATTCAGAAAGAACTAAAGATAAGAAGATATACCTGCTGCACTGCAGTCTGTAGGTGCATGCAGGGTTTTTTTTTTCTTTTGAAATCGGAACCGGGCCTGTAAGTCACGGGCCAGTTCTGGTTCCGAACCGTGGGCCCGATCAACGGGCCGGGCCCAAATTTGATCGGGCTGATTCCGGACCGATTCCGAGCCAAAATCGACCCGTGGCCATGACTAGCTGCGACCGGCCTTTTGCTTTTCATCGGCGATTTCCTGAGCCGACAAGGACGTAAGTGAAGGACAAAAGCGAAGAAAGAAGGATGAGATGAGACGGAAGGGGAAGAGTCCAAAGTGAAAAAGTAAAGTAAACAGCCACTCAAACTTACGTGAAAGAAGAGAGAGAGAGGAAGAGGGGGAGAGACAGAACAAAGCAGTAAATGCACGCATTAATTGCGTTGCTTGCTTTGCTCGCTCACGCCTCCTAGAGGTGCTAGAGGAGAGAGACTCGGTCCTCCTAAGGCGCTAGAGGAGAGAGAGTCTGAAAATATAGCACCCTTCTTTTTTTATTTCAAGTCAGAGCTACAAGTTCCTCTATTAGTGATTCACGTGAGATTACGTGCGTCGCGTAGCCACGTGACGTGACATGCATAAAATACTGAATATTTTCTCCTATTAGATGGGAGCCCAAACCTAAGCACATCCTTCATTATACTTACTCATCAGTGTACTTATCACCTTTTACTTGGCTTTTTTGCATTGATTCTTAAATACATTAACCCTTACTTGTTCTTTCACTAACTACTTCAATTGATGACTCTTGATATTAGGTATCACCTTGATAGTATTAAAGAAATGCTCCACAATCATGCACTTATCACCCTTTTATTGTCAAATACAATGGAACAACTATGTTCCTCCTACAAGAACCTAAGTTGGAATGAGCTACTCTCCCCCACTTAATGTGTCATATATCTTCCATGAATATTTTGGTTGTGAACACTTTGTATTTCTAATGAATTCAACATTCCTCTATTCAGTAATTGAGTACTTGACAAGAGATTCTTTGAATTGTTTGACATCATGAAATTCCATACCAACATACAACAAATGACATGCAACACTCGAATTATAAGAAGGATACTTATTTTTTCTTCTATGCACAGCCATTGCATCATCTTCATTCTCATTCTCTAAACTGTGATTATCATCATCACTACCACTTTATTCATGATTGGTTTCATTACCTTGGGTCGAAGCTCCTTCATCATATTAACAGGCTGAGATTCATGCGATTGTCCAAATGCTAGAAATTAATTTTTCTAAAATTCCCTATGCTTTTTTGCCTTGATTGTGCAAGTCCCCTATCATCATCATTTGGGTAATTTACATTTGGCAAAGCTTTATCATTTGATTCACTGGATAGAACAATTTCTCACTCTAATCTAGTCAATTTTTCATCACTTATGTCTTCGCTAGTGATGCAGAAGCATTGGGCTCTGTCGATCGACTCATGTCGATATTATATGCTAGTTATTAGTAAGTAAGAATGGTTGCCGATTATGTGGGAAAGTTATCGAATTGGTGGACAATTTGTCAATTTTGTGGTTACCAAATGACTACCAAGATATTGATTTACAAGATTGTTATCAATTCCGAGATTACTAATTGACTAACTAGTAATCGAAGGTTGTTTTGGATGATTTCCTTTGCTGTTTGGTGATCTTTCAAGATGTATATTGGCCTGCCCAAGCTGGAGAACGAATTTAAAGTCTAAGTATAATTATTTGCATTTGGTCAAATATCTTTAATCTGAGTTTTATGAGTCTTAATTGTGTTGTGGGTTTCAAGAGTCAAACTTCAAGTCTCTAGGTGTTGCATTTCTAGTTTCTAAGAATTTATCGTGTTTTCTAGTTTATATGTCTTTATTAGTGTTAACATCTAATTTTTAGCTTATTTTTTTCCATACTTTCAAAAATCTCAAAATTAGGACTAGGAATCTTGGCCAAGCCTAGAAACCTATTTCTAAACCAAAATATAATTTTTTAACATTTTTATGAATTTTATGAATTGTTTTAGTCAAAATAAGTAAGAAAATCAAGAAAAATAGCAAATGGAATCAGAAAATTCCATAAAAATTGTCATTAGTCTTATTTTAAATCCAATTTCATGAATACATCATCAATTTTGACAAATCTCAATCGGGTATATGTTTTCCCAAAATTGGGCAAAATTAAACCCGAATTGAACCAAAAATCCAATTAAATGTTTTCTGGTCATTTTTTAAGTCATAGTGTCTTCACAACAAATGATTCTAGGACCTTGAATTTCATAATGGTCAGTCCAATTGCACAATTTGGAATAAAAAAAATCCCCAAAATTAAATTGAAAATTAAGAATTTTGAACCCAAATTGGGAATCGTGCCCAATATGAAATTGTCGAAATATGAGACCATCACTCCTAGGGTTAATCAGATGTGGGTAATTCAATTTTGGCATCAATTTTGCCTAATCAGGTCATTAGGACATCAAATTGAATAAAAACCTATTAACCTGAATACAAAAATGTGAAAATCTTGGATACAATTGTAACAGAAATTGGGGAAAATCATATATTTGGGTTTAGAATATGATAGGGATTTCAATTTGTGGTTCAATTTTGAAAATTGGGTCCAAATTGAGTTTAATTTGCAAACTTAATTCAACCCGGGTCTGTCAGGTCGACCGGGTCAACTCGACCCGAGCCGGGTCGGTCACCTTCTTCACCCGGCTTACCCAAAACACATTAAACCCAGAAAAAACCATTTCAAGCCTGCGACTTCACCAATCATTTCCAGTTATTTTGGCACGTGAAAATCGATTGGGCCAGTTGGAAAATCTCTGGCTAGCACTAGTGAACCGATCTAACCAATCGGTAATCGGTTCTAACCGAATTTGGGCAGGAATTTTTTTATGAACAAAAATGGGAAAAACGGAACAGTGCATGGAGAACCTGTTCGACAGCTTGCCAAAGAGAGAGAGAATACGAACCAAAGAAGAGGAGAGAGAGAAGAAAGGCATGAGAGGTGTGTAAAGGATCCTTGAACCGAGCGCTCTACGTTTCCTCCGGCGAGGAAATGTCGGCAAATCACTTCGGAGCGTGATCTTCCACACCTAACTGACCAGTGAAAGTTTGATCGTCATAGCCTGGAAACGATCCTCGGTTGGCGTATCCAAAGCATCTCTGGAAGTTCCGAGACCATCTACTTGAAGCCTAAGTGTCAGAGAAAGATTCTATAGCATCAAATCAGCTCGGAGAAGTCATTTGATCATCGCACAGAGAAGGTAAAGGTCGTTCATCACCTCGGTTTTCACTCATTTCCATAAACAAGCTTTTGATTTGTTTGTGCATTTTTTGTTGTGATTCTGTCATACTAGTTGATTGAAGCATGTTCTGATCATATTTTGTGTTACTTGATTGCATTTTGGGCATAAAAAACGCATAAAATTGAGTTGACCAACTATTAATGACCCTCGCCAAAAACCCCCAAGCTTCACCGGAGCACCACCCTCGGCAAATGGCCGCTCAAGTTAGTAACCTCCTACATTGCTTGATGTTTTGATGCCTGAATTAAGCGATCTAGATGGCTAAGGCGGTTAGAATTAGGATTAGTAGTTCTAGAAATTCTAATAGAATAGTTTACAAGTTAGGTTATTCGAACCGATTTTTCACCAGTCAGCAATGGTCCGGCAGTGAGTTGATTAGGCTTGGGATGATAAGTGGTGATGTGAGGATGATAAAGAACCTAAAATTGACACCAAAATATCATCGGAAGACCGCCGAAGATCGATCTAAAGTTGGAGTCATGAAAACAAAAAAGACAAACCCACGCACACACTACCTATTCGGAGAAATACCTCAATGAGAAAAGGGGAAAAGGCGCCGTTTTGGCGCTATTTCTCGCTGAGGGAGATGATCGGCGCTGGCGCCATCGAGGCCCAATTTGACCAAGCTGAACTGGGTCGAACTGGGCTGGTCTGGTTCGTCTCTTTGGCGAGCAAATAATAAAAAATAAAAATCTAAAAAATTCAAAAAAATAAAAAATAGAAAATTCACCAAAAAAAATTAGAAAATTCATAAAAATTCATAAAAATTCAAAAATTTTCATAAAATTCATAAAAATTCCAAAATTTTCAAAAAATTCATAAAAAAATTCAGAAAATTCATAAAAATTTTCAGGAAATTATAAAAATCAATTCTCGATTAAAAAATTTTCTAAAAAAAATCAAAAATAAAAAAATTTAAAAATTCACAGAATGGTCAAAAAACACCGTGGCCAACTATAAAAGTGAAATTTGAATTTTTGAAAGTGCCCAAGTGGTATTTTTAGAAAATTCCAAATTCATGGGTTATAACCCTTAGAAAACCCTAAAACCCTAAAAAATGTAAATCATGAAATGAATAAGCTGCTATAGCTTCATTAGGGTTTGGTTATTTTGATTGATTCTCATTTTTAGAGACCACTTAGGATTGATTGACTTGATTGACTTCGATTGTGCGTTTAATACTTGTTTGGTTTTTCCTGCGATTAGAACAGATAGGATTAGTGGGTAAGCCTCGGAAATTCGCATGACACGTTAGATATCATATTGTTCTTAGGTACCAAAAGGGCGTTAGGAATCTCGATTCGGGATCAATAACGTAATCAAGTCTCCGTACTCAGAATCTCTGGTTTGTATAATCGTGGTATTCCTCCCGTACCTCGATTATGTTTCTAGTCTACCTATCAATAATGACTAGTGGCGACTCCAAAATCATAAATCTAGAAATCACCTTTCACAGTCACATGAGGTATGATCTGAGAGAGATCCTCACACGGAAATACCTCCTTAGCGCGCAAATCCCGAAAGCCAAAAAAAAAAAAGAAAGCGTAGCGCGACAATTGTTTGGTAGTTTCCATGTCTTTAATGTTGAGTCTATTTCCTATGTATTAGTTTCCCTATATAAAGAGGCAAAATCTCAAATGTAAAGAAGACAATTTCAATGAATGAAAACACATGAGATATTCCTTTGTGTGAGCGAATATCTCTAGAGAATGGATTACTCCTATATTGATTTTTTGGAGTTCCTTGGTGGTGATCTAAGAAACGTTTTATCCTCAGTTGGTAATTTTTCCTTTAGGCCTTGGTGGTGAGCTTCTCCTATCTTGAAGTCCTATATCCTTGGCGAATGGCTTGTCTTTTGAGGCTTGGTAGTGAACTTCGTCAATTCCGATCTTTATCCTTGGTTGGGCCACGTCCTTTTGTGCCTTGGTGGTGGTCGTATTCTATCCTGCATTTGCATTTTACCCATCTACAACCATCCCCAACACACACATCCGTCCATACACTTAACCCATAAATACTATTTCCAGAATCACTCGCCCACGCTCCCATCAACTAGAGACTCCCATTTGCTGAAACACACACTCTATATGCCTTGCCTCCCTCTTCTACCTCTCACGTTCTACTTCGTTTAAAATAAATCAATCCATAACTTGAGTACTCAGTTCATTACCATTTCCTACTTCTTTTACTTGAGTGCTCTTATCATCTTCATCATCCACATCATCACCGTAATACTCAAACACTTTAGCTTCTTCGCCATCAAGATAATGATAAACAATATCTTTAACACCATTATTATCATGGAAGTATCTCAAACCATCTTTCAAGCTCTTCCCAGGAGCACAATAGTTCAATTTTTTCTATTTGGCATTGTAACTGTTGCACTATATCTTTAACAAAATCAATATATGATGGCCTCCTTACATTGATAACGATAGTACCTTAATTTTCCCTTGCATATTACCACTCATTGGTGCCACGACAAATTCCCCACCATAGCAGACAATGATAGCTATAGTACTGTCCCCATTTTAACATTGCACCCAAGAAAAGAAAAAATTAGCTTTTGAGAACAAAATGCAAAAAGAACGGCAACTTCACATGGAGGTTCCTACAATCGCACCAAATTGATTAAATAAAGACTCATCAGTTGTCATTTAGTAGACATAAAGCAACAAAACTAGCACCGAATTGATAAAACAAATTGAGAACCACACAATGGCTACTTCACTATTGCGCAATTCCTCCTCTAGCACCGTTGTCTCCACGGCTGCGCCAAGAACCCTCATTTTTTCTCTCCCAACACTAATTTTTGTCTCCTTCCATAACCCAAGCTCAGAGAAGGAAGCCAAGCCCTAATCTTGGCCTTGGGGCCCTAATTTTTCCCTCCAATTGAGCAACTCAGTTAAAGGGGACAAACCTAAGTGAGTGATAGCGACATAGTCGACGAGCGACCAATGACGACCGAGCAACGGCGAGCGATAGAGAGTGAGCAATGGTGAGCGAGAGACAGTGAAAGGGAGAGTGGTGCGATTAGAGCCCTATTTACCTTCTGTGCTGCCACGTCATTTATGCCCCTAGCTACGTTGGATAGAGTGACGCCATTTTCCATGTTCACGTGGATTTCTTTTTTTAAAAAAATAAATATATGCCCACGCAGCTTAATATGTTAATTATAAATTTCACGTACTCATATTGGCCAGAATTTCTTGCTGGAGGCAATTCAGTGACCATTTTTTTTCTCTAATTTGACAATTAAGTGAGCCGACGAAAGCTTTTGGCTCTGAAGTGAGTGCCATATATAACTTTTGACACTTTTAATATCCTTCTCCTATAATAATGTTGAAACCAAGGTAATTTCTTCAATTAAAAAATAAATAAATAATGTGAATCGATTTTCTTGAGTTAATCTAACAGATCCCCTGGCTTTTTTTTTTTTTTTAAATACATGATCCTGCTAGAGCTGATCATGAATGTAACACTCCATTGAGCCCATCAGTCGGGACGAGAAACCTCCTCCCCACCACGCGACAATTAAGGAGGCCCCATATTTGCCTCCCGCCCTGCGCAGGGCAAGTTTATATGCTCCATACTAATTCCCATGGAGCATTCGAATTTTAGCTCCTCATTCATCTTGTTCTCTTAAATTTAACTTTAATTTAAGATATTTATTTTAAATTTAGTGTCATGCGATTTTCTAATCCTTGAAAGTGTAACATAAATTATTGCCAAGTACTAGACCTATTTTATAAAGGACATATAGTATAAAATATTGAATTAAAATCGGAAAAAGTGTCAGAAAAGTTATAAACCTTTTGCATTGATGCCAATTTAGCCATAAACCTTTTTTTGGTGCAATGAGTCCTAAATATTTTGTCATTGTGCTAATTTAATCCTTCCAGCTAATTTTGGCCTGGATATTGCTGACATGGATGTCGGCTGGCTTACGTGAGACCGCTGGTACTGACTTAAATAATTTTTAATATATTTTTATTTTTTTCCTTCTTTTCTTTTTTTCCCTTTCTTTTACCTTTGGCTGATAACCGGCCTCACCCAAGCGAGTCTGCCGCCGCCCGCCACAAGCAAGGCCCGACTAACCCTCGCCTGGGTGAGGGTATGCCCAAGCGAGGGTTGGTCTCGCTCGAGCCACGGTGGCCTCGCCTAGTGTTGCTTAGGCGAAGGTGAGCCTCAGTGAGGCCACCGTGGCCTAGGTAAGGGCCGGCCTCACCAAATTTGGCGAGGGGAGCCCTCGTTGGGCCACTCCCTCACCTAGGCACGGGTTGACCAAGCCTTGCCTGTGGCGTCGCCCGACCATCGCCTGTGGCCGGTGGCCAATCACCAACCAAAGGTGGAAGAAAGGTAAAAAAAGAAAAAAGAGGGAAAAAATCAGAAAAATAATTAAAAAATCGAAAAAATATTCAAATATTATGAAAAATTATCCACATCAGTGTCGGCGGTGCCACGTAGGTCAACCGGCATTCACGTCAGCAATATCAGGTCACAATTAGCCGGAAAGACTAAATTGATATAAAAACAAAAAAATTAGGACTCAATTGGCACCAGAAAAAAGGTTTATGACTAAATTAGTACCAATGCAAAAGGTTTAAAACTTTTGAGACACTTTTCTCGAATTTAATATATAGTAGCGTTAGGATGCAGGGACAGCCCAGGCCATGGGGCATGGATGACTAAATTCACTTTTTGTCCCACCTAACTTACAAATTGCAATTTTCAAGGTAAATTTTTTTACATAATACAGATTGTTCTGGCAAAAAAGTTCAATACAGTGGAACCAAGGTGTGTTTGGATTGTCTAAAATGACAACTGTTTTTATTACATATTTTACAGTTTCATCAAAGTGAAGAAAGAGGGAGATTATATTCGTTGTTGGTATCCCATTGAATAAAACACTTTATTTAGTTTATTTTAGAGAAAAATACACCAGAAGTACCAAAATAATCATACGATGCTCTAAATGGTGCAACAACTTTTCAATCGCTGATTTAATTCCTTGACATTCAAATTTCGTCACATAAGTTACTCCAATAACTTGTAGTGTCGCAAAAGGTGACGTGATGTTATGTTGATGATAAGTGTGCTCCAACGTGGTTTCTTAATATATCACAATCAGATGTGGCAAATAAGCGGGCAAATCTCACCAAAAGCGACCGGTGAGCTGCGGAAAAGAACCGACTTGCTCTCGACTATTGAAATGATTAGCAACTCTAATCTTGATATTGTTGTATGCGTGTAAATAGTGAATTACACATTTCCTATATCTGGTGTTGAATTGATTAAAGTGAGATCGGTTTTGGTATTCATCTGGTGAATGATAGAATTATTTCTGTTTCCTCTATTTTATAGGGTCCAACTGGGTCTTGAGTGGAACAAAATTGACTAACAATAAAGTTAGAAAAGAATAATTGAAGTGGTTTGTGATTTCTTATATGCTCTCATATTGTGACATGAAAGGATGAAGCTTTGCCTAGAAGAGAATGGGCAAGTAGTGGCATCGTGTGTTGTCCGAATTGAAGTCGCAGAGGACTATGGACTTGATGAACGAGGCAGCACCAAGACCATAGGGGTTTGATGTGCGTAGATCGAAACGATCACACGATGCCATGATATCGGAAGAAAAAGAATTCGCCGTTCTGATTTTGCCCCATTCCTTTCAGCTTGCTACATTGCGCAGCAGGAGAAGCGCGAAGCCAAGGAGGTGGGGAACCGAGGAGCTGTGAGAGCCGAAGTCATCGGCAGTCGCTTGTCCATCGATTTCAATTATGCCTATGGCAAAGTCTACCAAGTTCTGCTCTCTGGGTATAAGTGCTGTCCCATTTGCACACACAAATACCTGTGAATTTGATGTTCTTTGTTATAACAAATTAAGATAGCAAATGTACGCATTAGACCAGTGATGCAGAAATCCGTCAACTCTTCAATGGTCGTTGACTTGAACATTCAATAAGAAGACACCAGACTCTGCTTTTCTATGACACTATGATGCTGGTGACTAGAACATTTGTTTATTTTCTTTACCTATATATGCAAAATAGCTTTACTCAACAGATGCCCTGCCAATTAGCGGAAAGACTAAATTGATATAAAACAAAAAATTAGGACTCAATTGGCACCAGAAAAAAAAGGTTTATGACTAAATTAGTACCAATGCAAAAGGTTTAAAACTTTTGAGACACTTTTCTCGAATTTAATATATAGTAGCGTTAGGATGCAGGGACAGCCCAGGCCATGGGGCATGGATGACTAAATTCACTTTTTGTCCCACCTAACTTACAAATTGCAATTTTCAAGGTAAATTTTTTTACATAATACAGATTGTTCTGGCAAAAAGTTCAATACAGTGGAACCAAGGTGTGTTTGGATTGTCTAAAATGACAACTGTTTTTATTACATATTTTACAGTTTCATCAAAGTGAAGAAAGAGGGAGATTATATTCGTTGTTGGTATCCCATTGAATAAAACACTTTATTTAGTTTATTTTAGAGAAAAATACACCAGAAGTACCAAAATAATCATACGATGCTCTAAATGGTGCAACAACTTTTCAATCGCTGATTTAATTCCTTGACATTCAAATTTCGTCACATAAGTTACTCCAATAACTTGTAGTGTCGCAAAAGGTGACGTGATGTTATGTTGATGATAAGTGTGCTCCAACGTGGTTTTCTTAATATATCACAATCAGATGTGGCAAATAAGCGGGCAAATCTCACCAAAACGACCCGGTGAGCTGCGGAAAAGAACCGACTTGCTCTCGACTATTGAAATGATTAGCAACTCTAATCTTGATATTGTTGTATGCGTGTAAATAGTGAATTACACATTTCCTATATCTGGTGTTGAATTGATTAAAGTGAGATCGGTTTTGGTATTCATCTGGTGAATGATAGAATTATTTCTGTTTCCTCTATTTTATAGGGTCCAACTGGGTCTTGAGTGGAACAAAATTGACTAACAATAAAGTTAGAAAAGAATAATTGAAGTGGTTTGTGATTTCTTATATGCTCTCATATTGTGACATGAAAGGATGAAGCTTTGCCTAGAAGAGAATGGGCAAGTAGTGGCATCGTGTGTTGTCCGAATTGAAGTCGCAGAGGACTATGGACTTGATGAACGAGGCAGCACCAAGACCATAGGGGTTTGATGTGCGTAGATCGAAACGATCACACGATGCCATGATATCGGAAGAAAAAGAATTCGCCGTTCTGATTTTGCCCCATTCCTTTCAGCTTGCTACATTGCGCAGCAGGAGAAGCGCGAAGCCAAGGAGGTGGGGAACCGAGGAGCTGTGAGAGCCGAAGTCATCGGCAGTCGCTTGTCCATCGATTTCAATTATGCCTATGGCAAAGTCTACCAAGTTCTGCTCTCTGGGTATAAGTGCTGTCCCATTTGCACACACAAATACCTGTGAATTTGATGTTCTTTGTTATAACAAATTAAGATAGCAAATGTACGCATTAGACCAGTGATGCAGAAATCCGTCAACTCTTCAATGGTCGTTGACTTGAACATTCAATAAGAAGACACCAGACTCTGCTTTTCTATGACACTATGATGCTGGTGACTAGAACATTTGTTTATTTTCTTTACCTATATATGCAAAATAGCTTTACTCAACAGATGCCCTGCCTAGAACTGTTGCCGGATTGAGGAAACAACCTGTCAATACTGTGAAAGAAATGACATATTGTGGATGTTCATTCTTAATGCGGTCTCCAGACATCGAACAATGCTTCCGATTAATCTTCATTTGTCACGTCATGTCACGCGATACTCTTTCAATTCATTCAGCTGCTTCGTCACTAAGCTTTATGGATCTCCCTGTTTAAAGAGGATATGAATCTTGATGGAAGCAGCATGGACTCCACTGATTCCATAACACGCGAGCCAAGCATTCTCTGAAACACGCATCGATGAGACCTTAATCTTCTGCTACTGAATTAGCCAATCAAGTCAAAGTCAATGAAGTTTCCATCGGGCAAACAGAAGAAGATTCGATGAGTGCTACCGAGTCAATTGTAGTAATATAAGGTCGTCATCGTCAAGATAAATTGCCGACGACCATGTTGCTTCACCTTCGGGTGCAAAGACCAGCTGGTCAACCAACTAGGCTTACTTGCAATCATTTCCAAACATGCTTGGCCTATTGAGATGTACACATAGATGATGACGCAATGTGATGTCACATTCGCTGATGCTTCAACATCAGTCGGTTCGGACCTCCACTTAGTTTCACTCAAGCTTCATCTTGATCATGGGTAGATCACCTAGGTTTGAATCCATAAGCAATGACAATTGCCCCATGAAGACTCGCTTTCGCTACGGCTCCAGTGGGTTCCCTTAAACAAGTCACTACCCATGAGTCGCCGGCTCGCTCTTCAACAAGCACACGGTGAGAGTCCTTGTAGTCTCCTCCCACTGCTTGGTGTGATACGCTGACAAGGTACAATTGAATGCATTTTATCCCCATATTCCTTATCTGCAACAAATATTCACTTCATAATTCTGGAAAATTGTCATATGATGGCGGCATTCATCCTGGAAATCATGATTGTACCGCTGCCAAATCTCGTGGACAGCAAGAAGCCACTGTTACTACTGCAAATATTTCCGAAGACATTCGACCATTGCTCTCCACTGGTCTTACATGATTCAAGCCATTTTTGAATTTCTAACTTAGTTGTAGATGTTAGTGAGGCTAGTTTCATCGTATAGCACCTTGAATTTTACAAAATTAAGTTTGCAATCTGCTAAAAACTAATAGAATTAATTTTTACAAAATTAAGTTTTGAATCTGCTAAAAACAAGTAAAATTCCCGTGCGCTTGGCGGGTTCTCATCTTTTTCTTTTTACCGGAGTGCATTTTTAGGGTTAATATCACGAAAAACCCCAAACTGGTATACATGTGATAAATTTATCCTAAATTAATTTTTTTACTACAAAAAATCCCAAACTGGTACACATGAAACAAATTTAATCTAAATTAATTTTTTGACCACCAAAATCCCCAAACTAGTACATTTGTGACAAATTTAACCTCTGTTAAATTGAATTAATATAATGAAAATCACAAATTGATACACCTATGACAAACGGAGAATAAAACTTCAAACTGGTGAACCTATCAACTGTCACGTGTTATCAAACTCAAAAATTCGATGGTGAAAATTCAACAGAAATTAATGGAGAATAAAATCATTACAGGTATACCAATTTGGGGTTTTTAGTTGTCAAAAAATTAGTTTAGAGTAAATTTATTACAAATGTATTAATTTAAGGTTTTTCGTTATATTAACCCTAATTTTTATTGAACATGTCTCAGTTAGTTTATTAGAAGGATGTCTAGATTGACATTGGGCTATTCATATTTCTTTTTTATTTATTTGTAAAATAAGTGTGTATGATATTTACATTGATGTGTCTATATTTCTTACATTCTATAATATCTTTTTTGTAAAATATATTTTCCTCATGTGTTAGCCAATTTTAGATAAATTTCAATGTCATCTTAGGACCACGTTCTGCTTGTCGATATCTTATCAAGAAAATAAAAAGATACTTAAAGTAAAATTGAGAAATACCAAAAGTTACAGACATTTGCTTTTTTTTTGCTAGAATACAGACATTTGCTTTTGCTTTCATTCATGATTGCCTTCCGCAGATTTTTTACACGTCATCATACTTTTCCGATTACTTTTGGTGTTTGTACCACATTTGGGAGCATTCGCCATTTTATGCTGCGTGACAACTGACTCTCTTCTTGTATTTGTTATGAGCTTTATAGCACAACTTGTCTACTGGAAAATTTGGAAATTGATCATTGCAGACGTCTTCAATCTGCAAGTGTTTATCGGGGTAAGAGATGTCGGTTCCATGTAAAATAAAGTAGACTTCAAGTTTTTTGTACAGCAAAGTTCTCTAGTAAGAGTTTTTTTTTTTTTTTTTAAGGGTAAATGTTCTCTAGTAAGAGTTGATATAATGTTATTCCTACATATTTATATATATAAACTAGCAAGATGTCTTTTTTTTTTTTTGGTAAAGGAAACTAGCAAGATGTCCGTGCTTACACATATCTAAAATTGCATTTGTTACATTTTTCTAAATGTTGGTAGTTAATCTATTTTCATTTATTGATACTTTAAGTTAATTATTAAGTACACTTAATGTCTATCGATGTTGTCTTGATTGCTTTACAAAGTTCATCGAAATTGCCTTACTTTCCTTTTAATGAGTCCAAACACATATCTGTTTATTTGATATTCATTTGCGAAACAACATTTGTGGTGAAAAATTAACAACATGAAATCTTAGATATTTATCTCATCTTTCTTGGAGAGGATTTCTCTTTTATAAATTTTTTTGGAAATCACCAATTAATTTTGGAAAAATTCCAAATAAGGTTTTGAAGTGTTTTCATTTTCTTAAATAAGGGTCCGAAGTAGACATTATCTCAAATGAGCGCCTAAATGTCATCGTTTTCTCAAATAAGAACCTGAAATGGACACTGTTTCAAATAAAGATATGAAGTGGTTTATTTGTTTCAAATAAGGTCTTCACCTTGCTGGCTGAAGGGTATTTTCATCATTTACCTTTTTTTTCCCTTTTCCCTTTTTCTATATTTTTTTCTTTTTCTCTTTTTTTTCTTTTTCTTTTCCCTCTTTCCTCCGCCGGTAGCCGACAAAGGTCACCGGCGAGGGCAATTCTCGCAACCCAAGCCAAGGTGGCCCTCACTTGACGCCGATGAGGGTCGCCCTCGCCAGCCCAAGCAAGGGTGGCGTTCGCTCGATGTTGGCAAGGAGTGCCCTCTCAACCTAGGCGAGGGCGACCCTCGCCTGAGGCCGACGGAGGTCACCGACGATGGCCACATGAGGGAAGCAAGAAAAAGAAAATAAGGAAAAAGAAAAAAAAGAAAGGAAAAGAAAACGAAAGTAAAAAACTATATTTAAAATTTTTTTGACTAAAATACCCCTCCTCTGACACTAGAATAGTCACCGGCCAACCAAAAGTCCTTATTTGATATGATTTGGCCACTTTAGACCCTTATTTGAGAAAATAAAGGCACTTTAGGCCCTTATTTGAAATTTTCCTGTAAGTTTTCCATTGATTTGCTAATATTCTGCTCTCTGGGTATAAGTGCTGTACCGTTTGTACTCACAAATACCTGTGAATTTGATGTTCTTGTTCCAACAAATTAAGATAGCAAATGTACGCATTAGACCAGTGACAAAGCGATCGGTCAACTCTTCAATGGTCGTTGACTTGAACATTCAATAAGAAGACACCAGACTCTGCTTTTCCATGACACTACGATGCTGGTGACCGGAACATTTGTTATTTTCCCTTACCTATGTATGTAAAATAGCTTCACTCAACGGATGCCCTCCCTGGAACTGTCGCCGGATTGATGAAACAACCTGTCAATACTATGAAAGAATGACATGTTGTCGATATTCATTCTTAATGCGGTCCCTAGACATCGAACGATGCCTCAGATTAATCTTCACATCTCAAGTCAAGTCATGTGATTGCTTCGATTCAATCAGCTGCTTCATCACTAAGCTTTCTGGATCTCCCAGTTTAAGAGCAGAGTTCGAAACTAAGTTTATACATCATTCAAACGTGATTAACGAAAAATAGAAGTAGCAAATAGGAAGGGAAGCCAAAGAAAAGGGGCATGCCTATGATTTGCCAATGTGACTAGCAAGGATAATGAGATTCATGACTTGACAACAGATTTCGTTACAACAACAAGAAAATTATGACTTATGATAAAGATATATTATCACTCTATGTACCACCACCAAACCCAAAGTGTCACCACAAGATTCAGGAAAAACAGTGGAAAGAAACAAGAATAACTAAGCACTAACAGGAGTATCATTGAGCTTAACCACAACGGAAAGCCAAATTAAAGAGACATGATCAACTTAGCAGAAAGGGTAGAAGCTCACATAGGATTGGCTATGCGTCATTTGGGAGCGACTTTTCTGCAGTGTTGACCAGGCTCATACTGGGAGATGAGTCGTCATTGCGTAAGTTTCCCTCCGTCACTGTTTCGATCATCATACTGACAAAACTGCCAAACATGTTGTCATTCAAGTAACCTGGCTTTGAAGGCACAGGGATGACATTGGTATGGCCCAGAAGCATCGCCAGTACACTGGACATCCGTGGCCTTAGAGACGGCTGCATCTGGGTGCAGATGAGGGCCACATAAATCACTTTTTTAACTTCCTCCCCCTTCGAATTCTGATAATCTAGGGTCCACTATATCAAGGTGGCGCTCATTCTCGTACAGGTGCCAGGCCTTAAAAGCAAAAAATTGTAGCAAAATCAGCAAACTACAGTGTGTGATCGAAAACCAGTACCAATGAAGAAGAAAAGCGGATTGGCCCAAATTCTTATCCCAGAAAGGTGAAGACATTGGAGGAGTCAATCCCTTCCCAACTATTATTTTCTTTAGAAAGATGCCCATTTTTTAGGTCAATGCGCAGATTGAGGCGGATTATCTGCACCCTTTTAAATCAAATATTCTTGCTGATTTTATATTTCATTAATCTAAGTCCAAAATGTGTCGCTTCTGTAAAAGAGGCAATACATCCATAGTTCAGCACATGAAATCAGATATGGAGTAGATCTTTTAAATAAAGCAGAAGCAGTTTACTAGTGTACTCTATAAGTGCATTGCCTGTAATGTTAACACAGATACAACTTGTCCTTACAATCAGATATGATAAGTATGCTGTGACATCTCACACGCCCCCTGTAAGCTGATAGACAAACAAATATGTACGAATCCATACCTACACATAACAAGCATAAACATACATATGCCTTACCTGGTAGATGCGCACATATAGGGTGCGCACCTGCACACGTGATGGATGTGGGACATTGTTTGCAAATTATAGATCTGTCAAAATGGCTCATAAACCCATTTCTTAACTCATATATTAGTAAATAGGTCATAAATGGGTATAGGTATAATATGGGTATTAAATGGGTCGTAAATGGGTTTACAACTTAATTTAAACTCAACCCATCTCTCTCACCTCACTCAATCTCTCGCGAGCTCACTTCGCACTCTTATATCTATTTAGGTATGAGTTTTTCTAGATTTAGTTAAGTATGGAAGTGTTTTAGCAATATAGGTCAGGTCGGGTATGAGTCAAGAAAATTGCATTGCGCATATATGGGTTATAAATGGGTTAATGGGTCAATTTGGATCGGACCATTTGTGACCCAATCCACCCATTTGACAGGTCTAGCAAATTCTTATACTCAATAGAAAGAACCTTGAGAAGGGTTCCAAATCCTCTAAATCCGTTGGCCAAAATACAATGAGCTTAAACATAAAATAACTATATGCAACTAATTCTGTTCATCCTTATCCACTCAAGCAGATATGCTGCTTCTTCAGATATCCGTTGGCCAAAATAAAAATGAGCTTAAACACATTAAAAAATCCATATGCAAGTAATTCTGTTCATCCTTACCCACTCAAGCAGAGATGCTGCATTTTCGGATGCACAATTTAGCTTTCCAGCAACAATCTCTAAAGCCACCACGCCAAAGGCAAAGACATCAGTCTTCTCAGTCAGGTGCCCACGCAACGCATACTCCGGCGCCAGATACCCACTGTTCCAGTCCCAGAAAATAAAAGGCAAATTTACTCACACACACACACATAAATATATATACACAATTAAAAGCAAAGAGGCAAGTGTTCAGTGTCTTACATTGTCCCTGCAATTTTAGTGCTTATGTGAGTCATTTTATCATTGTAAAGCTTTGCCAATCCAAAGTCTGAAATTTTCGGGCTAAGACTTGAATCAAGCAGAATGTTGCTGGCCTTCACATCTCTGTGCACGATTCTAACTGTTGATTCTTCATGAAGGTAAGCTAGTCCTCGTGCTATGCCCAAGCATATATCATAACGAGTGCCCCAGTCAATATGAAGGCTTGTTTTCCCTGCCCATTCGTGTCATTATTAATATTGTGTCTAGCATTGAATATCCATAAAATGCAGAATATTGACATTTACCAAATAAGGCATGATCGAGACTACTGTTCTCTAGAAACTTGTACACAAGGAGGCGTGTATCACCATGTACACAACATCCATACAACTTTACGAGGTTGCGATGTTGAACAGCAGATATCGTTGCAATTTCTGCTAGAAACTGATTGTGTCCTTGGTCAGATGTCACAGAGAGTTTCTTCACAGCAACAAGTCTCCCATCACCAAGTATTCCCTATATACAATTTTCTATGGCTTAGGGACATAATTGTGTTTCATAAACTATCTTCATGGAACATGCACATATCAGAGAAACAGTATCAGTTATGCGGAGATAAAATTTGAGATCCAATAAGCTAGCCTTAACTTTTACAATTTATCGTCTTGAGGCTCAACTAAGGGTCCAGATGACACAATTGAATCATGAACTTGAGGAATGAAAATTCTTCGGTTATCCATTACGGCGTTCAAAGCCTCCAAATACAGTGGAGTTAGCAATGTGAGCAGTTCAGAGGAAAAGCTTAGCTGAATGTCTCTTTGTGCAAGAGCAAAAATTCTGCAGAAGCTCATCAAGCTAGTCCTTGCTAAGTCAAAAGCATCAACCTGTTGATTTGTTTACCAGAAACTTGGCAGGGGCTCAGGTCAAATACATATGTAATAAGCTAAAAGGATCTGACATGAATGTTTCAATTGAGAGAAAATGCTAAGGGCTGTGTAGCAGACAATGATGGTCTAATCTCTTAAAGAAGGAGCTTAGGAGAGTGGAAGAGCCTGAGGGTTAAAAAACTTTCTAGAGTAGTTTCTGTTCATCATGCCACTGCTACCATGGCTCAGCCAAATATCTGTCAATTAATGGACTCTATTTATTTATTTTGTTTTCTCCCAAACGGAACTAACTGCTGCACTACGATAATATCTTTGTAATCACGTCAATAATGCAGCAAAGATAGCAAGTGAATATCGAAACATAATTTCTAAGCGATACGAACAGAACATTTCAAGACAGGGGAACTATTGCATTTCCCTTCTAATAGTTGACCAACAAGAGTATTTCTTACTACAGAAGTTCGATGTATGTGAATGAACATTGTCTTGTCAAGACCACTCAATACACCACATTCTGGAGTGCATATACAATATCAAACTTGAGGCTGTCACCACTTTTGGCACAAGCTAGTACAACCTTGTCTCCATGAAACAAAATGACATGTGTTCATTCATGATATTCGACTATTAGCTATTCTAAAATATTAATCATCCCTTGAAGAAGAAAATATTCAGTAGCATAACAGACTTATGAGTTATAGTCATGATTGTATTTTAACTACCTAAAGATTGGTGGGAACCCTACCAACTGTTTTAACAGCTTAAGCTGTTATAAATGAATGCACGGTTTAATATTTAATTATTCTAACAAAGATGACAAGAATGAGCCCATGGGAACCAAATCTTCACATCGTGCATTCTTAGCGGATGATTTCCAGTGAGATAATGAAATGTAATTGACTAGCATGCACCTAGAGCCTAGGGCTCATAAAAGGATAAATAATTGCTTAGATCAATCAAAACTCAAATGGAATCCATAAGATTACAAAGGGACTGTAATCTCTGACAACTTTACCATTTAGAAAGAAGTCTGCATTAATTCATCATGATGATGCTAACTTATCAGTTAATAACTCAGCCAAGGGATATTTTTGAACTTGTCAACTGCCCCCTGCCCCGGTGCAATGGCACAGGCAGCGACCCCCAAAAAAGGGAAGTATTTTCATCTTCGAAAATAAACTTAGTTTCAGCTAAAATCTGACAACTTTACCATTTAGAAAGAAGGTGCTAACACATTTAGAGACAGTAGAGATAATGACTTTCTGTGAACTTGGGCTGGCACTGATGGCCACAGCTGGTAAAATCACGTGAACAAAATAAGAGACAATAGGTACTGACAAAAACACAAATGTAACATGACATAATACACTCAATTCAAATTTCGACACCAATTGGCACCTTTTTAGAGTAAATTAAATGTTAAAATGTCATACTGCGGACAATAATTACAAACAAGACCAGGATAGTTGGAAAGCATTGCAAAGCCCTAGAGGACAGAAAGCTCAGTCCCTTGCCATATTCCAAATATCAGGATGCAAAATTACCTTATAAACAATTCCAAAACCACCCTGGCCCAGCTTATTAGCAAGGCTAAAACCATTTGTAGCCTTGTGTAGCTCTGAATAGTTGAAAGTCAATACCCCTGTAGCAACTCTCAGGGCATCTGCATAACATATTCTGTAAGAAAAACTTTCAAATTTACTCATCACCCATCTGCATAAAACTGGCACTGTGTTGTGAGGTCACCACAGTGCTCTCCTTCATCGGCAAAAATATTATCAAATAGAAGATCTATTTCCTGAATTCCGGCACTTCTCTTGGAAATTTAAGCCTTGCAGTCCATTATATTACGTTTATTTGAAAGGTAATTACGCATTGATGAGCAATAGAGAAGAGATGATAGATCTCCATTACTCATTGCTCGAGGAATTTCTTTGGGAAGCATATCCCTGGTTAAACACTTCACATCTCCTTCACAAAAGAGGCTCACTAGTGACAGAGTAAGTCATACACTTCAAAAGAAACAGACAACTTACTGGCAAGATAACTTATAAACCAGTCCAAAAATGCAAAGGCCCACTACACAATAAAAACGATTGTATAGGCACATTCTACTAGATCAAGCCACTCACATAAGGAGAAATAGTGGGACTCACATTGGGCCAAAAAAGGACATGTTCTTGACTTACTTTTTGCTATTTCATTGGTTTTTCTGCCAAATCATCGATAGAATGACACTAGGCATAACTATTTTCCGATATGGCAGAGTATCTTGTCCAAGAGGAAAACCATGCAATTGCATTGAGTATTACGACAACCAATTAACACTAGACAAGTATGTCTGAAACTATATGAGACTACCTTAAGAACCACAAATGTTGGGACAAGAAAGCACCATAGCAACATTACTAGACACTTTGACACAATGTAAGGCTATTAAGAACAGTCAAATAATCACCATGCATGTAACTTATGCAAAATGGCCATTTCCAGAAGGATCAAACACCCATGATGCAAATTATTTCACCTGTCTCTTGATTGGAGCTTGGCCTTTTCCTTATTCTGAGAATATAAATAGCTACAAAAGTAGATAGGAAAAACATCACTCCAACACTAACTGCAATCCCTGCGACCAAAGGCATCATATTCTTCCTCTTGTCTGGAAAAGTAGGTGTAAAATCTGTACAAGCATTTCAGTAGAGTGAACACATGGTGGTGAATGTACACTAGTCAGAAAATGAAATTCAGTAAGAAAAGAAATTTAATACCTGGACTAACACGGATAGCTGCAATAGATGGTCCATATATACCTCTATCAGGCATGCAGCATGTCCCTTTTCCAGCCCAAAAGAAGTGAATTTCCACATAGTTTTTAAATACCTGAACCTTCTTAAATTCCTTCTCAACAGCTCGGAAGGACCTTCCACCCGCCTCCTTTCTAATGTCAAAGTCCTTTAACATCAAAATCCCCTTGAATAAGCCAAAAAAGATAGATCAGATTGCCTAGTACAATTTGTCATGCTAGATGAAGAAAGTTTAACAATGCTTATTGTGGTAGATTTTCACAAAAACCTTGTCCACTTACTTCTTGAGAAATTAGCTATGGGAAACTCAGAGAAACTCATCTCGAACATTGAAATGTTCATTTCTCATTTAAAGGCTGTAATTTATGAGTTTGTACACAAGCATCAATAATTGTAAAAAGAGATGCACCAAAAACACAAAGATGACAAATGATAGTAATTCTCTCTCATCACGAACTGGAAAAGATAATTCATTGGAGTGAAAATATAATTCTATAAGGTACTTATACAATAAGCAATCTTGTGCAAGGATTTTAAAATAGGTAAATGTCCATCATGAACCGGACGCTGTTGATGAAGAATCAAGAAAGAAAGATTGAGCATAGTCTCAAATAAAGTCATAAGTTCATAAATAGCTATGCCAATGATATTATAGTTGTGCATCGAGGACGTCTTACTGGAGCTTCATGCCACTAAAATACTTTATGCAGCGTGCAGGTCTAAAGACTTGCCTGAATGTATATATCAAAGACACGCCTTCCCCGACTTGCCCACTGGCTATCAACTGGAAAAGCTGTTTCTGCAAACCCTAGGTTCACTGTGTAGTTGCCATTCTGGAGTCCCAATCCATAGTATCTCAATGATGACGCAGATATCCTTGTTGTTTGGAAGAGAACTCGGTCTGACGCATTCAAGATGGTGTTGGAGGTTGAACGTGTGAATTGGTTGTTGGTAGCATCAGTAAAAATCCCAACATTGCTAAGTGCCCACCTCTTTGTCTCGCTAACAAAGAATGAAGCTGGACCAATGTCATTGTTATAGTCACCCTCAAACAAAGTTCCATCAGAAGATTTGACTAGTGGACCCCCGGAATTGATTGCAAAACTAATATCTGCGAAGGAATACATAGTTTATCTGATTGGATAGTATTAGAATGTCCACTAACCTATTAGGTGGAGGGAAACCGTATATAAGGCCCACATAAACTTGTGACAAGTAACGTCAAATACAATAACATCCCTGCTCTTATGCAAACATGACCGAGAACTGGAACTTGGAAATATGGAATGGGGAGCCATACACGTGAAATAAACCAAGGAGAAAACTGAGTTAGAATGTCCATCCCAAAAGCTTAAGTTGTTAAGGGGAGGCAGATCGCGTGCATATAATGCTAATATAAACCTCATAGACAAGTGATTAGTGATTATTTAACAAATACTCAAACATCTATGTTACACTCTGAATGGCTTACTGACAAAGTTTCAGCTTAGCAGTCTTTACCAAGACCACATGCTCAAAGTTAACATTGATGCATACATAATTACATATGCTCACGTCCTTTGCCAATCGTACCAATTCCTTTTGAAAATGCAAAGCAATTCCACTCCATTGCACAAAGTCGGCCATAAAAATGAACTTCAATGAGGTTAATTGCAGATGACAAATTGTACATCATGGCATTCATTATTCAAATACTTATGGCGACAATTTAAAAAACAAAAAAAGAATAACCATTCTAGCCAGCAGCAAGACCACAAATATGATGGCAGTTGGTAGAGTTGATTGAGGTCTTATGCAAGAATGTAAAAGCAGTTACGCACTGATTACTTCAGTGATAACACCCAATGTCTCCTCAGTGCCATGCAGGGTGGATAATACTACTTTAAGTTGAGAAGCAGAGACAAATAGAAAGCTGCATTAAGTTACTCCTAAGCTTTTATAGCAATGTGATGCTCCAAAACATTTCAAAAAGCAAACACCATGACTGTTTAAGCCCTTTCTTCAGT
Organism: Syzygium grande; assembly: GCA_024733475.1. Taxonomy (NCBI): domain Eukaryota; kingdom Viridiplantae; phylum Streptophyta; class Magnoliopsida; order Myrtales; family Myrtaceae; genus Syzygium; species Syzygium grande. Next base: position 18,426,957 of record JAMXDD010000007.1, read on the forward strand.
AACTTTGTCGTTATTTGATCTGATTACCCAAAATAATTAAGACAAAACCTGCGAGGAGCAGTTGAAAAATCTACAAATTAATGAAGATTCTTCATTAGGAGCAACATTGTGCAAGTCTACAAACTTTGGTGCCTCTTTGTTATGAGGTTCTATCTCTTGGTTTGGCTGCAATCTACAGGGTGATGTTACTAGCTTCCAGGAGGCCTCGTTTTAGAGGAGGTTTATTTGCAATTGCATCAGTGTACTACCACGACTGTTCAGTTAGTTTTTCAGAAATCATGAATCACAGGTGCAAAAGAGGATTTTGACATGTCAAAATGAAGATTGATGCTCCCCCTTACTAGCTTCCATATTTAGGAAAACCTTCCACAGTAGGGTACAATGACTTATAATAGGGTTAATTTCTCAATCAAGAAGGAAGACAAGTGACAATTTAATGTAGAACGATTTTCTGAGGCCCTCGGAATGGCATTTGCTTACAGCCAATCAGCTTTTTCATTTTCCAAGGGTCCCATCCATATAAATACATAATGGGATGATGCTTTGGCAGAAAAGAACTAATGACAGGACAGCCAACCATTCTTTTCGACTCTAGATTAATGAAGAAGGGTATACATTACTGACAACAAAAGAGACAAACCACAGATGCAACATTGAAACAAGTGTTATTTTGCATTGTGTGTAAAGTTCTTAGTGATGACATTTTATTCCCTTAAAATCTATCTTTAAGAAAAAGTCAAAATTTTTAATTTTAACTTACTGACTCCTGTGTCTTGGCTGCAACGAAATGGTTGTTGAAGGCAAATCCATCCCGAAGGCAAATCCCTAAGTTCAAAAGAAAGAGAGATGATACTTAACTGTAATGCATAACAAACATTCAAGTTCTTTTGTATAATCAGGTGTCAGTTTCTATATATTGTGCAACGCGGAGAAAATAGTTGATCTGCCAACTGATGTCTTCATTTTTGTTAGCTAAAGGTGCATTTTTCAATTATTCTCTTATACATAGTAGTTTATGTTTTAGGACGATCAGCGGCTTTCAGCAAAATGCAAACAAAGAGTCTACATCATGAGTATGCTGTCAAAAGGTCATCTATGAAACTTTTCCCGCAAATGAGTCATTGCTAAATGCAAAAGCCATTAAACGACCGCAATTTAGAGGAAATGCCACATTTGATCTGCAATTGAGATGTTTAAATTTTGTACATATATATATGCATACTTCTGCATCCTTCCAGTTGCTGGTACATTATTATCTTGTACCCATAGAATGCCAATATCCATACGTCATACATCTTGACTTTACTCGTTACCATGTACACTTTTCTGGTTGAAGCTACTGGCCATCACGGCAGAGTATAAAAAAGCACACTACAGCAAACATATTGACCTCTAAGCAAACGAATAGGACCATGGTATCACTCTGAGCTAAAAAATTTTCTCACAGTGAAAAATGAGCATAATGCCTTATCAATGAACAATTTAGTGCCTTTTCCCACATAGGATAAGCTATGTTGATCCTTCCAGATTAAAAGTGTTGCATCAACTACGAAATTCATTATTTGTAGGCCTTTTTTCCAGTTACAGACTCTGTGTACCTTAACATGTTCCATTTTCGTCAAGTCGTTCATTTTAAAACTCATCAGTTTACATACCTCTTTCTGAATGAATCATTTCTTTTTTCTTTCAAATCAGAGAAGAAGCCATCTCTCATCTTGTACGCCAATACAACAGAATAAGCCATCATCATAATAAACATCTACACTAAACAGGAGACCACCAGCAAAACTGACTAGAGAGCATTACCCACTATTTGAACTTTCTTCTGTGAAGTAGTTGGCAACAAAGTTACTGAATGTGCATGAAGAAAACATAAGGTTAGTCTGTGAGGGATACTGGCAATATACAGAGCACACTAGACTATCAAATATGCACATTGGGGGCAAAACAAGAAAGAAAGTACTTTCAGTTGAAGCTTCTATACTTACCTTTGAATGTCTTTCTTGACCCAAGAAGGAAAGTTGCCAGATAAGTTATTGTAAGAGAGATCTCTGTTACACAAACCTGTTCAGTCAAATTGATCCCACAATGTCGTGCAGTTTAGTAGATGCTTATTGGTTTGATTCACTCACATATAACCAAGAGAGATGCCTTTCTTTGAGGGGAGGGCTCCACTCAACTTATTACTTCCAAGAGACCTAAGCATGAAATAGGCATTATTTGATATTGGATAGAACATCTCAAATGATTTGGATAACTAATCAAGATAGATGCCTTACAAATAAGAAAGTGAATCTAATGTGAATATGGAGTCTGGAATTGATCCATTCAGATTATTGAAGCTTAAGTCTCTGCAAGGAAAAAAATTGTCGACAAGAATATGAGAAAAATTTGATGATTTTCTTGCAGGTGGAATCAATCTTTCAGAATCAGTGTAAGTCAACCAAAACTCTGAGACCACTGGAAATCAATCTCATTAAACAGAACAGGGTTTGGTTATTTAGTGTGACAACAAAAAAAAAAAAGAAGAGGTGCATGGTTAAGGTTGCATTGAAAAATCTCCAGAAAGCAACAAAAAAGATAGAAACGGTATAGTATGTTGGGACTAAACAGTTAGCTTAGTGGGTTTCTGATGGGACCTTTGCTATAAACATTTAGCTTTTTCTTCTACCTTTAGAAAGTGAAATTGGACTTATTTTATGTGTTAAACATTCTATATTTTACAAATACCAGTATCTTAGCATTTAAAGTCACACCAAATTTTTTCATCTTTTACAAATTAAATTATTTCAGCAGGGAATCCGACGTGGCTTATTTTGTTGGCCTAAAGCTGAAATAAAGATTCCCTTTCATGGGAGCAACGGCAAAATAAGCTCTAGGGCTTCAAAATGAGCTAATTCTTGCAGGGAACAATAAGATGTATGTTTTAGCATCCTTTATTTGTCTCAAAGAATGACCACAGGGAGCTATTAGTTGCAGAGCTTGTCATTAATTGGTAGACAACTTACAGGTGCTCTAATTTTTCGTTACTACTGATATATGGTGGAATAGTCCCATGAATATTGTTATTCCTCAGAACTCTGCAAGCAGTCAAACATAGATACGTTAGATACCTCAGATAAAGTATAACTGAACGGAGAAAAACACTGAAAAGTGTCAAATTTGACTAAGGCTGCCTTACGAAGTTGTGAGATTCCTCATGTCCTTTAGAAATTCTAGCGTGGAGATGCCATTAGAAATGTCGGTTACTCTCCTAGAATTCAAGTTACGTATGAGGTTATCCAGAAATTAGCCATGTAGAAACAACAAAAAGAAGAAAAAAAGAATAGCACTGGGTTAACCACGAACATGCTTACAATTCTTTTAAAGAGGTTAATTTGGAAAAGGTTGATGGTATTGGACCGGCAAAAGAATTGCCTTGCAGCCTCCTACATATACAATTAGAACAAGATGATTATTGATTGGACTTCAGCAAAAAGATCCAGCATAAAGAGAAGCTAACCATCTCCATAAGGGTAAGAACAGGAAAACAGATGATAAATCAAACTATGCCACCGTACAGCTGAGAAAGTTTGAGCCAGTTTCCTATGAAGTCGGGGACGGAGCCTGTGAGATTATTGTCAGATGCCCACCTGAGGTTCAGAGAATATCAGAATGCCTGATGTCCGTAATGACACACAGAAAAGTCCTGAGATTACACACCATTGGGAACAAAAGATTTTACAGGGTCTTACAGGATATTTATATTTGTAAGATTTGCATAAGATGAAGGAATCGCGCCGCTGATTCCCGAGCTAGAGAAGTATCTGTCCACATTAAAAATTCATGAAAAGTTAAATGGACAATGTTCGTGTTTTCTCTTGATAAAAGAAGACAATTTTAATGGATCAACTAACCAATAAATGGTGATAAAGTAGAAGCAGGTGATTATAAATGAAAAAAAGGAACCATTTCCGCAATTTAATTTAACCAGAAAATAGTTGATACCAACTTCATAACATCAATCTACAACATCCACCCTTTCTAATAGTGTTGGCAAACAGGAAAAGAACACAGACGTGGTAAGAGAGAAATGGAGTTTAAGACAAAATACATGTATTTGAATTAGGGCGTTTCTCGTTCGAAGATATGGAGTAGTAACTGACTTTTAAGCTGAGTCCAGAGATCATTACTGATATTTCCATCATCATAGCATGTGTTTAATTTAGGGCGAGTGAGGATCGCAATTTAAGGGAACCAAAATAAAAAGCAACAAAAGTTGGAAGACTACGTGCAACTTCGTCCCATAACAAATTTTGAGAAGGAACTACAGAACATGAAGAGACTCACAACTTCTGTAAATTTGAGAGATTTCCAAGCGAAAGTGGTAGAGAACCAGAGAAGTTATTTTCTGCGAATGACCTGCAACAAGTGCAAATCTCGAAAGTCATTATGTTCAGATGGATCTAATGGAGCAAAAGAGAACAAATAATAAATTTGTAGTTCTTGTGACTGGGGAGCATTCAATTGAACACAATACTAAGTAACGGGGAAATAAGCAAAGCTTCCATTGCATATCTACAGAAGCATAGACAAACTAATGCATATGCAATCATCATAAACCTTTCACGCTTATGTGTTCTGTTACCTCCATATGTGATTCAAGCAATATAAAAGGTCAGCTACCATTTGCCAAAACTTGCACCCCTCTGGCATTATCTTCTGTCTATTTACAAAATCTTTCTGGCACAAATGCACGCTTTGCTCATGATGATGCAAGAAAACTCACTAACTTTGTCTTCTAAGTTTTAAATTTCACCTTAGCAATGGCCCTAAGACAATTTTACTGATCCAGCATAGAATAAACCCACTCATCCTTTAGCAGTATATATCACTCGTAGATCTCTTATAACAGGGAAGGGCCGCTCAAACATGGAACTTTATGTCTCCTCTGTAGCAACAGACTATATCATTGAACATTCCTCTTGAGTGTCCAGAGATGGAGCTCCACAGTACGCAATCTAAAAGCATGTACTGAGAATTTAACGTAGATTAATTGTGATGAACTCCTCAATCCTCAAGATCGGCAACTCACACGTGCATCAAGAAACAAAGCATAAGCAACTCCAAGACTACAAATATCGATTCTTTTGATCAAGATATACTCAAGTCACATCAAAAAATTGAAATCCAGACTCTGATACACTCAAGCTACCAGCATGACTTACACTTCTACCAGCTCAGTAAGGCTTCCGATCTCATTCGGAAGCTCCCCGGAGAACACATTGGCATTAAGGTACCTAAAAACAGTAGAATGTGGCAATAACTAGGGAGGGACCAACAACAACTTAAACATCATAATTCCATGAAAAAGAACCCTTTAATAAAATCACATCGTTCTTGTCACGGTGAAGGAATTACAAGTGTTGCATGCGACTCAGATTGCCGACCTGCGCCGATATTGAACCCGTCAAGAGATTCAGGCCCAAGTTCCTGCGACCAAAGATCAGTGAAAATTCAGATCCTTTCAGACATCTATGCGCGTGATAAAATGAGGAAAAACAAAACAACTGCTCATGAATCTTCACTTTAATCGACACATTTGTCCCTGCCGCCGACACAAGCTGACTTGCAGGTGTTTCCCTGCCGCTGGTTTCAACTCGAATTCAACCGTCGCAATGCGGTCCGATGAGCCGGTGCTATTCCGGCGAGCTTTTCCATCCGCAAAACTCGCTCGCCGGAGACCACTCTCCGGTGACGATGCCAGCGAACCGGCCCATGTTATGGGATTTACTTGAACCGGACATTTGGGTCATCGGACCGGTCTAAACTTGTGACTTTGATCGGAGGGGATGTGGAAAACGAAGTAAGGAATTTCCCTCGCCTGAAAATCCTACGTGGCATTATCTCAACACAACATCCTTTGACGTGGCTTATTGAAAAGATGACGTCATCAATAGCGTGTAGAACGACGTCCTTTGAGCTCTTTCCTTACCCCAAATTCACAGGGCAAATGCAGGCAAAAATGAACTGAGGTAGAATAACATCGCTCATTGAAAGAGGAGGTGGTGTTGGCATTATTGTGACAAGGGAATAAAGATACCCCCAAGTGCCATAACGTTCATTTAATGCTCCCTTGAGTGCTAGAACTTGTTTTTGATCACTTAAGTATCATAACTTCTAAAACAACATTCACCTGAGAGCCATAATTTTTAATCGATCACTTAAGTGTTAAAAAATTTACAAACACTCATCCAAGTATCGAAAAGCCAACTTGACATAGCACGTGTAGTAAATGTTTTAAAAAAAATTATAGCACTCAAGTGATCAATTAAAGAGTTATATGGCACTCAAATGGCATTCAAGTGAGCGTCATATATAAGTTATGGCACTTATAGTATAAACGAGAGTAGTGTTGCAAGATTTGGTGATTCTAACATTGTCATATATAGAAGTTTCTATGTCCTTTGCCATTGATTATGACCAAGTACTCTGGAAATGTTATTGTAATGAGAGAATCGGCCGATATGTGTTCAAGGTAATCAAAAGGCTTCGGAATGTAATGACGAGGGCACAAAAATGGGTCCAGGGTTTTCAAGAACCAACTTTGGAATAAGCACATTAGGAATGTCGTAACTTTTGTATGGCGCTCACCTGAATAACTTTTTTTTCGCTTATCTAAGTGCCACAAATTTGAAAAAACAACCACTTAAATGCCATTGGCAATTGGCTTTGCCAGAAAATCCAACATGGACACCAATTGTCCTACGTGGCATTGCCGGTGCTGACATGGATAATTAATAAAAAAAGTTCAAAACTAAAAGAGATCTATGTTGGAATGGAAAATTAATAAAAAAAAATTCACGTTGGACGATTTGTTGGAAATAGCACTCAAATAATTGATTTTACTCCAATGTGGCACAAGTGAGGGCCTTTCAAAATTTATGGCACTCCTACACTTATCCCTCTTAACTTTACCATAAGGGTCCCACAAAGACAAATGTCTTACATTAATTAATTCTTTATAAGACATATTAATACAAGTGGGTACTAAATCTGTCAAAATGAGTCATAAACCCATTTCTTAACCCATCAGTAAAAGAGTCATAAATGGGTTAGTTATATCAACTAAATGAGTTATAAATATGTATAAACATAATATAGGTGTGAAATTAGTCGTAAATGGGTTTATAATTTATTTAAACTCAACTCACTTTCGTGCTCATTCACTCTACGCTCTCATCTAAGTTTGGGTATAAGTTTTCCAAGATTGAGTTAAATATGAAAGTATTTTATCAATATGAGTCATGTCGGGTATAGGTTATATTTGGGTCATTAGATTTTCATTACATGGAAATGGGTCAAAACGATTAAATGGGTCTATTTGGGTCAAACCATTTTCATCCGACCCAAACACAATCCGATCCACCCATTTGATAAGTCTAGTGAATACCATATATATAAAACTATGTACTTCTCATTAATGAGGCTCATTGCATATAAAATCCAATATACTTTAAATTTAATTTTCAACAAAAATCGAAATTAAAATATCATCAAAACAATTGTTATGTATTAATATATAAGTAGTATTAATTATAAATTACATCATTTGCCTCTCCTTTTTCCAGACCACGGTAGAGCCTTGACTCTATAAATCCATCATGCTCTCTCCTTATTTTATTTGCATTAACTCAAATATAAATAAGGGTAAGTTTAACATTTAAATGAGCAATTATGTGAAAAAGATAAATGCATAAAGGCCTTTTTCCATTTATTTTATGACTTTTGATGCCCCCTATTACATTAAATTGACCATAATATCTCTTGCACCTCCCAGATTTAAGATTATTTTTCTTACCTTTTTTTTTTTTCTTTCTTTGGAAATTCCAATACATTTAGAATTGACAAAAAATATGTATTTGTCAATGGTTTGATTGGATTGTCTTATAATGCAACTACAATTGTCATAATTTTCTTTCAATAATTAATTTTATGGGTAAGGGACAGTGCATATATTGAGTTCTAGAAGGTGCAGGACATCTGCTCATCTGATTGGAGCATCGATCAACACTAATATAGTCATTACAAAGGCTTGGAGTTTGCATCAATATCAAGTTATGGCAATTCCAACATAAGACAAGCTGACGGGAGTAATGTGACTAGTTCGAGAAAGCTACCACTACCAAAGAAAGTCGTTAGAGAGCTAGCCTAATGGTAGAACCAATGGCTACTTCATGGAGTTGAGTTGCAAACAGTCATCTAAAGATTAAAAGACTACATATACTCAATCCAAGAAAAGTAGTGAGGTTGGGAGAGTGAAATAAACAAATCGAGTCTATAGCTCTCAAGTCTTCTTCTTTATTATGTTGTTAGTAGCTAAAATGTTGATTATGTCTCTATGAGGCACGATTAAATTGTAATAGCAAGTAGTCAAGTGTAATAGTGTTTGTGTCCTGATAATGTGATCTATCTTATAAAAGGAACAACACTTGCCGATTGTAACTTGCAATGTTGATTACTAGTGAATTCCAACCTAATTGTGGATGTTAGTCTCGAGAATGGATGTAAACTTTGCGATAAAGTCAGACCACTATTAAAATCAGTGTCCTATCTTCTATCTTATTATGTTTACATACTAGCATCACACATGCTAATGTCACGGGCCGATTGATCTCGCGTTCCCTGACCCGTGCGGCCTTAGGAATTTCTTCCCAAGTCACCTTCCCCACACTCAACTCACAAGAACTTTTTAGAGAGAAAAAACTAGAGAGAGAAGCTGGATTTCTATTGCTTCTTGAAAGAATGAGGTGGTACAATGAGGGGGAGGAGACCCCTTCTTATACAAGTACCGGACTGACAGTATCCGTAGATCTCTCCCCGATCTTACGGTAGAGATCGTATCTCCCCAACTACCCAACTACCTCATTAATTACAGAGGTTTACAATTACATCAGATCTCCCGCCCCGTGGAGTATTCTAGAATACATCAAGAAACCCTAGTACTTAGAACACTGGGACTTGCTTTCTCGTTCAAGGTTCGGTCACGGTCCATCGTCCAGGAAACCTCATGAACGATCAATTTCTTTAGACCGTGACATTCTCCCCCACCTATTCGGGCGATGCCCTCGTCGCGTCTTTGACGTGGAAAGTATCGATATGCTTTTTGAATTGTCAAAGAGCTTCTTCAGTTCCCAACTTGCTTCACTCTCCTGAAGACCCTTCCATCGGATTAAGTATTCCCGCTTCACAAGACGATATCTCTTCCGTATGACTCGATCCGCCATGATGAAGTCGACGCCCCGATCATAGGAGGTTTTTTGCTCCAAGCGGGCGCCCGTTCGCGACTCCCCCGATCCGGGTCCTCCTCATCTACACGGAAAGGTTTAAGCATACTCACATGGAATACGGATGTACCTTGAGTTTTGGTGGCGATTCCAGGTTTGTATCGACTTTTTTCGACTCGATGTAACACTCGGAATGGCCCCTCGTAGCGACGTATAAGTCCTTTATGGACGTCCTTGTATCGAAGAACCAGGTGTAGCTTGGCCAACACCAAGTCCCCCGGCTTGGAATTCCACGTGCCGTCGCTTCTTATCGCCCACTTCTTCGTAAGCCGAGGCCTTGTGTAGACACGTTCGTGCCAAGTCCGCTTGCTCATGCCACTCCTTGGCAAACTTGAAAGCGGATGGGCTACTCCCCTTGTAGCCCGTTGCAACCGTACTCGGGGTGAGTGGTTGTTGTCCCGTCACAATTTCAAAGGGACTTTGGTTTGTGGACTCGCTCTTCTGAAGATTGTAGGAGAATTGGGCAACGTCGATCAACTTTGCCCAATTTACTTGCGTCGTACTTACGTAGTGTCGGAGGTACAACTCCAAGAGTGCATTGACCCGCTCCGTTTGTCCATCGGTTTGGGGATGCAAACTCGTGGAGAAATTAAGATCCGACCCTAATAATTTAAAGAGCTCGGTCCAGAATCTACCCTGGAATCGAGGGTCGCGGTCGCCACGATCGATTTGCGGCACTCCCCAATATTTGACGACGTGCTTCAAGAATAGCTTGGCGCTTCTTGCCGCACAATCTTTGATGCGGGCACGAACGTCGCATACTTGGAAAACCGATCTACTACGACCATGAGAGTCCGACACCCCCAATAGCAAAATCGGAAGCGTCGGTCTCTACCTCGTAGGGTTTGGCGTGATTGGGTAGTACGAGCACCGGCTCTTCGGTCATGGTTTGCTTCAACCGATCAAACGCCTCTTGGCATTGGGTCGTCCACTCCCACGGCTTCTCCTTTTTCAGCATATCCGTGAGTGGCACGGTGATGCTCGAATATCCTCGGACGAACCGTCGATAGTAGTTGGTGAGGCCAAGGAATGACCTTAGATCCGTCACCTTGGTTGGCGGCTTCCAATTCACAATGGCCTCGATCTTGGCCGAGTCCATCCGCACACGTCCACCCCCCGACGATGTGCCCCGTGAATGGAACTTCCCGCCAGCGAAGGCACATTTCTCCCGCTTGACATATAAATCGTTTTCCCGTAGGACTTGGAAGACTCTCTTCAAATGCTCGATGTGTTCCTCGAGCGTCCGGCTATACACCACAATGTCATCAAGATAAACCACGACGAATTGATCTAAGAATGGGTGGAGTACCTTGTTCATGAGCGTGCAAAACGTGGCCGGAGCATTTGTCAAGCCGAATGGCATGACGAGAAACTCATATGATCCATACCGCGTCACACAAGCGGTCTTCGGTTCATCCCCTTTTGCAATCCGCACTTGATAGTATCCCGATCGAAGATCAAGCTTGGTGAACCATTGTGCTTCTCCAAGTTGATCGAACAAATCGGCAATAAGAGGGATCGGGTACTTGTTCTTGATTGTCAGCTTGTTCAACGCCCGATAGTCGATGCACATCCGGAGTGACCCATCATGCTTCTTCTGAAATAGGACCGGGGCGCCAAACGGAGCCTTCGACGGTTGGATATACCCCGCATCGAGCAACTCCTTGAGTTGTCTTCTTAGTTCTTCCAATTTGGGAGGCGCCATGCGATATGGAGCCATAGCGGGTGGTCGCGCATCGGACACAAGTTCGATCTTATGATCCACCTCCCTTTGAGGCGGAAGCTTCTTTGGGAGTTCAGGTGGCATCACGTCCTTGAAGGAATCGAGGACTTGGGTTACCTCCGTCGGGACATTACTCCCTTTACCCTTTGAGTCCTCGATTTTCAAGGTTGCTAGGAAAGTAGCCTCCCCTTTCCTCGCTCCCTTAGTAACTTGCATTGCCGATATTATCTTTTGGTCGCCCAACTTCCGTTTGACTGGGATCACACATTGACAACGTGTGTCCAAGATACAAATACAATCGGCAAATGGGATGATAAGAGCATCTATCCTATCAAGGAATCCTAAACCAATGACAAAGTCATAGTCGTCAAGTGGAATTACCTCGATCATTTCCTTGCTCTTCCATTGCCCGAGTTGAAACTCCACATCCTTAGCCAACCCATTGGTAGGGACTTCTTTGGAGTTCACCGTCTTGAGCCAACCGGCTCCTTTCTCAACCCGAAGATTGAGTTTCTTCGCAGCCTCTTCCGAGATAAACAGATCGGATGCTCCCGTGTCGATGAGCGCACTCATCTTGGTTTTTCCGATCGTCACGTCCACGAACATCAATCCCTTGGGCTTATTCGCCCTTTTGGATTTTATGGAACTTAGGATTCGCAACGTACCGAGTCGTGCCTCCTCTTGTTCCTCCTCGTGTGCTTTGACAATTGCGGCTAGTTTGCCTCGAGTTGGACAATCACGAGCCATGTGCGCACCGTCGCACAAGAAGCACTTGAAGGTACGTCCCTTCTTGTGTTCTCCTCCGCTCGACTCCGCCTTCGCCCTTGGAGGGGCCGTTGATGGTTTGCTTCCACTCGGACGGTGGAATTTGTTACGATCTCCCCCACCAACGCCGAATTTGTTACGATCTCCCCCACCAACGCCCTTGTCCCTTGGTCGGGTATCCGGTTTGTTTACGGAAGTAGGTTTATACTCCACCATGGCCTCGGCTACGGACATGGCCGTCGAAAGATCTCTAGCATTGCACCGCTTTAGCTCTTGCTTCACCCATGATTTTAGACCACCCATAAATTGGTAGTAGGCCTCCGTGTCATTCATGGACGGAATTTGGAGTAGCAACTTCGAGAACTTCCGAACATACTCGCGAGCCGCCCCCTTTTGTTCAAGGCGACGGAGTTCATCTCGAGCTTCTTCTTCCGCATAGCGGGATAGTATTGTCGTCGAAATTCCTCGACGAACAACTCCCATGTAGTGATCGGTACACCACTCCGATCATCACTCCTACGACGCCACCATAAGAGTGCATTATCAGTTAAGTACATGGCTGTGGTACTTACCCGGATTGCACCATCGGTGATTCCCATCGCTAGGAAGTATTGCTCCATGTACCATAGGAAGTTGTCCACGTCTTTGGGCGCCCGCGAGCCTTTAAACTCCTTCGGCTTCGGGGCATCCACTCGTGGAGTGGTTTGCATGGCAACTACTCCGTTCACACGTGCTCCTTCCATCTCAGCGACCTTCGCCTTTAGTTCGGCCATCTCTACGCGCATGGCCTCCACCAAGGCCTCCAAGGCATCGTCCCGTTGCCCAAGTTCTTTGGCGGCATCAGTCAAGTTGCCCAGCATCGCCTCCCGGAGTTCTCCCAAACCAGAACTTAGCTCTTGCACTTCGGCCTCAAGCTCTCCCGTTCCGGACTCGCCTCCTTCGATGCGTACAGCAAGATCCTCGACTATTCCTTGGACATCTCCCACGACGATCTCCATTTTCGCCAAGCGGGTCTCCAAGTCACCAACCATATCCCTTGAATTTGAGCTATCACGGTCCTCCCTTGCCTCGGCACCTTGCCTCTCGGCGGCATTCCCACGATCATCAGTCACGCCCTGCTCGGTTTGTGACGATACATTGGATCGTGGCTTCGCAGCGCCTTTGGCCATCTTTGCTCTGATACCACTTGTCACGGGCCGATTGATCTCGCGTTCCCTGACCCGTGCGGCCTTAGGAATTTCTTCCCAAGTCAGCCTTCCCCACACTCAACTCACAAGAACTTTTTAGAGAGAGAAACTTCTAGAGAGAGAAGCTCTGGATTTCTATTGCTTCTTGAAAGAATGAGGTGGTACAATGAGGGGGAGGAGACCCCTTCTTATACAAGTACCGGACTGACAGTATCCGTAGATCTCTCCCCGATCTTACGGTAGAGATCGTATCTCCCCAACTACCCAACTACCTCATTAATTACAGAGGTTTACAATTACTGTATCTCCCGCCCCCAGGAGTATTCTAGAATACATCAAGAAACCCTAGTACTTAGAACACTCGGGACTTGCTTTCTCGTTCAAGGTTCGGTCACGGTCCATCGTCCAGGAAACCTCATGAACGATCCATTTCTTTAGACTGTGACACTAACCTGTATCTAACACCATCAAGTGCGATGATGATTTGTTATTCTGCGAAAGATTATTATTTTCACTCAACCTATTCAACCCCCCTCTAGATTATGTTGTTAGCCCCAACAATTGGTTCAACATTATTCTTACGCCGAATGGAGCATTGTATCTTGCATTTTTTATTTGATGAAATATATGCGTTTGGTAATATAAGTTTTAAAGCTACAAGACCTTTAAAATTGGATGGAACGGTTTCCTGAAGATAGTTATAAATTGCTACAGCTTTAGGGTGCTGCTGGCTGCATTTGTGAAGAGTTCGCCAGGCACCTTACAAAAGCCAGAGAACCTTCTTTAAAATTGTAAACTCTCATGGAGAAGTTTTACCAAACAAGCCATAAATATCCTAGTTTTATTTCTTAAATTATCCGTGTTTACAAAATGTAGAATTCTTTTTGTTATTTTTCAAATTTTAAAATTATATAGAAAGCACCCTTAAAATCAACCAAGCTCTTGAGATTCAGGGGGACCAGTTCTGGTTATGGCTTCACAAAATTAACAATTTATTATTGTTCCATATTGAAACGAGGAAGATTGATTGTATTGATAAAAGTTAGCCTTAATAATATCTCAGCCTGAGATTTTCTATGTTCACTATCGGAACCAGTCTCCCCTCATGCCTCCCGTCTATATTTGTCCTTTTGTACATCATCTAATCAGTCAATTTCTTGAATGAACCTAATCCACATAGACCGTGTGAACTCAACTAATGTCTAATAAGTCATATAAGTTATGAGTAAAAATCCGTCAAATGGGTGGATCAGATTGAGTTTGGATTGGGTCAAAAATAGTCCGACCCAAATAGATCCATTTAACCCATTTTGACTTATCTCAATGCAATGCAAATCTAATGACTCATATCCAATCCATGCCCATTATTAAAACACTTATATATTTAATCAAATATAAAAATAATTAATACTCAAATTAAGATGAGAGTATGAAGTGAGTGAGCGCCAGATCAAGTAAAGGCAAACGAGAATGAAAAGAGAATCATATGGGTAGATTAGGTCTAAGTAAGTTGTAAACCCATTTATGCCTTATTTAACACCCATATTATATTTAAATCCAATGATGACCTATTTGCTAATTATAAGGAACCCATCTAACAACTCGACCCATCATATGTAGGTTAAGAAATGGATCTATAATTTATTTTGATAGGCCTAGTTATGAGTAGGCCCACAAATTTTCCTCACCTCATTTTCCAAACTAGAGGCGAAATAATAATTTTTTCTTTATCTTTTGTTTCCTTTTTCTTCATGGTCTTTCAATTTTTCACTTCTCTCTGAACTTAAATTGCAAAGCACGGGCAGGATGCTAAACTGATAAGACCAGGAGACTAAGTAACAAAAAAATTTAGGAAAAAGCAAGCAAACAGGAATCGTACAAATAAGTGAGGTAACTCAGACTCCATAGCTCCTCCGGAATCGTACCCACCACGTTCAGCATATAGATCTTCCTGCAAAACGACACGGTGTCAGTGCTTCAAATTTTGTGACAAATCGAGACAGATAGAACAGTTTACGAACCGCCCAATTAAATCCGCGTAACACACATTTTCATGCATACAGTTAGGGGCGAGCAGTTTGAGGGTCGGTCCAGATTCCACTTGAAACCTACCCATCAAAACCGGTTTTTAAGTTTTTTGAACTTGAAATTTATCCTGCATAATCTGTAACCTAAAACCTACCCAGTTACATATTCCAATGTTGGTTCTAGGGTTTGTCTAAGTTTCACTCGTATTCTTAATTGAATAATTATAGTGAATTATCATCTTTAATGATTACCATTGCTACTATTATTTACTAATCGTAACTTATATTTAGACACATGAAGAACATGAAATATTAACGAAGTAAAAGTCTCACTCATGGATATCGCAGGAAATGGAAGTTCAGACTAGTGATTCTATAATACACACTCATCATTGGATGCCATAAGATTGCACGAAAACATAGAATAAAAAAATACAAAAACAAGTTCCGAGTTATGGAATTTATTTATCGGAATTGGTTCTTCAAATTTTGAAATCTGGAATCTATTCTGCATACCTCAAAACTCGAAATCGAATTGAGTCCTATCAATTCGATTTTTTAACTTCCGATTCTATCATTGAATCATGCTCACTCCTAGCGCGCTTACTTAGTAAACCAATCGAGGGAGCCACTGGTACTCACAGTTTAGTGATATGACAGGTGGAACCGCTGTCATAAGCACAGTCGCATTTGATGTACGGCAAGTTGTCGGTGTCATCGATGTCGGTGTTGGAGAGGGCAAAGCCACTGCATGGTGCTCCGCTGATGTTCCACTCGTTCGGCGGCGCAGCCAGGTTCCATTGTTGGAATATACGGTTCAAAGCTTGTACTGTGTAATTAATAAACAAGCACAAAGCACAAATAATTATCAGGATTTCCACAGGAACTATATGAAGGCAAATGGTGTTCAATACTAAGCCAAACTGGTCGTATGTTCCTCCAGCCCAATATATAACTGGCCATCGCTACCACGTAAGTCTATCTCAAAAATTACATATCCAAAGGCCCATTTTCCTAACAAAGTCCTTAATTTTAAGTCCAATCTCAATTTTGTCTTGTACTTTTTTATTTTCTTCAAAAAAATGCCACCTTTTAACCGATTACATGAATGAAGGAGGAACTGTCCTTTCATTAGGGTCAGGGGAAAATACGGTCCAAGCAAATAGCCTATTCCTTTCTCTATTTTCTATTTTTACCCCCTTAATTTTTCTATAAAAAGAGTTTATAATAACTTATTAAGATATAAGTTATTGGTGAAGAATTCATCTTGATTTTTTCCTCTAGTCTTTTGCCATAAAATTTTTTATTAGCTACACTAACTTACAAGTTTCATACCATGTTATAGATGTACATATCAATTGTTTTCCATAATCCAAAAGCGCAGCATGAAAACCCAGCCACCAAATCCACTAACGCCCCAACTAACTACACCAACTTCTTGGATCGATGTACAAATCAATTTCATCTAATAAATTGATAAAAAGTTGCGCGGAGAGGCTAAAAGTTAAACTCTTCTTCACGGATTCCAGGACAATGACTTGACAAAGATGTTGTGCACAAGATATCGGCATTTATGATTTTGGGATTCCTAAAAATTATTGAATTTTTTTCGCTATCAATGAAATTGGTGCAGCACTTAACCACTTTATCGATTCATTTCCTCGTTTGAATTATGAAAAACCAGTGTTTATGCATGAACAATTGAGAGAGAGAGAGAGAGAGAGAGAGAACCTTCAAGTGGATCTGTAGTAGCTTCAGCCATGGCCATGTCAGGGATTACCCAGGAAAGGGAAGCGAAGAAGAGGAAGACGAAGACGAATCTTGAAGGGAGCTGCATGGACTCCATTGATTCCATAACACAAGAGAGCCAAGCATTATCTGAAATACGCATCGACAAGACCATATCTTCTGCTCCTATATTTACCAAGTCAAGTCAAAGTTCTCATCGGCCAAACAGTAGATTTCAATAAACGCCACCGAGTCAGTTGTAGTGATATAAAGTCGTCTTAGGCATTAATAAGTTGCGGCCCGTTGGGGGCACGGACCGGCTGGTCATCCCTTATGGCTTTACTTCAACCATTTTCAAACATATGCTTGACCTATCGAGAGAGTACATGCTATCTATGACAAGATGTGATGTCACGCGATATGTTGATGTTGGGTTGTCAAAGAGATCCAAATCAGGCCAACCAGAAAAAGTCAGGTTGGGACTTATTCGGTTCGGGTAATGAGTAAACCCCGGGGGGTGGGGTGGGGTTGGCGTGGGGGTGGGGGGTGGGGTTGGCGTGGGGGGGGGGGGGCGGGGGGCACATTAAACATAAATAGAAAACGAACCATAAAACGTTAAACAGTAAAGAGCTCCCTCTCTCCCCTGGAAGTCAGCACCTCTACCTCCTCCTCACCCTCTCCTCCACCATCCCCTCACCTTTACTAGCAGGTCCACCTCCGTCGCCCTCTCCGACACCTTCCACCAGACCTCCATCAGCGGCACCTCCTCCGGCTACCCAAATAGTCCACCACCAGCTCTGCAGAGCTGTGTTCATTGTCATTTAGCTTTTCATGGCAGTCCAAATTTGGATGCGTCCATGGACATCGAGATCTCGATGTGCACTCTATTTCTTCCTCCATCAATTTCTTCCTTTGGGTATAAAATTGACATCATCTATGTCTATGCATTGTGATTGCAAAGCAGCAACAGATTGATAAGAATAAAGCGTATCATGACGAGAGAAGATACATTCAATTGAAACATAAAATCTTAAAAGCAACTGCTCAAATATGGACTGCACTGATCAATCGATCATATGAATTCAGAAGCAAATTTGGCCGATCGTCTAACTAAACCTTTGGAGTAATTGAAACATTGAGAGAAACGAGACTTTTGCCAATTTGAAATACCAACAATAGTGGTAATCCAACTTATGTAAATGGTCCCATGAAGTAGGCTCATATGTGTAATAACAAGTCATTTCGTGATTTTGGAACCAAAATATGTTAGATTCCCTCCTACGGTGTATGCGATTGGTGTTAAACTACATACAAGGCGAGGATGAGTCAAGTTCTTAGTGCATTCCATATCCCTTATGGATGGTGTATTTATTTGCAGTGTAGACTTGATAAAATCACCTACATGAGTGTGTGGTGGGGCTTCTCCTATGAAATATAGGGTTGAATCTCCAGAGCACGTATGAGCAACCAGGCGCATGCACGGCGTATTAGTCGAAACTTGCATTCAGTAACAGAGGATGCAGGGATGTAACGTGATTAGTAAGAACTCTAGCATACAATAAGAATCCTTTGTTCATATCTATAAGCTTCACCTTTGGTTCTGTAAGTGATATCTCATCTTTCAAGATACGGTTCATAGTCTAAAAGATAACATATTCGATGCATTGGCCTGCGGTGCAAAACTAGCTTTATCACTTCTCTACTTTAATGAATCTTTTGAAATATGTGGAGGATTACTGTAGAAAAGAATCTTAAAAACTTTGCTTCTCTTACTTTTACTTGTTTAACATTGCTCGAGAACCTTTTTCTTGTTACTTCACTAATTTGGTAACAAGAAGAAAAATGTGTTAGGCTCGATCTATGATCTTGGTGTCGCGGTCTATTGGTTTCCAAGGCACAATGGAGCGAGGAAGTAGCCAAGATGACCAGGTGAGCCTTAAAACTTCTAAGGCCTCGCCTTTTTGAGTATAATAAAATATTCTTGGGGGGCAATAAGGGAAGTAATAGATACTTTAGAGCAATCATAGGGCAATATTGGAAAATACACTTGGATTATGAAAATTTCCCATCAATCTCCACCATTAGATTGGATTGTTAATCTACGGTTGTAAAGAGAGTGACTCGTGTATATATGGGATTCTCTGCTCCTCATTTGCATCATTCAAAACATTTGAGCCATACATACAAATATTCTTAAGAACTTCTCTCTCTAGACACTTTTTATCTCTAGAATTCCCTTTGAATTCCCAGAGCCACACTAGTAGAGAACGCTAGAATAGCGAGCCGTGACATCGGGCTGAAGGTTCAATTTCACCCCACGCGCAAAACATAGTTCTGCGCATCTATCCTTAACTAAAGTGGCAGATAGATCATAAACAAGTTCAACATTTTGAGTAAATGGAGCAAGCACGAGCTAGAGCTTTAATGGAGTTGAATGAGGTTGAAGAAGACTCAGATGGAGAGAGAACATCTGGACCAAAGAACCTGAGGTTCTCTGCTTTTGGTTTTGGCAAACAAAACGAGCGCACGGGTTTGGTTTTGTTCGTAAAAAATTTCAAATAGATAATATAATCCGAAAATAATAACCGTAAAATAGGTCTTAAATAGTTAATTAGAATCGAGCTTAGCTGTGCGCTAATCTGATGGTATTCACAGCTTGATTGGTTTGTTAAAATTAATTAACACAATTCATCTGTTGATGATCACTTATCTATTGATTTTTTTTCCTTCACTAGAAAATGAAGAACTCAAAGTTCCAGATGAGCCATGGCTATTTCACTTGTATCTTCTTGATAGATATGTTAGATTGAGTTATAGCCTTTAGAAGAATGTTCACAAAAGTAAATAACTTTGGAATTAAGAAAACCAACTGAGACACGGTAAGAAAAATTTGGGAATTTACTATTTACTCCATTCTCTATGTCACTGATGAATCTTTCATGACTCATTGAATTGATATTTACTTACATTAAATCCATCTTCCTCCAACATATTCAAGTATTGGGCAATGGACAAATTTCCCCCCATGAAAAAGGCAAATCCATGCCAACTTGTCGCTTATCTCGACTCTACACAAAAGCGCAACTTATGTCATATGTGTAAACATAGTGGCGGAACAACATAGTAACACCTAATAACACATAAAAATAATTGCATGCAATATATTACTTTGTAAACTTTTCATATTAATTAGATAATATATTATTATGGTTATTGAAAAAATTAGCAGGGCAAGTTGCTAAGAATGATAAAATCCTTATATACCCCCCACTAGGTAGGACATATAATCGAAATTTGTTTCTTTTATCAATTGTAATGAGAAAGCATTTACTCTTTTGTGGTTACTCTTATGGTTTAAAAGCTCAGCATAATATGTTTTGATGGCTCAAAGTGAGAATCTGTAAACTATAATTTATTCAACTTGATTACAGTTCAATCACATTAGCTGAGATTTGTGCATTTAAACTTCGTGGCTCATGGCCCTTCGTGATTCTTACAGCATCTCAGTCATGTGTATTCTAACGTATGTGACCGTGAGTGCAAGAAGCGTGCGAAAAATATTTCTCTTCCAACCGGCAACAACGTACGCCAAAAAACTGAGGTAAATAAATTATATAGAATAAGACAAGGACAACATACCTTTTGACTACTCTTCGCTGAGTTTGGGACCACCACATAGAGTTGTCGCTTTTGTTCAACACTGCCAACAACAAAAACTCAACCAAGACTGCAACACTTGCTTGTGTTTGCTGCGGTTTGTAATGGACAAATCGGGTCTCAATTGGGTTATGGGCGAATCGGGTCTTCACGATTTGGACTTACAAATCTGGGATTGCGACGGACGAAGGCATCAAGTGAAAGTGGAACTCAATTAACGAACATGATTACCGCAATAAAGTCATGACTTGACAATTTTGTGGTTAATGAACGTGTTTGACGCCAAGATGAGATCAGATCTAGAGAAAAACTAAGATCAATTAGGGTTCTTCACAATTTTGTGGTTTGCGATTCTAGCCAAATCCAAATTGGGGCTTTAGTTGATGAAAGGGAGACGCACCATTTCTTAGGAAAAAGTGGAGTTTTTTTTTTTAAAGAAAACGATGCCGTTTTATTTTCCAGCGATCACGTCAATACCGGCCATATCAGATCAGACGGCTGGCGCTGACTAGGTATCACACATCACACTTTTCCAGGCAATAGGACTGAACCGAAAAATATGCAAAAGTTTAGGACTTAAGACTTTTTTTTGGTTAAAATAGGACTGAAGACTGAATTAGTACAAACACAATAAATTTATAAATTTAGGACTTTTTGATAATTTTTCCTTAATTAACAGCGTAATAGGAATTGACTTCGATCTTGACCCTTTTGTTTCTTGCAATATCTGGGTAATGTTTATACTAATTTCGATTAGAGCTTGTCGTGTCGAGATTGTCCCACTATTGACATGATGTTCTTTGTCTGGTTTCGATGTTCTCTCTCCCTTTGGAGGGCTAATCTTTTTTTTATAAAAAGAAAAAAAATCGAATGATGCAGCACATCTTTTGGAATGCTAAAGAATCGAATACAAGCAAACTTTTTTATTTGTGCCTAGAATATGATAATGATGGGGGGACAATATATAAAGAACATGATTGTACATGAACATAATATGGACAAAAGACAAAAGGTACGACGTGCGAGAGGACATTTCTAACGTGCAATGTGATTAAACAATTGAGTATGCAGAGGAAACGCTATGCTTAGTAAGAGCGAGACCGGTCTAATGATTACTCATATAAAGTTCGCATTAGACGAAATTATTTTATTTGATATCTGGGAAATGTAAACATTATTTGCTAGGTCTTCCAAAGTTTATTATCCACAAAGTCATTTTTCATACCTTCTTTATAGATCTAATTTCATAACCCTAATAAAGCCTAGATATAATGACATGAGCAACCCCACAATTTCAAAAGAGTATGAGATTATCGGGGTGACAAGAACCGTGTATGTAACAATTATTTAGAATCAATACCAACATATATTGGATAAAGGGCAATGAGATAAATCATTTAGCAAGCAAAATAAAAAAGAAGGAGAATTAAGTTGATGGATTTTCGACCATATTCCGATTTTATTTTCATTGAAATTGAAAACGGATCACATGTATTGGGAGAACTTGATAGATATTCATGTGAGAAGCACGACCAGCGAAGCCTCTTGTGCACTCGGCCCAATCTGTTTACCGCCTCAAGATCATCATGATACGGTGCTTGTGAAAGATATCTCGAGTGCCCTACTGTTTTTTCGGGAGTTTGCACTGCGATCTCAAGGAAGGAGAGAGTAATTTCAGGGATAAATCGATACCATTGGACCTTCCAAAACGTTTTTATATTGGATATCAGCCCATATAATGATTCCGAATGAAGACTAACGAGAAACCAAACAAAAAGAGCTCAAAAACAGGACGTTGGTGGGCCCATGTTTCGAGATACATATGAAATGATTAGGAGTAAGCAACACAAACCGGTCGAACCAGAATTTCTTCGACTAGACCGGACATGCCGATTCTGAGCAATTCTCGGGTACGTTGGTCCGGTTCCCGGTTCCATAAAATTGGAACCGGTGATTTTCAGTTGGCTCCCTAGTTCACGGGGAGACTGAACCCCTTGGATCAGATCAATGATTTTTTACCATTTTTTTTTTTATTTCTTGCACAAATTTCTTTCCCTTCCCTTGTCACGTGTCCCGCTCTCCTCTCTCACCTCATGAACCCATTTGGGCTCTTTCAGAAAGTGCAGTTTGATCAAGGCCGGCAGCTCAGCAAGTTCAACCTGTGGCTTGCTTAACAATATCCTTTTCAACTTCTCATCACAGTACACATTCTTGTTGTTGGGATTGTCCCTTCTCTGTGATGGCCTTTCTTCAACGGTCGATCAGGTCAGCCAACTTCTTTGGGTCGTCGGCAACAGCCGTCTTCATCCTCTACGGCAACATTGTCTCTCCTCTGTGTTGGCCTTTCTTCAAAGCAGAGCCTCTCTCGCTCACGCTCCCACTCAGCGAGAACCGGCCCGAGCAATTTAGAGTGAGTCCGGCAACTGGATTCTGAGGAGATGCAAGCAACTAGCCTGAGGGAAGAGGGTGAGAGACGGATCTTCGCTGAGCGAACTAAAGAGGGCAAGTAAACCGAGCGAAGAGGGCGAGCAAGCAAACTAAGCGAATCGGGCGAGTGAGGGAACTGGTAGCGGAGAGGCGAGTGATAGCTACGTTCCCTAGGAATTATTTGTAAATCAATCGGTTCCAATGCAGATCGGAATGGTCCCTACTTACAGAAACTAGGAACTGCTTCTTCTGGTCCAGTTTCGATTCCTAGGTGAGACCAAACCAGATCGAGAACAGATTGCCCCTAAAAATGATAGTCTCATGGGAAAGGCAGAAAACGGGGTTCTCCCGATGACGAGAGCTGGACTCTTGCTCTAGTTCCACTTCCACGATCCACTTGGCCCTTTCGGACATGCGATTGCATTGCACATGGAACAGTATAATTCAATGCGCATGTGATACGCTGGATTATTTGAGTCCCGCGGTTGGTCTGCATGATCCAATGGGTCATATGCAATAAGCCTATATGGTGATGAGAATATTACAAGCAGCATAACTTTTGTATAGCGTTCACTTAAGTAACATTACTTTTTTTTTTATGATCACTTAAATACCATGACTTTTAAAAAAAGTATTCACTTGGGTGTCATGACTTCAAAAACAAGTACACTTAAGCGTAATAACTTTTAAAAAACGTTCATCATCGGTGCCATGTCATGTCCGATTCCCAACACTTGTTGTGAACGTTTCTTTAAATCAAGTGAACATAATTTTTGAAGTCATGATATTAAAGTAATCGAAAAAATAGTTATGGCATTTAAGTAAATATTCTTTTTAGAAGTCGTAACGCTCAAGCGATAAAAAAAAAAACCGACTAAGTGCCGTTAAAAAATTATAACACTTATAATGTCATTTTTCTGCCTTATGTTTATCCAATGCAACTGCAACCGACACTTTTCTCTTTAACATATCTAGATGCCAAGTTGCCTTTGTTTTTCTTTTTTCTTTTTCTTTTATTTTTTTTAGATTTTTTTAAGATTTCAGATTTTTTTTTATCGACAAGATTTTTGATATCTATAGAGCAACAACTGACCGCATTGACAAATCAAATTGCAAGATGGTCGTCCATGCTTGAGTTCTTCATGTAGAAAACATGCTTACAAGCATACTGAAAGTAAGATTGGAGTCTCAACATTGGTTAATGATTAGACCTATCAAACGGGTGGATCGGATTGAAAATGGTCCGACCCATACTAACCCATGTAATTCTTTTTGATCCATTTCCGTACAACACAATTCTGGCGACCCATACCTGACCCATAGCAGCATTCGGCGAAAACCGGTGACCGACAACCGGCGATTGCCAATTGGCTAAGGACCGACAATGGCCAACAATTGGCCAGCGACTGGCGGTGGCGAGTGGTGACCAGCGACGACCGATGATCAGTGGCCGCCGGTCGGTCGTGCAACTGCAACAATCGACAACCGACAATTGGTGATTGGCGGCCACTGACCAATGGCAAACGGCGACCGACCAGCCACCTTGCCGAATTTCCTGGAAAAAATATGGAAGATAAAGAAAAAAGAAAAAAATAATAATTTATCTTAAGTTTAAATTTAATTTAAGATATTTATTTTAATTTAGTGTCATGCAATTTTTCTAATCCTTGAAAGTGTAACATAAATGACATATAGTACAAAACACTGAATTTGATATGTGGTCGGGTTGGGGTGCGGGACAGCAAAGGCCATGGGGAAAGGATGACTATAAATTCACTCTTTGTCCCACCCAACTTACAAATTGCAATTTTCAAGGTAATTTTTTTTTTACATAATACAGATTGTTCTAGCAACAAGTTTAATATAGTTGAACCAAGGTGTTTTTGGATTGTCTAAAAACACTCCTTATATATATTTTGCATTCTCATCAAAGTGAAAAAAAAAAAAGAAGGTAATATTTATTGTTCGTGTCCCATCGAACAAAAATACTTAATTTAATTATTTTAGAGAAAAATACGCTAGAAGTACCGAAATATTCATATGGTGCTCTATTTGGTGCGGCAACTTTTCAATCATTCGTTTAATTTCTTAACTTTCAAATTTTGCCATATAAGTTACTCCGGTGACTTGTAGTGTCGCAAAAGGTGATGTGACATTATGTTGATGATAAGTGTACTTCTACGTGGCTTTCTTAATATTTCACAATCAGACGCGGCAAATAAGAGAGCAAATATCACCAAAACGACATAAGTGATGTCTCATTTGTACACACAAATACCTGGTGCTAATTCCAAAAAAAATAAAATATCAGTTTTAATTGGAATGACAATTCTTATTTGAACTTTTTTTTGTCTCAATAAAAAGCATTAACTTTTACTCGAGTCTCAAATCTAGCCCCCGTGATGTGAAATTTTCAAATTGTTCGGATCAAACTTGAGATTTAAGTAAAAGTTTGTGATGTTTATGAGACATAAAAGTTCATGCCAAAATTGTCATTTATGGTAAGGTTAATGCTTTTTGTTTAATTAAGCCCAAATACCTGTGAATTTGATGTTCTTATTCCAACAATTTAAGATGGCAAATGTACGCATTAGACCAGTGACAAAGTGATCG
>JAMXDD010000007.1:18452509-18515043 GCA_024733475.1 Syzygium grande
CAAATTAAAATATTACACACAAACCGGGGTCCAATTTCAAAACGGAAAATTGCCCACTAATCCCGAGTGAACCTCGCAACTAAAAGGGACAAAGGTCAAATTAATTTGACCAAATTTTTACGAGAGGTCTACTAATCCAAATTTGCACCGGTCCGAAAACTCCAACTTTTCCATTAATCCCGACAATCTCGAATCATGGCCACATTAATGTCGACACCGTCCAATTTATTTCGACCGAAACTCCGAAAATTGACTCCAAGTTCAGGGTCTAAATAACGATAAAATTTGATCGAAAAGCGATTCTAGCTAAATCTCCGTTTAAAATAATAACCGGGAGTGATCAGTTCTCGGGCGAGATTTTACTATAAGCACACTGACAAATTATGCATTTTATAAACCCCAAAAATCAGTCAAAATTCGGAATGTTACAATTCTTCCCCCCTTACAAAAATTTCGTCCTCGAAATTTACAATCCCAACCCGACTACTCAAACAAATGGGGGTACTGGTGTCGCATCACTTCCTCACTTTCCCAGGTGGCACCTTCCGTCCCGTGATGTTCCCAAATAACCTTCACCAACGGTATTGTCTTGTTCCTCAATACTTGCTCCTTTCTGTCCTCGATTCGCACCGGCTTTTCCACGTATGATACTCTGTCGTCCACGTCCATTACTTCATAATTCAGCACGTGGGTCGGATCCGGTTCGTACTTCCTCAACATCGACACGTGGAAGACGTTATGAACCTGTGACAAATTTGGCGGCAAGGCTAAACGATAGGCCAACGTTCCAATCCTTTCCAAAATCTCAAACGGGCCTATGTACCTTGGACTCAGCTTTCCTTTCTTGCCAAACCGAGACAGTCCTCTCATTGGCGAGATCTTGAGAAACACATGGTCGCCAACTTGAAACTCCAATGGTCTACGCCTTCGGTCCGCGTAACTTTTCTGACGACTCTAGGCTGTTCTCAACCTTTCCCGGATAATTTTCACTGTTTCCACCGACTGTTGAACCAACTCTGGACCCGTTATACTTCTTTCTCCTACCTCATCCCAACACAACGGTGTTCTGCAAGCCCTGCCATATAATGCTTCAAACGGGGCCATTCCAATACTCTGTTGAAAGCTGTTATTGTAAGCAAACTCAACCAAATGCAACTGTTCTTCCCACTTGCCTTGAAAATCTAACACAAATGTTCTCAGAATATCCTCTAAAGTCTGAATAGTCCTCTCAGGCTGGCCATCTGTCTGGGGATGATAGGCCGTACTGAATTGTAACTTAGTCCCCATGGCCGATTGCAGACTTTTCCAAAGTTCACAGTAAACCGGGGATCACGGTCCGATGTGATTGATACCGGTACTCCATGAAGACGAACTATCATCGTACGTATGGTCTGCCAGCCTTTCTGGCACAAAGTCCTTTCGTTGCTTTGCCGAGAAGTGCGCTTGAATCAATCATCCACTATCACCCAAATAGAATCGTGTCCCTCTCGGCTTCTTGGCGGTCCGTTACAAAGTCCACCATAATGTGCTCCCATTTCCATTAAGGATTTCCAGCGGCCGTAACATCCCACCAGGCTTAACGGTGTTGTGCCTTCACTTGTTGACACGTCAAACATCGGCCACACACTTGATCACATTTATCCTCATTCTATTCTACCAGCAATGTTGCATGAAGTCCCATACACCTTAGCGCCATTCAGGTGGATAATATACTTACTGCGGAATTTTCTATTCAAATTTTTCCTCCGCGAGTTTCGCCTCTTCGGGTAAACACAATCATTCCTAGGACCTCAAGATTTCTATCCCCAAATACCGGAAAATCCGACTTCCACTGGTCGGTATCCATCTCAATGAGTCTCGTGATCCAAAGATTGCCATTCCTTATTCTGGGCCTAGATTTCCAAACTAATCCTCAAGGCGGTTATCAGATTCAACATCCAGTTCATCTTAAATCCAACTTCCGAGTTCCTGAGCCTATCCGACAAGGCTCACTCTCTAACCATCATATGCGCCACCACTGGTTCACGGCTTAACACATCTATTACTCGTCTAGCCCTATCATGGCGACACCAGTCATCGCAATCAATTCATCGTTGTGCATCGGATAAGTCCTCTCATACGACCTCAAATGGCGTGACGCATACGCTACAACTCTACCATGTTGCATCAATACCCACTCAAGTCTTCTTAATGAAGCGTCGCTATAGACCTCAAATCGTCCCGGTTCAGGTTAAACATTCAATACCGGGGTCATTATCAGCCTACGCTTCAGCTCTTGGATACTCTAATCACAGTGATCATTCCATTCCAACGAATTTCCTTCCCAGTCAGTTGTGCCCGTAGCACGGCTATCAACGAGAATCATCCTCAAAACGTCGATATTCACCAGCCCCATCCAAGATACTGCTAACCTCCGTTATTGGCATCAATCTTGACCACTTAGTCATCACCTCGACCTTAGTTGAGTTCACTGTAATTCCTTTCCCCTAGATTATAAGTCCAAGGAACGTTATTCTCCTGAGCCAAAATTTGCACTTGCCCTACTTGGCGTGGAGTGCATATTCTCTCAAGATTCGCAACTCATCAGTCAGACTTGCTTCTTGCTTCTAGACTCCTTGAGTCTCCCAATACATCATCCACGAAGACCGTTACGAGCTAAACACATAATTCTTGGAACGCTCGGTTCATAAGATCCATAGAAGCAGCGAGGCATCCCTTAGACCAATGGGGCGATACTATGAATGCATAGTGCCCACACCTCGCTTGTTAAGCAGTCATAATCACATCTTCTTTTTTCATATCCTTAACGGAAAATTTCCAGTCCGTAACACAATCTTAGGGACATCCTCTTTCTGAATTCTTTGCCGGTGACATCCGTCCATAATTCAACCTTAGAGGACACTAAAGTTCCTTGCAATTATCGTACAAATTATCGACCCTCGGTAATGGTTACTCAGTCCTTTTTGTCACCTGGTCCTACTGTCGATAATTTATGTACCATTTAAAAGTCCTGTCCTTTTCCTCATATCAAATACAGGAGTTTCCCCATAGAAATATACTAGGGAAAATAAAATTTTGTCCCCGAGTTCTAACATCTGAACCTTCAATTCTTTGGACTCCCAACAAGGACAATCAATACCACATCCTCGAAATCAACTCGATTCCGGGGCAAATTCTTTTACAGTTCCACTTCCCGTTCTAGTGGCAACCCAGAAATTTCTAAGGAAAAACCTCGGAAGGTTACACACTTCGTTAATTCTTCCGACTTTAGTTCCGTCACGATCGGGTCGATCACGCCTACCAAGCGTCCTTCACAACCTCCATTTGACATCTAATCATCTTAAGCAAGGGCATTTAAGGAATTGAGATTCCTCCTCGACTTTTCTGAAATCTAACCCTAGGACGTCCATTCGGACTAAACTGGATTACCCTATTGTCATAATCCATTACGGCTTTCTGCCTTACAGATCACTCCGTATCAATTTCCACGACAAAATCGTACATGGTCGATACTGCCAAGTCGACACTCCTTTCTCTACTATTAATTACTGTCTCACAGTTAGGACACCTCAACGACACCATCACTTTATCGTTCGAGGAATTGTCACACCAATCGTGACTCAGGCATAACAGGCTCAATTCCATTTAATTCAACTAGTGGTCCTGACTCCCACTTTCGATGCAAGCCTCAGAACGACTTGATTGACGGTTCGGCTTTCTGATATCCTTTCTAGTCAGTGGAACAAATCATCTATCTCCCCGTCATCTGCTTCTTCCAGAGGCGGTGGTTATTCTTATTTTAAGCAAATCACTATCCAGGAGTAGTTGCACTTTCCAACTGCTCTCGCTCTATCACTTTGACTTCTTCATACACTCTCCCATCATTCTTAATGTTCAGCGAGATCAGTAGGTTTCAGATATCCAACTCCAGTCCATTTTGGAATTTCCGTACCCTGTCCTGTGGATTCCCACAAGCCAAACGGACTCCGTTTCATATCGTTCCATAGTCATCCGCTCTCGGCAAAATAGTATACATTCCGCCAATTTCCTCCCTTAAGCATTCGCCTCTCGGAAAACACTTCCCATAAAATTCTCAATAAACATAGCCCAAGTCCGGCTGTACTCATTGGGAATATCCTATCCTGGCGGTCTTCCACCAATTCTTTTCATCCTTCGGTTAATACATTTGCCAATGTTACTTTCTCAGCCTCGATTGTGCCCCGATATGTCAAAGGCTTTCTCAACTTTCATTGCCAATCTCGGTGCAGCCTCGGGGTCACCCTTACTATTGAACTTAAGAAAGTTCAACTTGAGAAATCATTCCACCAATTAATGCACTCGCCTAATGGCCACTACCCGAATTTGGCATAACTGGCATTATTCCCATTCATAGCAGTAATCACTGCAACCTCAGTAGCCTAGGCAATGACGGCGACCCCTTTCCCGAGCTGGCCTGCCTATACATTCCTTAATCTTATAGGGTCCGAGTCACAACCTCTAATCTCAGGTCTCGGGCCTTATGGCCTATTATACCTGTTTGCTCTTGGGCTTCCTTACCCCTCATACTGCCATTCATACTGCCTCACTATTCAACTATTTGTTATAACTCCCCTAAGGGATCAGAGACTTAAACCAATCTAACCGGTCTAAGGTCCTAGGCAGGTATCACAATAATAAATAAGCAATCACTCAAGATGCGATTGTTTAAATAGCACAGACCCTCCAGTCACGTAACACGGTACTAACCCCTCGAGTCCCGACGCACCGCACTTCACGGGTCAATAACGCAACCAATCAATCAAGACACGTAAACAAATGAGGTACACTTAGCACACGAGGTCACCCTTTATCATACCCAAGGTCATCGCCCTTATCACCCGTGCTCGACCGAATTGGACCGAGCTGACCTTGCTCGATACCAAATCAAACGGGATGTCACGCCCGCACTTCTGGTGCGCCACATCCCTCGCAGAGGTCGATTCAGATGCGACGTCCCGTGACGCGGCCGACCCAAACCCAAACACGTAGAATTAAAACACATGCGAAGCAATTAAAACCACCCGCATAAAGATAAACGATAAACCTGTGGTAACCAATTTAAATCCATACTTGTATTAATATCGAAATCCTTTTACAAAATCCAAGTACAGCCCGAGTACCAAAAAATCAAAAGGATTTCAAGGTCACATAACTAGCCGGGGCTTCTCCCAAATATTGCATCAAGACACCGCCATCCCTCAAGGCCGGATCTGAAAATTCGGTTTTACAACAACCGTGAGAATAAATCTCAGCCCGAGTAATTCCCTAAACCTAAACTAGGCTAACATGCACCTCCCGACAAGTACTAAACAAAGACAACATACACATAAAACTGACTCAGGCCCTCGGGCCTAAATCTAATCTCGCTAGACCCTGCAGGTTAGGCGTCAAATCAACAAAAACAGCCACGCGGCAGAATATAAACACAGCACGTACACGTGCATTTCTATGTCCCCACGCATGCTATGCATATGCTAGTGCTCGCACTCATACTCATGCCTCATCAATGCAATATCGCACACTTGCACACTAGCACTCAGCCATTTCTCAATTTCTTCTCCGACCCGCGTTAAACGCATCAGGTCCGACCCGCGTAACACGCATCAGGTCTATTTCTTTAATCACAACACTCCGTGGCCCGCGTTAAAACGCCTCGACCGGCCCAGTGTCTCTAGCCCGCGTCAAAACGCATCAGGCGCAACACCGATCTCCTCACGAACCAGAGCCCGCGTAAAACGCATCAGGTTGGTCTCTTTCTTTAATCACAACACTCCGTGGCCCGCGTTAAAACGCATCGCTGGCCCAGTGTCTCTAGCCCGCGTCAAAACGCATCAGGCGCAACACCGATCTCCTCACGAACCAGAGCCCGCGTAAAAGCGCGCCGGGTTGGTCGTCTTCCGGGCCTTGCCGGGCATCGTCCCGCGTAACACGCATCAGGACGGCATACCCCGCGTAACACGCATCAGGGCGAAATGTGATCACACGAACATACAACCAATTATTATCAGAATCCCCGCATAACACGCATCAGGGCATTTAGGTGATCACAATGCACGTGTCATTCAAGCATACTTGTGAATGCACATGCCGTGCCAATGTTCGTGATGCACATCCATGGCCATGAAATTCACACTTGGGCAATTCACAATATTCAATTTCATAAATTAACATGCCCACTCAAACAATCAAGTTCAAATCAGCCATAGCATCAAATCAACACACTACCATGCACAATTTCACATAATGGGTCAACAAGCATTCGTGCATTCGAGGTCCACCAAATTAATCCATTTCTAGTCCCGCTAGACACGTGACATGGCATCATCAAATTAATCACTAATAAGGCTCAATTAGCCCGTCAATTGCACACAAAGCAATCCTTCCCGAATTTTCACGACTAAACCTCAACATAATCACGTCTTTCCCCAATCAAGTCCAGTTGTGGCCAGTCACTATACCACAATTTCTAGGCCGATAATTGTCATCAAAATACTCAATTATATCATTCCTCAAATATCATTCTAATTGATCACCACAAAAATCAAATACCAAATCGACCATTCATTGCGCCTATAATCCACATATTAAATCCAAACAATCCCGAACTCCCCTACCCGATTTAGTCCAAATCGAAATGTAAATTATCCTAATTAGGGTCCATTCATTGGGCGCCTCTCGGGCCACTAATCCTCCACTAATTAATCATAGTAATCCACCAAATGGCGGGGCCGGTGGTTGCGATCAAACTAGAGAGAGAGATATTTTGAAAAATTTATACAAATTAAAATATTACACACAAAACCGGGGTCCAATTTCAAAACGGAAAATTGCCCACTAATCCCGAGTGAACCTCGAAACTAAAAAGGGACAAAGGTCAAAATTAATTTGACCAAATTTTTACGAGAGGTCTACTAGTCCAAATTTGCACCCGGGTCCGAAAACTCCAACTTTTTCATTAATCCCGATAATCTCGAATCAATTGGCACATTAATGTCGACACCGTCAATTTATTTCGACACGAAACTCCCGAAAATTGATCAAGTTCGGTGGTCTAAATAACGACAAAATTTGATCGAGTGCGATTCTAGCGAAATCTCTGGTTTAAAATAATAACCGAGAGTGATCAGTTCTCGGGCGAGATTTTACTATAAGCACACTGACAAATTATGCATTTTATAAACCCCAAAAATCAGTCAAAATTCGGAATGTTACATGTTGGCAAATTAAATTATCTCACTATTACTCGACCCGGATATTTCCTTTCCGGTGAGTGTAGTGAGTCAGTTTATGTCTTCCCTCATACCCCCATTGGGATGCCGTGGTGAGAATCTTGCGATACTTGAAGAAAGCTCCCGGTCGTGGACTTCTTTATAGAGATCATGGTCATAAAAGGGTGGAAGCGTTCTCCGATGCAGATTGGGCGGGTCTCCCATTGATCGGAGATCTACATCGGGTTTTGCACATTTGTGGGAGGAAACTTGGTTTCTTGGAAGAGTAAGAAATGAATGTGGTAGCGGATCCAAGTCTGATCCGAATATAGAGCTATGGCTCAAACTACATGTGAGCTAGTTTGGATGCGGCAAATATTAGTTGAACTCGGTTTCAAGGACCCGAGCGCCAATGGAGTTGTGGTGTGATAATCAAGCGGCTCTACATATTGCTTCAAATCCAGGTCTTCCATGAGCGCGTACTAAACACATTGAAGTTGGTTGTCACTTTGTTCGGGAAAAGCTAGAAGTCAAATCATTTTGACTAATCATATTAAGGCCGTGAACAGTTGGCGATATTTTCACTAAGTCTTTAGAAAGTGGTAGAATTGAATATATTTGTAACAAGCTGGGCATGTTTGATATTCATGCTCCAGCTTGAGGGGAGTGTTAGAGTATAAGGGTAAAATAGTCTTTCATATAGTTTGAGAAACTAGGGTTATAAGGGACGTATAAATACTCTTGTAACTCTTACTTTTCTATAATGAATTCAGTTTTCTCATTACTTTACAGATGTCAAAGTATGTAAAAGTCCAGAATCGAAAAAAAGGCCTATAAATCATAAATTTCAGTAGTTGATGCAACACTTTTCATCTGGAAGGATCAACATAGCTGATCTCATGAGGGAAAAGTGAGGATCAGAGCACCATAAGCGCCATAACATTTGTACGGCGCTCACTTGAGTGCCATAATTTTTAAAAATCATTCAATTGAGTGTCATCGGCGATTTCCCTTACCGGAAAATCCAATGTGGCATTAATTTACTATCAATCCGGTTACATGGCTAGCTAGAAAATCCATTCAACAAAATGGTGCAGAAACGACATGGTTTGCTCTTCATTTTTGCCCCCAAACTGATGAATTGGGGCTAATAGCTTCACTTGAAACCCTAATCCCAATTTGCAGATCAAGAATCGATCAAAAAACTGAAGTTACTTCACCACTCAGTTTTGACAGTTTGCAAGAAACAAGATGTCGAAGCTGCTTCTGTCTTCCTCTTCCTCTTCTTGGTTGAGAATGGCCCCGTCTCTTCCTTCTCTTTCCTTCTTCTTGGGATAACGACATAAATAGTTTTTGAACTTTCGCCCAATGTACAATATGATCCCTGAACTTTAAATTTGTTTAATTTGGTTCATGAACTTTAGCCCAATATGCAATGTCGTCTCTAAATTTTTAATTTGTTAAATGTGGTCCCTAGACTTTCGGTGAATGTTCAATTTAGTCCATGGATTATATGAAAATAATCAATCTTGTCCTTCCATTAATCCAAGGACTAAATTAAATATTTACCAAAAGTCCAGGGATCACATTAAATAAATTAAAAGTTCAGGGACGACATTGCACATTGGACATTAGTTTAGGGATCACATTGAACAAATTTAAAGTTCAAGGACCACATTATATCGGCTCAAAATTCATGGACCATTTGAGTCATTTACCGCTCTTTCTTTACCCTGAGACATCATCTTCTTCTTCATCGCCTCCCGCAATCTCTCAACTTGGACCATCCCAGTCAAACTTGGAAACTCCACAATCCAATCACTTGAAGTTGACCCCATCATGCGTACTCTCCGTGACCCTTCTCCCCCAACCCCTCCCAATCTCACTCGTCCATTTTCCACCATCCTATTGTCCCTCTCTTCGGTTCCACGCCTCCCTCCAGATCCGCGCCTCCTCACTCTCCCAGCACACAAAGAAGACAATTGCTTAGGCTATGCTGCTCCTCATTTTTTATTTGAAGCAGCCTATGAATTGATCAACCAATCATGAGCTTAGGCTCAAAGAACTCGTGGTCAAGGCTTCGATTTCAAAGAGGAAGATTGCTCAGGCATGCGCAATTTGTTAAATTTTCCACTCAAGCACTCGCATTTGATTACATGTGCTTCCAGATTCCTCTTTTGGGGCTGATGACCAACATTGAAAGGCTGCGAAGAAGTTCATTGCCTCTTCTGGCACTGGTGACCCACATGATCGACCTGCATTACCACCTTCTTCTTTTGAAAGGCTCACCGTTTCAGCGACTCTGATTTTTCTGGTGTTCGATATGTTTCAAGAATGGATGTGAAGACTGCGAAGAAGACAGAGTTTGAGTAAAGCAGCATGAGAAGAGCCTTCTTATGCGTTTGTTTCTATTGGGTGTTGCAAAAGCTGAAGTTGTTGGATTTGAGGGCAGTGCAATAATGGATGCGAACTCAATTGAATTCCAGAAAGAGAGAGTTTCCCTAGCTTTAAACTAAACATGGTTGTTTTGTTTACTTGTGCCACATTGGACTTCAATTTCGTTTCAAAAAGCCACGTCGGAGTCAAAATTTACTTTAAAAAGCCACGTAGGATGAATCCCCGGAATAGGCACTCAATTTACACTGAAATGATTAAAAAAAGTTATGACACTCAAGTGAGTACTATATGAAAATTATGGTACTTGTAATGTCTTTATTCCAGGAGTGCGTAATTGTTCAGTGTTAAGGCATTACGTTCATTTTTCACTGTGAGAGAAATTTGTAGCTTAGAGTGATACTCATGCTCCTCTTTGTTTGGTTAGAGGACAGTATATTTGTTGTAGAGACTTGTAGTGTGCTTCTTCTTTATACTCCGCCCTCATGGCCAGTAGCTTCAACCACGAAAGGATACGAGGTCGTGAGTAAAGTCAAGATGTATGACATGTGGATAGTGGCATTATTTGAATACAAGATAATAACGTTATCAGCAACTGGAAAGAGGGGGAAGTGTACACATGTATGTACGAAATTTAATCAAGCCAAGTCGCAGATTAAATGTGGCGTTTCCTCTAAACTGCGGGAGTTTAGTGGCATTTGCATTAAGCAATGACTCATTTGCTGGAAAAGTTTCATAGATGACCTTTTGATAGGATAGTCATGATGTAGACTTTTTGTTTGCAGTTTGCTGGAATCTGCTGACCCTCCTAAAACATAAACTATGTACAAGAGAATAATGAAAATATGCACCTTTGGCTAACAAAATCGAAGACATCAGTCGGCAGATCAATCATTTTTTCCTTGTTGCACCCTACATGAAAGCTAATACCTGATTATACCTAAAAGCTTGAATGTTTGTTACCCTGCACAGTTAAAAATAATCTCTCTTTGTTTTGAACTTAGGGAATTGCCATCGGGATGGATTTGCCTTCAACGACCTTTTCGTTGCAGCCAAGACACTGGAGTCAGTAAGTTAGAGTTAAATATATTTCCACTTTTTTTCTGAACATAGATTTCGATGGAATAAAGTATCATCAGCATGAACTTTAAACGTAATCCAATATAGGGTTGGTGAGAATGGTTGGTTGTCCTGTTATTAGTTCTCTTCTGCCAAAGTATCACCCCAGTATGTATTTATATGGTCAGTAAGAATGGTTGGCTGTCCTGTTACTAGAATAATGAACGGTATAATGTACATTTGTCATCTACAATCAACCTCATTGAAGTTCATTTTAATGGCTGACATTGTGCAATAGAGCAGAATTGCTCGCACTCTTGAAAGGAGTTGGTCCTATTGACAAAGGACATGTGAGCATGTGGGCATTTGTCAGTGTTAGGTTTGAGCATGTGGTCTTTGTAAAGGTTGGATACTACTAAGCTGAAACTTTGTTAGTGAGCCATTCATAGTGTAGCATAGATGTTTGACAATGCATACTATATGTTAAAATATCTCACATCGATTGTCTATGAGATTTAAATTGGCATTATATACACGTGATCTCTCTCCGCCTAATAGCTTAAGCTTTTGGATGGACATTTTAACATTGCATCAAAGCCAAGTTTTGCCTCGGTTTATTTCACACTTGTGACACTTCGTTCGTTAATTTCATGTGCTGTTCTGAGTCAGGTTTGCACAAGAGAGGAAATGTTAAAGTATTCCACATAACTTGTCACGGGGTTTATATAGGCCTTGTATACATGTGGTTTCCCTCCACCTGAGAGTGAAAGATTTTGAGTGGACGTTCTAATAGTATTCAACCAGATAAATTATGTTTTCCGTTGCAGATGCTAGTTTTGCAATCAATTCTGGGGGTCTACAAGTCGAGTCTTCTGATGGAACTTTGTTTGAGGCTGACGATAGCAATGGCATTGGTCCAGCTTCGTTCTTCATTAGTGAGACAAAGAGATGGGCACTTAGCAATGTTGGGATTTTTGACAATGCTACCAACTACCAATTCACATGTTCAACCTCCAATGCCAACTTGAAAATGCCGGACCGAGCTCTCTTCCAAACAACAAGGACATCCGCGTCATCACTGAGATACTATGGGTTGGGACTCCAGAATGGCAACTACACAGTGAATCTTGGTTTTGCAGAAACAGCTTTTCCAGATGATAACCAGTGGACTAGTCGGGGAAGGCGTATCTTTGATATATATATTCAGGCAAGTCTTTAGACCTGTTTGCTGTCTGAAGTATTTTAGTGGCATGAAACTCCTGTAAGACGTACTGGATGCACAACTATAATATCATTGGTATGGCTATTTATGAGCTTATGACTTTACTTGAAAGTATGCTCAAATTTTGTTTCAATCAACAGCGTCGGGTTCAAGATGGACCTTTACTTTTTTGAAGTCCCTGCACAGGATTGCTTATCATATAAGTACCTTGAATAATTATATCTGTTGAAGGAGAAAAAACTGACGTATCTTTTTATCATATTCACAATAGTTACAACAAGTCTCTATTTATACACAACAGGAACTAGTAAAAGATAAGTCCTATTTAAAAACCTATTTAATAGGTAGTTGGTAGGATGACAGCTAACACTAATTAATAGCTATGACAGCTAAATAACACATTCCAACATGCTAATTAATAGCTATGACAGCTAAATAACAAATTCCAACAATATCCTTGCTCCAATGAATTATATTTTCCAGTTTGTCATGAGAGAAAGAATGACTACCATTTTTCGTCTTCATGTTCTTGGTGCAGCTCTTTTTACAATTGTCACTACTAGTGTGCAAACTCATATATTACAGCCTTTAAATCAGTGATGAACCTTGCAATTTTCCAGATTATTTCTCTGAGGTTTCCCATAGTTAATTTCTCAAGAAGTAGGTGGACAAGGTTTCTGTAAAAATCTATGCTAAACTTTCTTCATCTAGTGCGACAAATTGTATTAGGTAACCTGATCTGTATATTTTGGCCTATTTGAAGGGGAATTTGGTGCTTAAAGACTTTGACATTAGAGAGGAGGCAGGTGGAAGGTCTTTCCAAGCTGTCGAGAAGGTAATTAAGGTTCAGGTATCTGAAAACTTTGTCGAGATTCACTTCTTTTGGGCTGGAAAAGGGACATGCTGTGTGCCTATTAGAGGTACGTATGGACCATCTATTTCAGCTATCCATGTTAGTCCAGGTAATAGAGTCCTTTTCTTACCAAATGTCATTCTTTGACTAGTGCACATTCACCACCATTTGATCACTGGCCTGAAATGTTTTTACAGATGTTACACCTACTTCTCTGGACAAGAGGAAGAATATGATGCCTTTGGTCGCAGTTATTGCAGTTAGTGTTGGAGTCATGTTCTTTCTATCTACTTCGGTAGCTTTTTATTTTCTCAGAATAAGGAAAAGGCCAAGCTCCAAAAAGAGACAGGTGAAAAATTTGCATCACATGTATTTAATAGTTCTTGAAATAGCCATATTTGATGGTTCTTAATAGCACTTGCATTGTTTCAAAGTGTCTAGTAATGTAGTTATGGTGCTTTGATGTCTCAATGTTTATGGTTTAAGGTAGTCTCATAGAATACCAGACATACTCTAGTCTTTGTGTCTAATGTTAGTTGTTTGTTGTATTCCTCAATGCAATCACACGGTTTCCTCTTGGACGAGATGCTCTACCATATAGAAAATGCATTGTGTTATTCTATGGATGATTTCACCGGAAACCAATGAAATAGCAAAAACAAAAATGTGTCAAGAACAAATGTCCTTTTTCGGCCCAATGTGAGTCCCACTTTTTCTCCTTGTGTGAGTGACTTGATCTAGTAGAGTGTGCCTATACGATCATTATTATAGTATAGGGGGCCTCTGCTTTTTTGGACTGGTTTATCAGTTACCTTGCTAGTAAAGTATCTGTCTCTTTCAAAGTTTATGACCTAATCTGTCACTAGTGAGCCTCTTTTGTAAAGGAGATGTGAAGTGTTTAACCAAGGACATGCTTCCAAAAGAATTTTCCTCGAAGAATGAGCAAAGGAGATCTATAATCTCTTTCTACCTTACTCATCAATGCATAAATACCTTTCAAGAGAAGTGTGCCCAGAATTCTGGAAAAAGTTCTATTTAATAATATATCTGCTGATGAGGGAGAGCACTGTGGTGACCTCGCAAAGCAGTGTCAATTCTTTGCAGATGGGGTGATGAGTATATTTGAAACTTGTTCTTACTGATTATGTTATGCAGATGTCATGAAAGTTGCTACAGGGGCATTGACTTTCAACTATTCAGAACTACACAATGCTACAAATGGTTTCAGCCTTGCCAATAAACTGGGCCAGGGTGGTTTTGGAATTGTTTATAAGGTAATTCTGCATCCTGATATTTGGGATATGGCAAGAGGCGAGCTTTCTGTCCACTAAGGCTTTGCAATGCTTTTCAACTGTCCTGGTCTTGTTTGTAATTCTTGTCCGCAGTGTGACATTTGGACATTTAATTTACTCCAAAAAGGTGCCAATTCAGGTCAAAATTTTAATTGAGCTCCGTCCATTAGGCCAGCCCAAGTGCACAGAAAGTCATGCTCTCTGCTGTCTCTAAATGTGTTAGCACCTTCTTTCTAAATGGTCAAGTTTTTAGATTATAGCTGAAAATAAGAGTATTTTAAAAAATGAAGATACTTTCCTTTTTGGGGGGTCGCTGCCTGGGCAAGCGCAGAGGGAGGGGGTGCTGGGGGGGAGTTGACCATTTCAATCATATCCCTTGGCTATGTTATTAACTGATATATATTTTCATTATGATGATGAGTGAATGCCGACTTTCCTGTTCATAGGATAACCAAAATTACATTTACTTCATCATCTTCTGGGTTACCTTTGAGTTTTGATTGATCTAAGCTATTATATATCTTTTTCCAAGCTCTAGGTCCTATGTACATGCTAGTAAGTCACACTTGATCAGCTCACTGGAAATTATCAGCTGAGAATGTACTATGTGAAGATTTGATTCCCATGGGCTCACACTTGTCATCCCTAGGTAGTTAAGAAAGAATCATGACTAGAATGCACAAGTCTGTCATGCTACTGAATATTTTCTTCTTCTGCAGATCATTAATTTTTTAGATTAAATAATAGTCGAATATCGTGAATGAACACGTATCTATTTTGTTTCACCGAGGCAGGACGAAGTGGTACTGTCTTTGTGCCAATGAGTTGTCGGCCACGAGTTTGATATTGCCTATGCACTCATGAATGTGGTGTATTAAGTGGTCTTGCAAGACAATGCTCATTCACATACGTCAAACTTCTGTAGCAAAAAATGTCCTCCTGTTGGTCAACTATTAGAGGGGATATGCAATATTTTCAGTTCCCTTGTCTTGAAAAATTCTGTTTGTATCATCTTAGAAATTATTTTTCGGTGTTCACATGCTATCCTTTCTGCATTTTTCATGTGTGATTGGAGATAGTATCATCATGCAGCCGCCAGTTCCGTCTAGGAGAAAACAAAGAAAATAAGTAGAGTTCTTTGGTTGAAAGATATTTTGGCTGAGCCATGGTAGTAGTGGCATGATGAACAGAAACTTTCTAGAAAGTTTTTTAACACTTTGGCCGTTATGCTCCGTCATTCATCGTTCATTCGCTCTCATACTCTCGTTCTTTAGGAGATTGGACCATCCATTGTCTGCTACATAGCCCTTATTACCCTTCTTAGCATTCTCTTTCAATGGAAACATTCATGTCAGATCCTTTAGCTGGTAACGTATGTATATGACCTGAGCCCCTGCCAAGTTGCTGGTGATGAAATTAACAAGTTGATGCTTTTAACTATGGACTATCTTAATGAGCTTCTGCAGAATTTGCTCTTATACAAAGTGACATTCAGCTCAAACAACACTGCTCGCATTGTTAACTCCATTGTATTTGGAGGATTGAAACACGTAATAGATTACCAAAGAATTTTCATTCCTCAGGTTCATGATTTTCGATTTTATTTCTGTCTGATGGACCCTTAGTTGAGCCTCAAGACGATAAGTTGTAAAAGCTAAGGCCAGCTAAATGACACTCAAACACGATTATCTCCCTAAGCCATAGAAAATTGTATACTGTAGGGAACACTTGGTGATGGGAGAGTTGTTGCTGTGAAGAAACTCTCTGCAACATCCGACCAAGGAAAGAATCAGTTTCTAGCAGAAATTGTGACGATATCTGCTGTTCAACATCGCAACCTCGTAAAGTTGTATGGATGCTGTGTACGTGGTGATAAACACCTCCTCGTGTATGAGTTTCTAGAGAACAGTAGCCTCGATCGTGCCTTATTTGGTCAGTGTCGATACTCTGCATTTTATGGATATTCCCATCTATGCAAAAATGCTAGACACAATTTTACTAATGACATGATTGGGACAGGGAAAACAAGCCTTCTTATTGACTGGGGCACTCGTTATGGTATATGCTTGGGCATAGCACGAGGACTAGCTTACCTTCATGAAGAATCAAGAGTTAGAATTGTGCACAGAGATGTGAAGGCCAGCAATATTCTACTTGATTCAAGTCTTAACCCAAAAATTTCGGACTTTGGATTGGCGAAGCTTTACAATGATAAAATGACTCACATAAGCACTAGAATTGCAGGGACAATGTAAGTACTGAACACTTAGCCTCTTTGCTTTCTGATTATAAATGTTTTCATACATATAAATCTATGTGTATACCTTTGCATCTTATATTCTGGGACTGGAATAGTGGGTATCTGGCACCGGAGTATGCGATGCGCGGGCACCTAACTGAGAAGACTGATGTCTTTGCCTTTGGCGTGGTGGCTTTAGAGATTGTTGGTGGAAAGCCAAATTGTGCATCTGAAGAAGAGGCATCTCTGCTTGAGTGGGTAAGGATGAACGGAATTATTTGCATATGGCTCTTTAAGTTTGTTTAAGTTATTTTTTATTTTGGCCAACGGAATTTAGAGGATCCGGAACCCTTCTCAAACTTCTTTTAGTTGACTATCAAAATTTGAAAACGAAATGTTGGGTCGACACGGCAGAAACCCGACACCTTCACATGAAGAGATCACAAAAAGGGAGCCCAAGTTCAAACCTTAAGCCAATGAGTTATGGGCCAATTAATTGCTCCACATTACAGTACATTCCCTATGTGGGCCATTCAACATTATAGTAATAGTCCTCTGGTTTTTGATCAGGCACTTTAGTTTGCTGACTTTGCTACATTTTTTTGCTTTGAAGGCTTGGCACCTGTATGAGAATGAGCGTCAGGTTGAAATAGTGGACCCTAGATTATCAGAATTCGACGAGGAGGAAGTTAAAAATTGATTCACGTGGCCCTCCTTTGCACCCAGACGCAGCCGTCTCTAAGGCCTCTGATGTCCAGTGTAGTGGCGATGCTTCTGGGCCACCCCAATGTCATCCCAGTGCCTTCAAAGCCAGGCTACTTGACTGATAACGTGTTTGGCAGTTTTGTCAATTTGATGAGCAGAACAGTGATGGAGGAGAACTTGCGCAACGACGACTCTTCTCCAAATATGAGCCTGGCTAACACTGGAGAAGAGTCACCTCCGAATGCCATCAATCCGATCCTATGTGAGTGTCTATGTAAACTGCTAAGTTGGTCATATCTCTTTTATTTATCTTTCTGCTGTGGTTAAGCTCATGAAACTCCTGTAACTGCTCAGTTTTTTCTTTTCCCCTTTCCATTGGTTTGCCTGAATCTTGTGTTGACACTTTGGGTTTGGTGGTGGTATGTAAAGTGATAACATATCTTCATCAAAAGTCATATCTTTTCTTGTTTTTGTAACAAAATCCGTTGTCAAGTCATGAATCTCATAATCCTCGCAAGTCACCACCGCAAATCATAGGCATTCCCCTTTTCTTTGGCTTCCATTCCTATCTACATAAATGTTAAGTATAAGCTTAGTTTTGAGCTCTCTTCTTAAACAGGGGAAATCCAGAAAGCTTAGTGATGAAGCAGTCGATTGAATTGAAGCATTCGCATGACTTGACGTGAGATGTGAAGATTAATCTGAGGCATTGTTTGATATCTAGAGACCGCATTGAGAATGAATATCGACAATGTGTCATTTCTTTTACAGTATTGACCAGTTGTTTCATCAATCCAGCGACAGTTCTGGGAAAGTTGTGTCCGTTAAGCAAAGCTATTTTGCACCTAGAGGTAAGGGAAAATAAACAATGATCTGGTTACTAGCATCTAGTGTCATAGAAAAGCAGAGTCTGGAGTTTTCTCGTTGAATGTTCAAGTCAACGACCATTGAAGAGTTGACCGATTACTATATCATCTGTCTAATGCGTACATTTGCCATCTTAATTTGTTGGAACAAGAACATCAAATTCACATGTAGACGTGTGTCCAAATGGGACTTGGTCAAGAATTCACACCAGCTGTGTAGAAGCACTTCTACCCAGGGAGCAGAACTTGGTAGCCTTCGCCTCAGGGACAATTGAAATTTGGACAAGCAATGGCCGACGACTTCAGCTCTCACAGCTTCTCGACTCTCCGCCTCCTTAGCTCTGCATTCCTCCTGTGGCGCAATGTAGCAAGTTGAAAAGGAGAAAAATCAGAACGACGAAATCTTTTTTCTTTTTCTGATTTCATGGCATTGCGTGATCGATTCAATCTAATGCACATCAAATCTCTGTGGTCTTGGTGCTGCCTTGTTCACTTGGTCCATAGTCCTCTTCGACTTCAGGCATCACACGATCCCAGTACTTGCCCTCCTCTTCTAGGCAATACTTCTTCCCCTGTGGTTTTGGTGTCCGACTGTTAAATATTAAGAAAGCCACGTACCAGTGCACTTATCATCAAAATAATGTCCCGTCACGTTTTTTCCGGCACTACAAGTCACTAGAGTTACATATGTGAATTACATGAGCATTTGAAAAGTTGTCGCGCTAGACAGAACACCATATGAAAATTTTGATACTTCTGATGTATTTTTCTCTAAAATAAACTAAATAGAGTGTTTTTGTTTGATGGAGAAAAAACAGCGAATATATTATTTCCTTTTTTTTCACTTTGATGAGAATTTAAAAAGAAAAAGGTAGTCTTTATAGACAATCCAAACATGCTTTGGCTCAACTATATCAAACTTGTTGCTAAAATAATACAGGAAAAATTTCAAATAAGGACCCAAAGTGAAATTTGTCTTCTTAAATAAAGATTCAAGTAGATATTATGCCGAATAAGGACCAACTCGTCGGTACCATCAAATGTTTGCTGGCCGGCAAGTGTGTGACATATCTGG
Organism: Syzygium grande; assembly: GCA_024733475.1. Taxonomy (NCBI): domain Eukaryota; kingdom Viridiplantae; phylum Streptophyta; class Magnoliopsida; order Myrtales; family Myrtaceae; genus Syzygium; species Syzygium grande. The sequence continues at coordinate 18,471,462 of JAMXDD010000007.1, forward strand.
TGACTAGAATATGGGTAATTTTGTCCAAAATAATATGGATAAAAACTAACAAACCCCAAAAGAAAAAAAAAAGGCCAAATTCTTCACGTTCTTGTTCTTCTGCTCTTCGTCTTCTACGTTCTTTCTTCCCTCTTACTTGGAGCACCCAAATTCTCTGGTATGGAGCACGATCCCCGACTCCCCGAGTTTTAAAAGTACGTGCTCTCTCTCTCTCTCTCTCTCTCTCTCTCTCTCTCTCTCTCTCTCGGTTGGGTCCGTGGAAGTTGATTCGAATTGTGCTCGAGATGTGGGTACTCGAGGTCGAGATGTTCGTGGAGTACCCAAAGATACTCTGTTTGTGGGTACTCGTTGCTCGAGATGTGGGTACTCAAATTCTCTGTTCCAGAGTTGAAAAGGTGATGGAATCTGTTCATATTGCTGCCAACAAAAACACCGCCCCAGGAGATGTATCTGCCATGGTTCCTGGTGGCACTAGAATGGGTAGAGGCTTCTTATGGACTAGATTGTGCTTCCAGGTTCAGGGTTTTTATGTTGGTTACTTATGGACTAGATTGTGCTTTCAGGTTTAGGGTTTTTATATTGGTTACTTAAGAATTTGTCCATCTTTTTGTATTCTTGTCGAAGAGGACTCTGTGAAATTAGCTGAGTTCTTTGATGCTGCCTACGGTTTGGCAGTGAAAATCAAGGCCGAAACCAAAGGTGAATGGTTCTACCAAAATCATTTTTCTCTTTGCCAATTATACTTGGTTCAAATCACCTCATGCAATCAAGTATGCTTAATGCATTTTCTCTACTGCTTCCTCTTTCTGGTTCGCGCCTTCATCCTTTAACTTATTCTATAGTCTATTCAATGTTCTATGCTGGAAAATTTGGTCCAACAGGAACAAAGTTGAAGGACTTCTTGGCCACAATGCAATCTTCCCCTCACTTTCAATTAGAGATTGCTTAACTTCAAGGAGTATGCAAAGCAATTTCCTATAATCGGGTTCGAGAAAACAACAATGAAGTACAAAAACTGAGGGAGAAATCATGGGTTAGTATGGTACTAAATCAATTGTGAGGAAGAAGAGCTGCTGCCGGTACTAATTTCGATGTCAAGAAAGTCTGTATCGTGATCTCCCTATCTGAATATCATCTGTGGGAAGAGAGAAGATGCAAGTATCTATTTGTGCTTGACTTTGTCATAAAATTGTTCTTACTTGTACTTGCCTTTGTTTTGACTAGTGATTTATTTTGTGATTCAACTGTAGGTAAAGAGGAGAATGTAAGGACCTCAACATGAAAGTGGTCGAAGACGAGCAACTTTTTTGAGATACGCAAGACCAATAAGACCAACAACACAAACTCTTTCTGTTTTACTGTTAGTTAATATGGATGGCTCTATTTTTGAAGCAACTCAAAGTTACAGTATGTATAGGTAAACTATGTTGAGAAGATTTCTTGTGTTGGGATGTTTCTCTTTGCCATCATACAATGTGGATCAATTCAAGTTTATCTAATGCTATTTAGTTCGCTGTGGAATGTCCCAGCACTTCATTGTAGTATAGTAGTATCAACAAGTTTAAATGGGCTCATCAATCCAACAAGAAAAAATAAAATATAGAACAGCAATATAAAAAAAAAAAAATGACCTGCAAAGAGCAATGAGCACAACAGTCCAACAACACACTAAGTTAAAATGCCCTGTAGTATAGGCCAAAGAAAATATATAGATTATCAATGGGCTCTGTCAAAGCTTGTAGACAGTTCAAAACAAATTTCTTGAGCTCTGTACACGACAAAATATAGAACAGCCGATATAAATGAAACCAAAGACAGCTTGTGGTACCAAAAAGCATCATCATTAACTCATCATTAAACACTTGAATTAACTGAACTTCAATAGTTCCATTACAAAAATAGATAACAACAAAGTATACAACTTTAATTTGTGCACACAACACTACAAGAAAGAGAAGACAACATATGAGTTTGACAAAACAACCTCTCACTGATTATATACAGTGATCACAGCCCACCCTACTACAACCAATCTAAAGCACCCAACAAGAGCTGGAAGACTTCACTACTGGGTTGATGAATTGATGCGATTATAGTTCTTCTGATTCCATCTCTTTGGTCCAAGCAAGCTATTCTGCTCATGACATAAGAGGATGTTGCCCTGTCGAGTCCACTGGTTGGTTCATCGAGGAAGAGAAGCTTTGGGTGGGTGACCATTTCCAGGCAAATGCTAACTCTTCTCTCTTGACTACCACTTGGTCCTTTGGACCCTTAGCCTCCAATTCTTGTGTCCATGGCATATTGTAGTACCATTTCCCTTATTACCATTTCTGCTCTTTCCCTCTTCTCGGGTATTGGCATGGAGTCTGGCAATTGTAGCTGAGCTGTGTAGTGGACAGTTTCTCTCACAGGTAGCCTTGTTTGTCAATACGTCGTCTTGCATCACGAAAGGCCTGAATTCATAAGAATGGAGAACCGCAATAGAGATTGGTGAGCATCGAAGATTTTCCAAGAACTCTAAAAAATTCCAACAAGGGAAAACCATCTGATTAAAGAAAGCATCCGCAACAGAGATTGACGAGCAGAATGCGACTTAAAATGCGGTCACCGTTACCTGGCCGCTGAACATTGCGACTGAGGAAAGCGCCTCCCAGAGAGACAACCCCCCCTCGCCGCCATGGTCTCCCAAGCGGTGCACGCGAACGACGAACTTGAACCTTGTGGACAATGAAGCCTTTGGAAAAAAGAGACGACGGGGAACGATAGACTGATGCTCGCGAGGAGCGGGAGCGACCGGGCAGCGAGTTGATTGAGCAGCGGGGTAGAGGAAGAAAGAAAACGAAACGTTTGAAGGAATAACCTGAACTTAATTCAACTTGGGGTTTTTCCTCTCTTTTTTTTAGCCAATTACAAATTTCGGACAAAATCACCCCTAATTTAATAGCGGGAAACTGTCCACACTGGTGAACATTTGGCCGACTGGCAAGTGAGGCCCTTATTTGAAACTAATTAGGTCACTTGAGGTCATTCTTTGAAACAACATCAACTTCGGTATTATTTGAGAAAATGAGTCCACTTTTTGAGTTCTTATTTAGAATTTTCTTGAAAAAAAATTCAAAAATTATTAAAAAATTGTCCACGCCACCGGGCGCTTAACTGGATTGCTACGTCATCGTTTTCTAGTCAAACTTACTCGAATGACTGCATTAACAAATTATCAAAAGGTTAGAATTGAATAAGCACGATCCAATAAATTTATGACTTTTCTATAATTTTTCTGTTAAATCATGCAAGACCAAAGGTGAACAATGGTTGGAAAATCTTAGATGATTTTAGCCGTCATAACTTTGGCTTCTTGCGGTCCGCGCGATTCGGGTATTAACATGATTTTCAATTGTATCTCATCGACATATGACGTGACGTCTGTATACCATATTTGGAAATGGTTGCAAGTAAGGCCAAAAGGCTTGACCAGCTGGTCTATGCCCCCAACGTGAAGCAATACGGTTGGCATTTCCAGAATCTTCATCCGTTTGCCCGATGAGAACTTCATTGACTCTGACTTGACCGGCTAAATCCAGCAACAGAAGATAAAGGTCTCGCTGATGCGTGTTTCAGATAATGCTTGGCTCTCTCGTGTTAAAGAAATTAATGGAGTCCGTGCATCTCCCTTCGAGATTCGTCTTCCTCTTCCTCTTCCTCTTCCTCGCTTCCTTTTTCTGGGTAATCCTCGACAAGGCCATGGCTGAAGGTGTTAAGACAGTAATTGTGATTTCACCTGCGGGTCCACCTCCACCTGGAGGTGCTACTACAGTAACTGCGCGCGCACTTACAGGAACTATGTATGTGAACGCAAGTAGAGATGCATATTCACCTGACACTCACGCTATATTCCCTGTGGGCGGAACTACAGATCCACTTGAAGGTCCTCTCTCTCTCTCTCTCTCTCTCTCTCTCTCTCTCTCTCTCTCTCTCTCTCTCTCTCTCTCAATTGCTCATGCATACATGAGGTTAAATTGGGTCTAAACACACAAATAACTCGAGCCACCCATAAGATTTGACATTTGAGTTTTGGGGGTCAAACTACTTTAGGATGATATCTAACAACTTAAGAGCCCCATTTCTGATGTGGACAGGAACCTTACTATGATTATCGTTATACATCTAACTAGTTCTCAAATCTAATGTATCTAATTAGGTGATTGCAAACAAAGAATGCTTATTGTTACTAAGCTTTGTTATGACTGGGTTTTGAAGAATTTGAGATAATTTCCTCCTCTGGTGTCCTCCTCCTCCTCCTCACCGCATTATTTGGTACAATACCTAGGATCATTTTACATTATTTGATATCAAAGCCAAAAACCCGGTTATAATGTATTGAAATTTTCTATCAATTGGCTCAAGAGTCCTATCACGACATGACAATCGATGAGTCAAAGCTTTTATCAAATAACTCATTCATACAAGGAAACAAATTGATAAGAGTGGTTAGGAGCTGCATCAATTTCATTGATAGCTCAAAAATTCAAGAATTTCCCAGTATCCTAATATCATGACTGTTCAAATCGTGTGCATGACATCTTTCACAACAATGCCCTGTAATTTGTGAAGAAGACTTTATTTTAGCCTCTCCGCGTAATTTTTCATCAATTTATTGGAATTTATTTGTACATCAACCTGAGATTGGCATAGTTGGTCGGAGGAGTTAGAGGATTTGGTACTGGGGTCTCTACACTCGCGCCCTGGATTACAATAATGATTGCTTTTGTTCATCTATAACATCATATGAAACTTACAAGCTAGTGCAGCTAATAAAAAATTTTATGGCAAGAAACTAGAGGAAAAAATCAAGATGAATTCTTCACCAAGTTATTACTTTTTATTAACTTCTTTTCATAGAAAAATGAAGAGGTGAAAATAAAAAACAGAGATAAATGGTAACTAAAGTTATTTGACTTCGGGTCGTATTTTTTCCTCCAATCCTAATCGCAAGAAATTTCCTCCTTCATCCATATAATCGGTGAATTCACGTAAAATACCACAAACCAATACCGAGATAAGTGCGGAGATAATTCTTAACAAAACAAAAAGGCCTCTCCACTATACCACCAGTAGCTCCGCTTGCTGCCGGGGCTACCAGCTCTGCATTCAATGAAACTTGAAGGCAGTGAGGCTAGCCAATGGAGCTGGTGGCGGCGAGTTGCGGAGAGAGAAAGAAGGGACGAAGTGGTGGATGGTGTGTGGTGGTGGTGCTACTAACAGGGGTCATCGAGCTAGCAAGGGTGTTGTGGGACAGTTTTCGGTGGTGGCTCAACTTGTTTCGCGAAAAAATAAATAATTTAAAAAATATTTTCCTAAAAATAATCGTTTACATCGCTTGCAAAAATAAATGAACAAAAAATATATCCAGCGTTTACGAAAATGTTTTGACATAAATTATTGTCGAAAGCTAATTACTTCAAGCAACATAAGCAATCATTTTTATGAAAATATTTTTAAATAATTCATTTTTGTGAAATAAACAGAGCCTTAAAGAGAGAGATAGAGAGGGGAGGTCCAATGATGATCGATAATACCCGGGTTCTTTGGATGGGCAATTCCTATAATAAATTTACCTGGGGCCGTGGGAGATTGATGTGCGATGACCAATTAAATATCGGGTTGGAGGAAAACACGGCCCCTTTGCCTTAGTATTAAATTCCATTGGCCTTCATGAAAATTCATGCGGCAAATATCCTAAGAATGATCTTGCTTTTGCGATTGTTAACTAATTACACAGTACAAGCTTTGAACCGTGTATTCCAACAATGGAACCTGACCGCGCCGCCGAACGAGTGGAACATCAGCGGAGAACCATGCAGCGGCGCCGCCCTCTCTGAGACCCGCATTGACGACATGGGCTACTGGCCGGGCATCAAATGCCACTGTTATTACGACAACGGTTTCTGTCGTATAACTCAACTGTGAGTACCAACACTCTCTCGTACCAAATTCAGTAAATTAAGTAACGCTATGCAGGATGCACATAAATGTAAGTCCGCGTGAATTTATTTTGATTGTTTGATTTCGAGGTAACATTCTAATAAACCGTTTCATCGGTGTCAATTTGTCGCAAAATCCCAGAACGCTAACACCGCGTCGTTACGCAGGAGGATCTATCAGCTGAATGTCGTGGGTCGGATTCCAGATGAGCTGTGGAATCTGAGTTACCTCACGTATTTGTATGATTCCTATTTTGCCTAATTTGTTACTGGTCTCACGATCTTTTTAAGCTCAGCATCCTGCCCTCGATTAGCAATTTGAGTTCCGAAAGAAGTGAAGAACGAAAGGCAATGAAGAAAACTGAAACAAAAGATAAAAGAAAAAAGAATTATTTTAACTCTCCAATTTGGTTAAGGGTCTGACCAAAAAGAAAAAATTTGAAAATGAATAATGACACAAATAATTCCCAAACTTCTAATTTTTTCAATTTGGTGCCCCTTAGCCAAATGTGCAATATGGTTTTGAATTTTTAATTTGTTCAATATGTTATAGTCTAGGGACTAGTTTGAATATGTATCAAAAGTTTAGGGACTATATTGAACAAATTAAAGGTTTGGGAACCACATCACACATTTGACTAAAATTTAGGGAACACATCGAACAAATTGAACATTTCATAAACTACATTGCACATTGAGTTAAAGTTCGAGAGATTATTTATGTTGTTTTCCTTTGAAAATCGAGGTAGGGGAAATTCTTGGGCCCACTTTTAAATTACAGCTTAAAAATGGGGTACAACAAGAGATTGGTCCCTCATAATGATCATAGAAAATGTCGAACCAAAGACTAAATTTTTTATCAACCCAATCATTCTTAGTTAGGGGTGAGCATGGTTCTAGGGTTCTAGCCTAGAATCTAAAAACTTGACTGGTGGGAATATGTAGGTTTCAAGTTATAAGATATGCATAATAGATTTGATTCCAAAATTGAAGAACTTATTTCGACGGGTAGATTCCAAGTCATAGGTAAGGGAACTTGAAACTTGGAACCTTAAACCTTAAATAAATAAGTTTTTGTGTTTTTTTGATCTATGTCTTCATGTGATCCTGCGGTGTTCTATGGCGTTAGATAATAAGTGTATAATCTGGAATTACTAGTTTGAACTTTCATTTTTTTTTACTTACTAATGTTTCATATTCTTCGTGTCTCTAAATATAAGTTTTTATCGAGTGGATCATAACAACATGTGGTGGTCATTAAAGGTGATGATTCACTACAATTATTCAATTAATAATATAGATGGAACCTAAATATATCTTAGAATCGATATTGAAAGTCGTGAAAGGTGGGTTTCGGGGTTTTAAGATACGTAGAAAGTAGGTTGCGGGTTCCAAAAAATGATAAACTTATTTCCATGGGTAGATTCTAGACACTAGATAAAACCTGTACGAACTTGGAACTGCTCACCCTCAATCTTAATCATATCAATTTCAAACAATAAAAAAAATTGTTAATTCAATGGAACGCCTTAAAACCGAATTGGTCACCTTGATATCTCAATAGCCATGTTAATTTTAAGGTGCTTTTTATATCATTTTAAAATGCAAAAATAACTTTTGTTTTGGTCAGTCAAAAAAAATCTTATTTTTGTAAACATGGATAATTGAGAAATAAAACTCCAATAACTATAAACTATTTGGTTAAGGTTCTCCATGAGAGTTGTAGTTGTGAAAAAGGTCGTGCAACTTTTATAAGGTATTTGCCACGCTCCTCACAGTTGCAGCCGGTGGCATCCTAAAAGCTGTAGCAATCTATAGTAATATCCGATTCTAAAGGTGTCGCAATTTTAAAACTCAAATTACTAGATACATATGGTACATTGAGTAAAAACACGTACAATATGATACTTCATTCGGCGAAAAGAATAATGTTGAGTCAGCATTCAAATTTTCAAGGATTATATTGAACAAAAAAAAAAGGTTTGAGGAATAAATTTAAATGACGACGAAAAGTTTAAAAACTTCCTATGCGTTTAGCCTTAAGAACAGTTGTGAGATCTTAAGATCAATTCCTATTTAGTACGGTATCTCAAAGTCGAGTCACAAAAGAATAGTTCTTGACAAATTCCCTCAATGCAAATGCTTTTCTTGCCTTAAATTGAGTCGAAAATGTAGACTTGATTTGATGTATGAAAGCGAACTTAAGATTCACATGGTAGTAGCTAGACGAAATGAAAGGAAAATGTTAGAATATAAGATTGATATAAATTGATATTTATATTATGGGAAAGATTATCATTAAGCCTGTCAAAAGGGGTCATAAATCAATTTCTTAACTCACATACGATGAATTGAGTTGTTATATATATATATATATATATATATATATATATATATATATATATATATATATTAGTTATATTGAGTAAATGGGTCATAAATAGACTTAAACATAATATGTGAGTTAAATGGATTTACAACTTACTTATACCCAATCAACCTTTATAACTCTCTCTTAATTCTTTCTTATACTCATTCGATCTTGCGTTAACTCACTCCGCACTTTTTGCTCGGTTTGAGTATGAGTTTTTCTAAATTTGATTTAATATAAAAGTGTTTTAGCGGTATGAGTCGTGTTAAGTATTAGTTGGGTATGTACCGGGTTGGATATGGGTCGTTAAATCTGCATTGCATGAAAAAGGTATCAAAACGGATTAAATTAATCTATTTGGGGCGGACCATTTTTTACCGGATCTAATCCACCTGTTTTACGAATTTAAATTTATTATTAAAAATCTGTGAAGACCCTCCCTCCTCCAGCCAAAGTGCCGAGTTTAGACGGGTCCCATGACGGAATGTCCGGTTTAAGTAATCCCATGACGATATGGGCCGGTTCGCCGGTGACGTCGAGATCACGATGGCGACGCGACGGAGAGTGGTCTCCGGCGAGCGAGCTATGCGGACGGAAAAGCTCGCCGGAACAGCACCGGCTCATCGGACCGCATTGCGACGGTTGATTTCTGATCGAAACCTGTGGCGGGGAAACACAGTGAAGCGATGAGGTTGGAGCCTACAAAGTGAAGCGATGGACGGACGAATGTTTTGGTTAAAGCGAAACGATTCATGAGCTTTTGTTGATATGAATTTTTCTGGAAGGTTTTTTTTTCCTCGTTTTATCGTATGAATAGATGTCTGAAATGATACGATTCATGAGCTTTTTGCTAATATGAATTTTTCTGGAAGGTTTTTTTTTTTCCCTGTTTTATCATATGAATTAGATGTCTGAAATGATGTGAATTCTCGCCGATCGTCATCACAGGAACTTGGGTCGGAATCTCTTGGCTGGATCAATCTCATCACCGAATCGGCAATCTGAGTCGCATGCAATACTTGTAATCCCCAGTAGTGACGAGTACAATATGATTTGATTAAAGGGTTGTATTTTGTGGTTTTATGATGTTAAGTTGTTTTTGGCCACATTCTACTGTTGTTAGGAGCCTTGATGCCAATGCATTCTCTGGGAGCTTCGGATGAGATCGGAGATCTCACTGAGCTGCTAGAACTGTAAGTCACGCTTGTCGGTGGTCAACTTGTTGTGTTTGCTATTATTTCGTGGTAGCAGTGATGGTGCGGTGAACTTTGTAGCTTGACTCGATGTTTGTCTATCTTCCCTAAGCTAGTTGATGCAAATTGGAGATGTTTTGTGGTGACGCGAGTGTATCTTGATCGCGAAGAATCGGTAGATGTAGTCATGGTGTTGCTTGTACCCCGTTTCTTAATGCATGTGTTAGTTGTCGATCTTGAGAATTGAAGAGTTCGTTGAAATCAATATATGTTAAATTTTCATCACATGCTTTTAGATTGCATACGGTAGGGCTCCATTTTTGTTCAGTCAAGAGGATTGTGAAGTGATATAGTCTGTTGTCACGGAGGAGACATCAAGTTCCATGTTTGAGCCACCCTTCCCTGTTATAAGAGATCTAGAAGTGATATAAACTGGGAAGGGATAGGTTTGTTCTATGCTGGATCAAGTGGAATTGTCTTGGAGCCATTGTTAAGGTGAAATTAATAACTTAAAAGACAAAGTTAGTGAGCTGTCTTGCATCATCATGAGCAAGGCCTGCATTGGTGTCAGAAAGTTTGTGTAAATAGACAGAAGATAATGCCAGAGGGGTATGCGAGTTTTGGCAGATGGTAGTTAACTTTTTGTATTTACTGAATCACATATGGAGGTAAGAGAACACTTAAGCACGAAAGGTTTATAATGATTGCATATGCATTAGTTTGTCTATGCTTCTGTAGATATGCAATGGAATTTTTGCTTATTCCTCCATAAATTAGTACCATGTCCAGTTAAATGCCCCCTAGTTACAAGAATTACAGATCCATTCGTTGTTCTCTTTTGCTCCTTTAGATCCATCTGAACATAATGACTCTTGAGATCTGCACTCGTTGCAGGTCATTCACAGAAAATAACTTCTCTGGTTCTCTACCACGCACTTTTGGAAATCTCACAAAGTTAAGGAAGTTGTAAGTCTCTTCATGTTCTGAAGCTCCTTCTCAAAATTTGTTACGCACCGAAGTTGCATATAGTCTTCCAACTTTTGTTCCCTTTTTATTTTGGTTCCCTTATATTTGGATCCTCACTCAGCTTATATTAAAGCACATGCTATGATATGGAATATCAGTGATGGTCTCTGGAGTTAGCTGAAAAGTCAGTTATCACTTCTCCATAGATTCGAACTAGAAACACTCTAATTCAAATATGTGTATGTTGTCTTAAACTCCATTTCTCTGTTACCATGTCTGTATTCTTTTCTTGTTTGCCAACACTATCATAAAAGGTGGATGTTGTTTGGTATCAACTGTTTTCTTGTCAAATTAAAGTGAAGAAAAGGTTCCTTCTTCGTTTTCTAATCACCTGCTTCTACTTTTATCACCATTTATTGCTTAGTTGATCCTTTAAAATCGTCTTCTTTTATCAAGAGAAAACATAAATCTTGTCTATTCAGCTTTTCATGAAATTTTCATGTGACAGAGACTTCTCTAGCTCAGGAATCAGCGGTCCAATTCCTTCATCCTGTGCAAATCTTGCAGAATTAAATATCCTGTAAGAGCCTGTAAAACCTTTTGTTCCCAATGGCGTGCACTCTTAGGACATCTCTGTGAGTTGTAAATCATTACAGACATCAGGCATACTGATATTCTCTGAATCTCAGGTTGGCATCTGACAATAATCTCAATGGCTCCATCCCTGACTTCATAGGAAATTGGCTCAAACTCACTGAGCTGTACGGTGGCATGGTTTGATTTATCATCCGTTTTCCTGTCCATCCCCTTATGGAAACGGAACCTAGGTTCTCTGTATGCTGGATCTTGTTGCTGAAGTCAAATTAATAATCATCTTGTTCTTATTGTAAATGTAGGAGGCTGCAAGGCAATTCTTTTGCCGGTCCAATACCATTGAACTTTTCCAAATTAATTTCTTTAAAAGAATTGTAAGAATATTCATTGTCAACCAAGTACTATTTTTTTTCTTCTTTTCGTTGTTTCTACATGACTAATTTCTGGATGACCTAATATGTAACTTGAATTCTAGGAGAGTATCCGAGATCTCTGGTGGCTTCTCTACGCTAGAATTTCTGAAGGACATGGGGAATCTCACAACTTTGTAAGGCAGCCTTAGTCAAATTCGACACTTTTTAATGCTTTTCTCCATCCAGTTATACTTTGTCTGAGGTGTCTAACATATTGAAGTTTGACTTCTTGCAGAGTTTTGAGGAATAACCAAATTTCTGATACTATTCCACCATATATCAGTAATAATAAAAATTTAGAGCACCTGTAAGTATGTCTTCCAATTAATGAAAAGCATCTGCAATCCTCAGGTTATTCTTTGAGACAAATAAATGATGCTAAAACATAAATCCTATTGTTCCCTGCAAGAATTAGCTCATTTTGGAGCCCAAGAGCTTATTTTGCCGTTGCTTCCAAGAAAGGGAATGTTTGGTTTGGCTATAGGCCAACCAAATAAGCCATGTTGAATTTCCTGCTGAAATAAAGATATTTCAAGGATGATGAAGAAATTTGGGGGTGACTTTAAATGCTAAGATACTGTTATTTGTAAAATATCGAGGGTCTAACATATATAAAGTCCAATTTAACTTTCTAAAGGTTAAAGAAAAAGTGAAATGTTAAAAGCAAAGGGCATGACGGACACCCACTAGTCTGACTGTTTAGTTATGAAACATACTATGTCTTTTGTATCTTCTTTTGTTGCTTTCTGGGAATTCTTCAATGCAACCTTATCCATGCGCCTCTTTTTTTTTTTTTGTCCTTTTTTGTCACACTCAATAACCAAACCTTATTCTGTTTAATAAGATTGATTTCCAGCGGGCTCAGAGTTTTGGTTGACTCACACTGATTCTAATAGATTGATTCTACTTGCAAGAAAATCAGTGACTTTTTCTCATGCTCTGATCGATGATTTTTTACCTTGCAGAGACTTAAGCTTCAATTATCTACACGGATCAATTCCAGATTCCATATTCACATTAGGTTCACTTTCTTATTTGTAAGGCATCTATATAGATTAGTCAGCCAAATCATTTGAGATGTTCTGTCCAATATCAAATAATGCCTATTTCTTGCTTAGGTCTCTCGGAAGTAATAATTTGAGTGGAGCCCTCCCCTCAAAGAAAGGCATCTCTCTTGTTTATATGTGAGTGAATCAAACCAGTGAGCATCTACTAAACTGCACGACATTGTGGGTTCAATTTGACTGAACAGGTTTGTGTAACAGAGATGTCTCTTACAATAACTTATCTGGCAACTTTCCTTCTTGGGTTAAGGAAAATATTCAAACGTAAGTATAGAAGCTTCAACTGAAAGTACTTTGTTTCTTGTTTTGCCCCCAATGTGCATATTTGATCGTCTAGTGTGCTCTGTATATTACTGGTATCCCTCACAGACTAACCTTATGCTATTGTCATGCACATTCAGTAACTTCGTTGCCAACTACTTCACAGCAGAAAGTTCAAATAGTGGGTAATGCTCTCTAGTCCAGTTTTACTCCTGTTTAGTCTAGATGATTATTATGATGATGTCTTATTCTGTTGTATTGGCATACAAGATGAATGAGAGATGGCTCCTTCTCTGATTTAAAGGAAAAACGAAATGATTCTTTCAGAAAGAAGTTATGTAAAATGATGAGTTTTAAAATGAATAACTTGATGGAAATGGAGCATGTCAAAGTACGTAGAGTCTGTAACTGGAAAAAAGGCCTATAAATCATAAATTTCATAGTTGATGCAACACTTTTCATCTGGAAGGATCAACATAGCTGATCTCATGAGGGAAAAGTGAGGATAAGAGCACCATAAGCGCCATAACATTCGTACGGCGCTCACTTGAGTGCCATGATTTTTAAAAATCATTCAATTGAGTCCCATCGGCGATTTCCCTTACCGGAAAATCCAATGTGGCATTATTTTACTATCAATCAGGTTACATGGCTAGCTAGAAAATCCATTCAACAAAATGGTGCAGAAACGACATGGTTTGCTCTTCGTTTTTGCCCCCAAACTGATGAATTGGGGCTAATAGCTTCACTTGAAACCCTAATCCCAATTTGCAGGTCAAGAATCGATCAAAAAACTGAAGTTACTTCACCACTCAGTTTTGACAGTTTGCAAGAAACAAGATGTCGAAGCTGCTTCTGTCTTCCTCTTCCTCTTCTTGGTTGAGAATGGCCCTGTCTCTTCCTTCTCTTTCCTCCTCCTTGGGATAATGACATAAATAGTTCTTGAACTTTTGCCCAATGTGCAATGTGATCCTTGAACTTTAAATTTGTTCAATGTGGTCCTTGAACTTTAACCCAATGTGCAATGTCGTCCCTAAACTTTTAATTTGTTAAATGTAGTCCCTGGACTTTCGGTGAATGTTCAATTTAGTCCATGGATTGTATGAAAATAATCAATGTTATCATTCCATTAATCCAAGGACTAAATTGAACATTTACCAAAAGTCAAAGGACCACATTGAATAAATTAAAAGTTCAAAGACGACATTGCACATTGGACTTTAGTTTAGGGACCACATTGAACAAATTTAAAGTTCAGGGACCACATTACATCTTGGGTCAAAATTCATGGACCATTTGAGTCATTTACCTCTCTTTCTTTACCTTGAGACATCATCTTCTTCTTCATCGCCTCCCGCAATCTCTCAACTTGGACCATCCCAGTCAAACTTGGAAACTCCACAATCCAATCACTTGAAGTTGACCCCATCATGCGTCCTCTCCGTGACCCTTCTCCCCCAACCCCTCCCAATCTCAATCCTCCATTTTCCACCATCCTATTGTCCCTCTCTTCGGTTCCACGTCTCCCTCCAGATCCGCGCCTCCTCACTCTCCCAGCACACAAAGAAGACAATTGCTTAGGCTATGCTGCTCCTCATTTTTTATTTGAAGCAGCCTATGAATTGATCAACCAATCATGAGCTTAGGCTCAAAGAACTCGTGGTCAAGGCTTCGATTTCAAAGAGGAAGATTGCTCAGGCATGCGCAATTTGTTAAATTTTCCACTCGAAGCACTCGCATTTGATTACACGTGCTTCAGATTCCTCTTTTGGGGCTGATGACCAACATTGAAAGGCTGCGAAGAAGTTCATTGCCTCTTCTGGCACTGGTGACCCACATGATCGACCCGCATTACCACCTTCTTCTTTTGAAAGGCTCACCATTTCAGCGACTCTGATTTTTCTGGTGTTTGATATGTTTCAAGAATGGATGTGAAGACTGCGAAGAAGACAGAGTTTGAGTAAAGCAGCATGAGAAGAGCCTTCTTATGCGTTTGTTTCTATTGCGTGTTGCAAAAGCTGAAGTTGTTGGATTTGAGGGTAGTGCAATAATGGATGCGAACTCAATTGAATTCCAGAAAGAGAGAGTTTCCCTAGCTTTAAACTAAACATGGTTGTTTTGTTTACTTGTGCCACATTGGACGAAGAACTTTCCACATTGGACTTCAATTTCGTTTCAAAAAGCCACGTCAGAGTCAAATTTTACTTTAAAAAGCCACGTAGGACAAATCCCCGCAATAGGCACTCAATTTACACTGAAATGATTAAAAAAAGTTATGACACTCAAGTGAGTACTATATGAAAATTATGGTACTTGTAATGTCTTTATTCCAGGAGTGCGTAATTGTTCAGTGTTAAGGCATTACGTTCATTTTTCACTGTGAGAGAAATTTGTAGCTTAGAGTGATACTCATGCTCCTCTTTGTTTGGTTAGAGGACAGTATATTTGTTGTAGAGACTTGTAGTGTGCTTCTTCTTTATACTCCGCCCTCATGGCCAGTAGCTTCAACCACGAAAGGATACGAGGTAGTGAGTAAAGTCAAGATGTATGACATGTGGATAGTGGCATTATTTGAATACAAGATAATAACGTTATCAGCAACTGGAAAGAGGGGGAAGTGTACACATGTATGTACGAAATTTAATCAAGCCAAGTCGCAGATTAAATGTGGCGTTTCCTCTAAACTGCGGGAGTTTAGTGGCTTTTGCATTAAGCAATGATTCATTTGCTGGAAAAGTTTCATAGATGACCTTTTGATAGAATAGTCATGATGTAAACTTTTTCTTTGCAGTTTGCTGGAATCTGCTGACCCTCGTAAAATATAAACTATGTACAAGAGAATAATGAAAATATGCACCTTTGGCTAACAAAATCGAAGACATCAGTCAGGAGATCAACCATTTTTTCCATGTTGCACCCTACATGAAAACTAATACCTGATTATACCTAAAAACTTGAATGTTTGTTACCCTGCACAGTTAAAAATAATCTCTCTTTGTTTTGAACTTAGGGAATTGCCATCGGGATGGATTTGCCTTCAACGACCTTTTCGTTGCAGCGAGGACACTGGAGTCAGTAAGTTAAGAGTTGAATATATTTCCACTTTTTTTCTGAACATAGATTTCGATTGAATAAAGTATCATCAGCAAGAACTTTAAACGTAATCCAATATAATAGTTGTTTCAAAATTGCATCCGCTGTTTGTCTCATTTGTTGTCAGTAATCTATACTCTTCTTCATTAATCTAGGGTTGGTAAGAATGGTTGGTTGTCCTGTTATTAGTTCTCTTCTGCCAAAGTATCACCCCAGTATGTATTTATATGGTCGGTAAGAATGGTTGGCTGTCCTGTTACTAGAATAATGAACGGTATAATGTACATTTGTCATCTACAATCAACCTCATTGAAGTTCATTTTAATGGCTGACGTTGTGCAATAGAGCAGAATTGCTCACACTCTTGAAAGGAGTTGGTCCTATTGACAAAGGACATGTGAGCATGTGGGCACTTGTCAGTGTTAGGTTTGAGCATGTGGTCTTTGTAAAGGTTGGATACTACTAAGCTGAAACTTTGTTAGTGAGCCATTCGTAGTGTAGCATAGATGTTTGACAATGCATACAATATGTTAAAACATCTCACATCAATTGTCTATGAGATTTAAATTGGCATTATATACACGTGATCTCTCTCCACCTAATAACTTAAGCTTTTGGATGGACATTTTAACATTGTATCAAAGCCAGGTTTTGCCTCGGTTTGTTTCACACTTGTGACGCTTCGTTCGTTAATTTCATGTGCTGTTCTGAGTCAGGTTTGCACAAGAGAGGAAATGTTAAAGTATTCCACATAACTTGTCACGGGGTTTATATAGGCCTTGTATAGATGGGGTTTCCCTCCACCTGACAATTTAGGCCTTTGAGTGGACATTCTAAGAGTATTCAACCAGATCGATTATGTTTTCCTTTGCAGATGTTATTAGTTTTGCAATCAATTCTGGGGGTCCACAAGTGGGAATCTCTGATGGAACTTTGTTTGAGGCTGACAATAACAGCGGCATTGGTCCAGCTTCGTTCTTCATTAGTGAGACAAAGAGATGGGCACTTAGCAATGTTGGGATTTTTTACAATGCTACCAGCTACCAATTCACATGTTCAACCTCCAATGCCAACTTGAAAATGCGGACCAAGCTCTCTTCCAAACAACAAGGACATCCGCGTCATCACTGAGATACTATGGGTTGGGACTCCTGAATGGCAACTACACAGTGAATCTTGGTTTTGCAGAAACAGCTTTTCCAGATGATAACCAGTGGACTAGTCGGGAAGGCGTATCTTTGATATATATATTCAGGCAAGTCTTTAGAACTGTTTGCTGTCTTAAGTATTTTAGTGGCATGAAACTTGAGTAAGACGTACTGGATGCACAACTATAATATCATTGGTATGGCTATTTATGACCTTATGACTTTACTTGAAAGTATGCTCAAATTTTGTTTCAATCAACAGCGTTGGGTTTATGATGGATCTTTACACAAGATTGGTTATCATATAAGTACCTTGAATAATTATATCCTCACTCCAATGAATTATATTTTCCAGTTTGTCATGAGAGAAAAAGAATGACTACCATTTTTTTGTCTTCATGTTCTTGGTGCAGCTCTTTTTACAATTGTCACTACTAGTGTACAAACTCGTATATTACAGCCTTTTAATCAGGGATGAACCTTGCAATTTTCCAGATTATTTCTCTGAGGTTTCCCATAGTTAATTTCTCAAGAAGTAGGTGGACAAGGTTTCTGTAAAAATCTATGCTAAACTTTCTTCATCTAGTGCGACAAATTGTATTAGGTAACCTGATCTGTATATTTTGGCCTATTTGAAGGGGAATTTGGTGCTTAAAGACTTTGACATTAGAGAGGAGGCAGGTGGAAGGTCTTTCCAAGCTGTCGAGAAGGTAATTAAGGTTCAGGTATCTGAAAACTTTGTCGAGATTCACTTCTTTTGGGCTGGAAAAGGGACATGCTGTGTGCCTATTAGAGGTACGTATGGACCATCTATTTCAGCTATCCATGTTAGTGCAGGTAATAGAGTCCTTTTCTTGCCAAATGTCATTCTTTGACTAGTGTGCAGTCACCACCATTTGATCACTCGCCTGAAATGTTTTTACAGATTTTACACCTCTTTCTCTGGACAAGAGGAAGAATATGATGCCTTTGGTCGCAGTTATTGCAGTTAGTGTTGAGTCATGTTCTTTCTATCTACTTCGGTAGCTTTTTATTTTCTCAGAATAAGGAAAAGGCCAAGCTCCAAAAAAGAGACAGGTGAAAAATTTGCATCACATGTATTTAATAGTTCTTGAAATAGCCATATTTGATGGTTCTTAATAGCACTTGCATTGTTTCAAAGTGTCTAGTAATGTAGTTATGGTGCTTTGATGTCTCAATGTTTATGGTTTAAGGTAGTCTCATAGAATATCAGACATACTCTAGTCTTTGTATCTAATGTTAGTTGTTTGTTGTATTCCTCAATGCAATCACATGGTTTCCTCTTGGACAAGATGCTCTACCATATAGAAACTGCATTGTGTTATTCTATGGATGATTTGACCGAAACCAATGAAATAGCAAAAACAAAAATGTGTCAAGAACAAATGTCCTTTTTCGGCCCAATGTGAGTCCCACTTTTTCTCCTTGTGTGAGTGACTTGATCTAGTAGAGTGTGCCTATACGATCATTATTATAGTATAGGGGGCCTCTGCTTTTTTGGACTGGTTTATCAGTTACCTTGCTAGTAAAGTATCTGTCTCTTTCAAAGTTTATGACCTAATCTGTCACTAGTGAGCCTCTTTTGTAAAGGAGATGTGAAGTGTTTAACCAAGGACATGCTTCCAAAAGAATTTTCCTCGAAGAATGAGCAAAGGAGATCTATAATCTCGTTCTACCTTACTCATCAATGCATAATTACCTTTCATGAGAAGCGTGCCCAGAATTCAGGAAAAGTTCTATTTAATAATATATCTGCCGATGAGGGAGAGCACTGTGGTGACCTCGCAAAGCAGTGTCAATTCTTTGCAGATGGGGTGATGAGTATATTTGAAACTTGTTCTTACTGATTATGTTATGCAGATGTCATGAAAGTTGCTACAGGGGCATTGACTTTCAACTATTCAGAGCTACACAATGCTACAAATGGTTTCAGCCTTGCCAATAAGCTGGGCCAGGGTGGTTTTGGAATTGTTTATAAGGTAATTCTGCATCCTGATATTTGAGATATGGCAAGAGATGAGCTTTCTGTCCACTAAGGCTTTGCAATGCTTTTCAACTGTCCTGGTCTTGTTTGTAATTCTTGTCCATAGCGTGACATTTGGACATTTAATTTGCTCCAAAAAGGTGCCAATTCAGGTCAAAATTTTAATTGAGCTCCGTCCATTAGGCCAGCCCAAGTGCACAGAAAGTCAAGCTCTCTGCTGTCTCTAAATGTGTTAGCACCTTCTTTCTAAATGGTCAAGTTTTTAGATTATAGCTGAAAATAAGAGTTTATTTTAAAAAATGAAGATACTTTCCTTTTGGGTGGTCGCTGCCTGGGCAAGCGCAGAGGGAGGGGGTGCTGGGGGGGAGTTGACCATTTCAATCATATCCCTTGGCTATGTTATTAACTGATATATATTTTCATTATGATGATAAGTGAATGCCGACTTTCCTGTTCATAGGATAACCAAAATTACATTTACTTCATCATCTTCTGGGTTACTGTTGAGAGAAAGAATAATTTCTACTTCTTTGAAAAGAGAAAAAGATACAATATATATAGGGAAGAGATGGACCTCAACCCTAAGACAACTAGATAAATAAACTAGGCCCAATTAATTAGGCCCAATAACATTAACAATAAACATAAAAGACTTTAACACTCCCCCTCAAGTTGGAGCATAGATATTGGACATGCCCAACTTGCAGAGAATGGTATGAAACGTGCGCCCGTTCAAGCCTTTGGTGAATATGTCAGCAAGCTGATCCTTAGAGACAACGAAGGACAAGTTGATGAGGTTGTTGTCCAATTTTTCCTTTATAAAATGACGATCAATCTCCACGTGCTTGGTGCGATCATGTTGAACCGGATTATGAGCAATGCTTATAGCAGACTTGCTATCACAATAAAGTCGCATTGGCTGTGGAACAACAACTCCGAGATCAACGAGAAGGGTCTTAAGCCAAAGTAGTTCACAAACTCCTTGAGCCATAGCACGAAATTCTGCCTCGGCACTTGAGCGGGAAACCACAGCTTGCTTTTTACTGCGCCAGGTGACTAGGTTACCTCCAACAAGATTACAGTAACCGGAAGTAGATCGTCTATCATCCAAAGATCCAGCCCAATCAGCATCCGTATAAGACTCCACAAAAAGATGACCATGGGGTGCAAATAAAATCCCTTTCCCTGGAGCAGATTTCAAATAACGAAGAATCCTATGAACCGCCTCAAGGTGTGAGGAGTATGGATCGTGCATGTATTGACTCACCAAGCTCACTGCATATGCTATATCAGGTCGAGTATGGGAGAGATAAATTAGGCGACCTACCAATCGTTGGTAACTTCCTTTATCAACGGGCTTTCCCTCTTTAGACCGCAAGTGGCCATTGGCCTCAATAGGGGTTTCAGCCGGCTTGCATCCAAGCATCCCAACCTCAGCCAAAAGATCCAGAATATACTTCAGTTGGGAGAGAAATACTCCTTTTTCAGATCGAGCGACTTCGATACCTAGAAAATACCGAAGAGCTCCTAGGTCTTTAATTTCGAATTCTCTCCCCAGATATTGTTTAAGACGAGAAATTTCGACTGCATCATTCCCTGTCACTATAATGTCATCGACGTATACAATGAGAACAACAACCTGAGTACCTGATCGTTTGATGAATAAGGTATGATCAGCATTACTCTGAGTATAACCAAAAACAATCATAGCCCTTTGAAATCGCCCAAACCAAGCTCTAGGGGACTGTTTTAAGCCATATAATGCCTTCTTGAGTTTGCACACTCGACCTTCTGTTCTCCGGGCCAGAATAACCTGGGGGAATGTCCATATACACCTCTTCTTCAAGTTCCCCGTGAAGGAATGCATTCTTCACATCCAGCTGCTGTAAGTCCCATCCAAGATTGACAGCGCATGAGATAAGAACTCTAATTGTGTTCATCTTGGCAACCGGTGCGAATGTCTCAGTATAATCAAGGCCATAGGTTTGGGTGTACCCCTTGGCCACCAAACGAGCTTTGTAGCGGTCAATGGTTCCATCGGCCTTTTGTTTGACAACAAATACCCACTTGCATCCAACGGTACTTTTTTCTCGGGGGAAGATGAACTAACTCCCAAGTACCATTTTTCTTAAGAGCTCTCAACTCTTCTAACATAGCCTCCTTCCACTTTTCGTTAGCTAGGGCCTCTTGCCATGTTTTGGGGACAGCTGTGGACAACAGAGATAAAGAAAAGGCACGGTAGGATGAAGACAATCTATCATATGACACAGCATTGGATATGGGATGCTGCGTACATGAACGTTTGCCTTTCCTAAGTGCAATTGGTAAGTCATTAGTTGTATCATCATTATCAATAATCTGAGAGGAGGTGCCATCACCCGGAACTGCGGTTATAGCACTAGCAGGAGGAGATTGGTCAAGAGTAGAGTAGTGATAGAGGGGGCTTCACGAAGATTCTGTCGGTGGAACACAATCGGGTATCGAAACTGTTCCTGAATCGGAGTGGCTTCTGCTAAATTTTTTGCATTGACAGAATCAGGATTTTTAGCACTAGCTGAGTCTACTGGAGCTGTTGGTGGGGCTGTGTTTTCTGTATTGGTAGTAGCTGTAGCATCTGATTTTTTACCAGAAATGTCAGAAATTAACTCCCCCGCAAGGGTATCACATCCAAACTAGAGGACACATCTTCACCCTCTGTAGACTCCCCCTGAAGAGGTGTCCGCGAGTAAAACGGCTGAGACTCATGAAAGATAACATCCATGGAAATAAAATAGCGCCGAGTGGAAGGGCAATAGCACTTATAGCCTTTCTGCGTGGGAGAATAGCCCAAAAATATACACCTGATACTGCGAGGGGCAAGCTTACTGGCCGGGTGAGCAATACGAGCAAAACATTCACACCCAAACACCTTCGGAGGGACCAAAAACTTATGGGAACCAGTAAGAGCCTCAATAGGAGAGCGATATTGGAGAATGCGTGATGGGAGCCGATTGATCAAATAAGCTGCACTCAAAATAGCATCACTCCAATATTGAGCTGGAACATTCATGGCAAACATGAGGGAACGAGCCACCTCCAAGAGGTGGCGATTCTTGCGTTCCGCCACACCATTCTGCGCAGGAGTATTAACACAGCTCGTCTGATGGAGAATACCACGGTCATGTAAAAAAGCTTGAAAATCTGAGCTGGTGTACTCTGTCCCATTGTCACTTCGAAGAATACGAAGCTTGCCATCAAATTGTGTCTGAATCATTGCCAAAAATTGCTGAAAGCATTGGAAAACATCACTCTTCTGTTGCAGTAAATAAACCCAAGTAGTGCGGGTACAACAATCAATAAATGTCACAAACCAACGGTGACCTGAAATGGAGGAAACACGGGCAGGGCCCCAAACATCCGAATGCACAAGAGCAAAAGGTGCATCACTTTTATTATTAATAGAAGAATAAGTGACACGAGTTTGTTTTGCTAGAACACAAGAATCGCAAAAGAAATTTTGACTACTGCATTTGTCAACTAAATCTGGAAAGATCTTCATTAAAGTTCCAAGCGGTGGATGTCCCAAACGGCGATGCCAAACATGGAGCTCAGATAGGGTAGCCGAGGGAGTTGGAGTGACAAGATGAGCTGATGGTGGTGAATCGAACACATATAAGCCCCCCTCTACTCTACCACGACCAATCTCCCGACCCGTTGCCAAGTCCTGAACAATACAATAAGATGGGAAAAAAACCACTTGGCATTTCAGATCACGTGTCAGGGAACCGATCGATAGGAGATTAGTGTAAACCATAGGAACATGTAAAACAGATGATAGAGTAATATCACGGGTAATAGACACTGAGCCCTGGCCGGCGATAGGGGCTAAAGAACCATCAGCAACAGTAACACAATCAGGTTTAGGAGGACGAGAATAATCAGTAAAAAATGTAATATCTCCGGTCATATGATGCGTGGCACCCGAATCAAGGATCCACGGCTGAGAAGATTTACATAAACCACCGAAAAAACTACCTGACTGTGCGAAATTAGAGATCAAAGTGCCCGAGGCCGATGATGTGGAGGTGCCAGGGTTGTCTACATTACGTGCTAAGAGGAGGCGCAGACTAGTCAACTCAGCAGCAGATAAAGAGTCTGATGGAGCAGCTGGTTGCTGCCCTGGGGCCTCACTTAAGTGCACCTGAGGCCCGGTACGACCCCGTCCGCGGCCACGGCCAGCATTGGAAGGGCGTCCGTAAAGTTTGTAACAAGTTTCACGGGTGTGACGTTCTTTTCCACAATAATCACACTTCACAATCTGTTTGTCATTGCCAGAACGACTGCGAGATTCACTTCCAGCAATAGTATAAAGGGCAGAGCGCTCTGGGACAACGAGTTCATGCATCGCGCTCCGACGCTTCTCCTCTAGATGGATCACGGCATAGGATTGTTCCAAGGTCGGGAAAGGCACACGACACAAGATTTGGGCCCTAATCTGATCGTACTCCATATTAAGACCTGCTAGGAACTCAAAAACACGAAATTTGTCCACCCTTTTTCGAAAGGCAGCAGTATCAAGAGGGTTGGTAGGATGAAAATCATCATAAAAATCCAGTTCATGCCATAGACTACGTAACTCAGAATAATATTGAGATAAGGATAGCTCCCTTTGCTTGGTTTCATGAATTGTTTGCTGGAGTTCATAGATTTGGGCATCATTGCCCACTTGAGAATAAGTGTCCTTAGCAGCCTCCCAAATCTTGGCTGCTGTGTCCAAAAATAAGTAGCCACGGGCGATAGAGTCAATCATCGAATTGACAAGGTAAGCCATAACCAAGGCATTCTCGGAGATCCACTTGCGGATAGCATCATCTCCAGTAGTAGGTTGCACGCTCTCTCCGGTAAGGTAGCCGGTAAGACCACGTGAAACAATGGTAAGGTAGCAAGAGCGAGACCAAATCAGATAGTTGGAGCCATCTAACTTGATGGGATTTGTCGGAAAAGAGGGATAAACACCAGGAGTACTACGACTCAATTCTCCAAGAGAGTCCGAAGCTTTTTCTGTCTCTGACATGGTCTCGGATGATAGGTTGTATATAAAAAAAGAATTTAGATCATATAAGGAATGATCCAGAAAATATCAAGGCTGGTCGGTAGCAAGGAGGCTCTCGGAAAGCACTGGACAGGGCATGGAGAGGTCTAGGCTATCACTGCACGATGCATGAAGGCTGCCGACAGCAATGGGAGGAAGAAGGGGCTGCCAACAGCAACAGTAGGGAGAAGAGTAGCAGCCGACAGGTAGTGGAGGTTGCTGGAGATGGAGAGGCTACAGGTTGCTGGAGATGGAGAGGCTACAGGTTGAGAGCGAAGAGGAGGAACGTAGGGACGCAGGTTGCTGGGAAGAAGAAGACGGCAGCAGGTTTCAAAAGAAGGGCCGCTAGGTTACGGCTTCACGCTCTGATACCATGTTGAGAGAAAGAATAATTTCTACTTCTTTGAAAAGAGAAAAAGATACAATATATATAGGGAAGAGATGGACCTCAACCCTAAGACAACTAGATAAATAAACTAGGCCCAATTAATTAGGCCCAATAACATTAACAATAAACATAAAAGACTTTAATAGTTACCTTTGAGTTTTGATTGATCTAAGCTATTATATATCTTTTTCCAAGCTCTAGGTCCTATGTACATGCTAGTAAGTCACACTTGATCAGCTCACTGGAAATTATCAGCTGAGAATGTACTATGTGAAGATTTGATTCCCATGGGCTCACACTTGTCATCCCTAGGTAGTTAAGAAAGAATCACAACTAGAATGCACAAGTCTGTCATGCTACCGAATATTTTCTTCTTCCACAGATCATTAATTTTTAGATTAAATAATAGTCGAATATCGTGAATGAACACATATCTATTTTGTTTCACTGAGGCAGGACGAAGTGGTACTATCTTTGTGCCAAAGAGTTGTCGGCCACAAGTTTGATATTGCCTATGCACTCATGAATGTGGTGCATTAAGGTGGTCTTACCGAGACAATGCTCATTCACATATGTCAAACTTCTGTACCAAAAAATGTTCTCCTGTTGGTCAACTATTAGAGGGGATATGCAATATTTTCAGTTCCCTTGTCTTGAAAAATTCTGTTTGTATCATCTTAGAAATTATTTTTCGGTGTTCACATGCTATCCTTTCTGCATTTTTCATGTGTGATTGGAGATAGTATCATCATGCAGCCGCCAGCTCCGTCTAGGAGAAAACAAAAGAAAATAAGTAGAGTTCTTTGGTTGAAAGATATTTTGGCTGAGCCATGGTAGTAGTGGCATGATGAACAGAAACTTTCTAGAAAGTTTTTAACCCTTTGGCTGTTATGCTCCGTCATTCATCATTCATTCGCTCTCATACTCTCATTCTTTAGGAGATTGGACGATCCATTGTCTGCTACATAGCCCTTATTACACTTCTTAGCATTCTCTCTCAATGGAAACATTCATGTCAGATCCTTTAGCTTGTAACGTATGTATATGACCTGAGCCCCCGCCAAGTTGCTGGTGATGAAATTAACAAGTTGATGCTTTTGACTACGGACTATCTTAATGAGCTTCTGCAGAATTTGCTCTTATACAAAGTGACATTCAGCTCAGAACAGAGCTGCTCGCATTGTTAACTCCATTGTATTTGGAGGATTGAAACGCGTAATAGATTACCAAAGAATTTTCATTCCTCAGGTTCATGATTTTTGATTTTATTTCTGTCTGATGGACCCTTAGTTGAGCCTCAAGACGATAAGTTGTAAAAGCTAAGGCCAGCTAAATGGCACTCAAACACGATTATCTCCCTAAGTCATAGAAAATTGTATACTGTAGGGAACACTTGGTGATGGGAGAGTTGTTGCTGTGAAGAAACTCTCTGCAACATCCGACCAAGGAAAGAATCAGTTTCTAGCAGAAATTGTGACGATATCTGCTGTTCAACATCGCAACCTCGTAAAGTTGTATGGATGCTGTGTGCGTGGTGATAAACGCCTACTCGTGTATGAGTTTCTAGAGAACAGTAGCCTCGATCGTGCCTTATTTGGTCAGTGTCGATACTCTGCATTTTATGGATATTCCCATCTATGCAAAAATGCTAGACACAATATTACTAATGACATGAATGGAACAGGGAAAACAAGCCTTCTTATTGACTGGGGCACTCGTTATGGTATATGCTTGGGCATAGCACGAGGACTAGCTTACCTTCATGAAGAATCAAGAGTTAGAATTGTGCACAGAGATGTGAAGGCCAGCAATATTCTACTTGATTCAAGTCTTAACCCAAAAATTTCGGACTTTGGATTGGCGAAGCTTTACAATGATAAAATGACTCACATAAGCACTAGAATTGCAGGGACAATGTAAGTACTGAACACTTAGCCTCTTTGCTTTCTGATTATAAATGTTTTCATACATATAAATCTATGTGTATACCTTTGCATCTTATATTCTGGGACTGGAATAGTGGGTATCTGGCACCGGAGTATGCGATCTTGCTGGGCACCTAACTGAGAAGACTGATGTCTTTGCCTTTGGCGTGGTGGCTTTAGAGATTGTTGGTGGAAAGCCAAATTGTGCATCTGAAGAAGAGGCATCTCTGCTTGAGTGGGTAAGGATGAACGGAATTATTTGCATATGGCTCTTTAAGTTTGTTTAAGTTATTTTTATTTTGGCCAACGGAATTTAGAGGATCTGGAACCCTTCTCAAACTTCTTTCAGTTGACTATGAAAATTTGAAAACAAAATGTTGGGTCGACACGGCAGAAACCCGACACCTTCACATGAGGAGATCACAAAAAGGGAGCCCAAGTTCGAACCTTAAGCCAATGAGTTATGGGCCAATTAAATGCTCCACATTACAGTACATTCCCTATGTGGGACATTTGGCATTACAGTAATAGTCCTCTGGTTTTTGATCAGGCACTTTAGTTTGCTGACTTTGCTACATTTTTTTGCTTTGAAGGCTTGGCACCTGTATGAGAATGAGCGTCAGGTTGAAATAGTGGACCCTAGATTATCAGAATTCGACGAGGAGGAAGTTAAAAAATTGATTCACGTGGCCCTCCTTTGCACCCAGATGCAGCCGTCTCTAAGGCCACCGATGTCCAGTGTAGTAGCGATGCTTCTGGGCCGTACAAATGTCATTCCTATGCCTTCAAAGCCAGGTTACTTGACTGACAACATGTTTGGCAGTTTTGTCAATTTGATGAGCGGAACAGTGATGGAGGGAACTTGCGTATGCGACGACTCAATCTCCAAATATGAGCCTGGCCAACACTGGAGAGGAGTCACTTCTGGGCCATCAAGCCGATCCTATGTGAGTGTCTTATCTTAACTGCTAAGTTGGTCATATCTCTTTTATTTATCTTTCTGCTACGGTTTAAGCTCATGAAACTCCTGTAAGTGCTCAGTTTTTTTTTTCCCCTTTCCATTGGTTTGCCTGAATCTTGTGGCGACACTTTGGGTTTGAAGGTGGTATGTAAAGTGATAATATATCTTCATCAAGAGTTATAATTTTCCTGTTTTTGTAACAAAATCCGTCGTCAAGTCATGAATCTCATAATCCTTGCAAGTCACCTTGGAAAATCATAGGCATTCCCCTTTTCTATGGCTTCCATTGCTATTTACATAAATGTTAAGTATAAGCTTAGTTCTGAACTCTCTTCTTAAACAGGGGAAATCCAGAAAGCCTAGTGATGAAGCAGCTGAATCGAAGCAATCGCATGACTTGACGTGAGATTTGAAGATTAATCCAAGGCATTGTTCGATGTCTAGAGACCGCATTAAGAACAAATATCGACAATGTGTCATTTCTTTCACAGTATTGACCAGTTGTTTCATCAATCCGGCGACAGTTCCGGGGAAGGCGTCGGTTAAGCAAAGCTATTTTGCATCTATAGGTAAGGGAAAATAAACAATGATCTGGTTACTAGCATCTAGTGTCATAGAAAAGCAGAGTCTGGAGTTTTCTTATTGAATTCAAGTCAACGACCATTGAAGGGTTGACCGATCACTGCATCACCTGTCTAATGCGTACATTTGCCATCTTAATTTGTTGGAACAAGAACATCAAATTCACACGTAGATGTGTGTCCAAATGGGACTTGGTCAAGAAATCAAACCAGCTTGTAGTGGCACTTCTACCCAGAGAGCAGAACTTGGTAGCCTTTGCCTCGGGGACGATTGAAATTGATGGACAAACAATCGCCGACGGCTTCGGCTCTCGAAGCTTCTCGACTCTCCGCCTCCTTAGCTTCGCGCTTCTCCTGCTGCGCAATGTAGCGAGTTGAAAAGGAGAAAAATCAGAACAAAGAAATCTTTTTTTTTTTTTTTTTCACGGCATTGCGTGATCACTTCAATCTAATGCACATCAAACCTCCGTGGTCTTGGTGCTGCCTTGTTCGCTTGGTCCATAGTCCTCTTCGAATTCCGGCATCACGCGATCCCACTACTTGCCCACCTCTTCTAGGCAACACTTCATCCTACGTGGTTTTGCTGTCCCGTATGAGCGCTTATCAAGTTATCATCAAAATAATGTCATGTCACCTTTACTTACACTACAAGTCACTAGAGTTACATATGCAAATTAAAGGAGTACTTGAAAAGTTGTCGCTAAAACAGAACATTGTACGAAATTTTGATATTCCTGATGTATTTCTCTAAAATAAACTAACTAGAGTGTTTTTGTTCGATGGAGTAAGAACAACAAATATTTTATTTCCCTTTTTTTTTCACTTTGATGAGAATGTAAAAAGAAAAAAATTAGTCTCTTTAGACAATCCCAACACACTTTGGCTCCACTATATCAAACTTGTTGCTAAAACAATCTATGATATGTAAAAATTTACCTTGGAAATTTGAGATGCTCTATATAAAAGATTAAGTAACCTCTTAAATGCTAAAAGTAAAATATATATATATATATAAAAAGTAAAATTACAAATTATTTTGAGCATAATTGTTTTTACATTGTCGATATAAAGGTGGTTCAGCCCGAAACGAAAAAGCTTTACCTGGCCCTTGCATTTGGTCGGCACGGTGGCGAGGGCAACTTGATCCCGCTCCGACCAATAACTGCTTCGTCTCGCCCTAAATGGACACATAAAAATTGCAATTTGTGAGTTTTAGGGTCAAGATGGGGTCAAATATATCTCCCTGCAAATAAGGTGGGACAAAAGTGAATTTAGCCATCCTTGCCGCATGACCTGCGCCGTCCCCCACCCTAACCCTCCTAAATATTAAATTCAAGGAAAATTACCGAATAAATCCTAAACATATTGTATTTGTGTCAATTCAGTCTTTAATCTTTCAATTTGGTCAATTAATCCTAAACCTATTGCATTTGTGCTAATTAAGTCCTAAACCTTTCAATTGTGTCAAATTGGTTCTAAATCATTTGATGATTTGCCAATTTAGTTATTGTTGCCAAAGTTTGGCTGGAAATCACTAACGTGGCGGTCTAGTCAAGATCGACTATCCTATACGGCATGACCAACGCTGAAATGGACAATTCTTTTGAATTTTTTTTTATAATTTTTTCCTTTTTTTCCTTCCCTAGGCTAGCGAGGTCACAAGTTAATCCCTGCTTGCCACAAGCAAGCGTGTCATGGCCCTTGCCTAGATCCTCACCCAAATCCAAGCGAGGGTAGCGATGCCCTCATCGCCCTAACAGGCGTGGGGTCACGGCCCTCACTCGGACTAGGCGAGGACATCGCGATCCTTGCCGACCATAGGCAAGGGCTGCCGGTCAACGAGCGAGGGTCACGGCCCTCGCCTATAGCCAGCAAACTACCAATGGTTATGAAGGAAGAAAAAAATAATAGAAAGTTCATGAAAATTTTAAAAAATTATCTACATTAGCACCGGTCATGCCACGCCACGTTGTACTGGCCATGACCGTCCTACGTGGCATGTGTGCAATAAGTTTAGGATTAAATTGACACAAATGCAATATGTTTAGGACTAAATCGATCAAATTGACAAGTTTAGAAGTGAACTGGCACATGTGCAACAAATCTAGGATTTTTTTGGTAATTTCCTTGTGAATACAAAGGTGGTTCAGCCTAAAACGAAAAAGCTTTACTTGACCCTTGCATTTCGGGTCAGGATGGTGGTGAGGGCAACTTGACCCGCTCCGGCCAATATTTGCATCGTCTCTCCCCAAATAGGACGGATAAAACTTGCAACACATGAGTTTTAGGGTTGAGATGGGTTCAAATATATCTCAAAGTGAATTTAGTTATCCTTGCCGCTAGGGTTGTCAAAAGAACCCGGTCAAACACAACCCGACCCCACCTGACCCGAAAATTTTCATATTGAGTTGGGCTGGGCCTCAGCTTGTTTGGATATCAGTAAAAACAATTGGGTGTTGTTTTGGATCTATTGGGCTCGAGTTCCAAGCCCAACTGAAATAATGAAACTCTTTCTTCTTTGTTCCCCCGAGTTGGCGCATGGCCTGCACCACCCCGCGCGCTTCTAAATATTAAAATCAGTTTTCAATACTATATATGTCTTGTATAAAAAAAAGTTCTACACTACTTGGCAATAATATTTTGTTACAGTTTCAAGGATTAGAAAAACCGCACCATACTTAAATTTAAATAAATATCTTAAATTAAATTTAACCTTATGAGCAATGCAGGACAAGATAAACGATGCGGTATAATTCGAATGTTCCTCAAATCTTGCAACGAGCTCGGCGGAGTGTCAAATTCATGATCAGCTCTAGTGGGATCAAGTAATTAGAAAAGAGTAGTGAATGCATGAGAAGAACTCAAGACAATCGCCTCACAGTTTTTACTTGTTCGAAATTTAATCATAACTATTCCGCATCACTTAGACTCTAAGATCCGAGAATGGGAAGCCTACCGTCGTAGCCTTGTCGGCCCATCAACCGTCCGCAACTCTCTCTTAATGCAAAGTAAAAGCACCCGCTGCACACATGCTAGTCGAAGATTCATTCAGAATATAACTCGAACTTATAATCTCGTGGAAGACAACTTAAAGTACAAGGCCATCGAGCCCGAGGACGGATGCATGCGGTTAGGGGTGGGTGCAATTGACATAGTTAACCTCTTTTGGTTATGCTTATTTGTCTTCAGTTTTCGAAGTTTTTTTTTTTTGTTCTCTTTTTCGGTCATTGCATTTCTTGAAAAAGAAAAATGCAGATCAGATGTTAATCCGCATTTATATCACATTTGCCCCTGCCCTCCAAAATTATAATGATAAATAAGACGAAATCTTTTTATGCAAAACAAAATCTACTCAATACCATGCTTATTAATCTAACTTTCGCGTGTAGAAGCCACATAATTATGCCTAAACTATTAAGATTTTTATTTGTAACTAGTTATTAGGGTTAATACCACGAAAAATATCAAATTGATATACATATGATAAATTTACCCTTAACTAATTTTTTTTTGTCACGAAAAACCCTAAATTGTTGTGATAATTTTACCCTCTATTAGTTTTCATTAAAATTTACTGTCAAATTTCTAAGTTGGTGACACATGACAAATTTGGCGGATATACCAGTTTTCGTTTTCGTGATACTTTAATATAATTTAACGGATGGTAAATTTGTCACAAATATATCAATTTGGAATTTTTGTGATCAAAAAAAATTAATTTATGGTAAATCTATCGCAGTGTACCATTTTGGAATTTTTATGATTAAAAATTAGATTTGGATAAATTTGTCACAAATAAACTTAGTTATTAACCAATGTTGTGACTCTAAATCTTACTTTCAGTATGCGAGGAACTTGGAAGCATGTTTCTAAACGTAATGGTCGAGCATGGACGACCAACTTTCACTTTGACTTGGCTGCGCTGTCAGTTTTTGCTCTGAAAGTATCTGAAATCTTAAAAATACAAAAATAAAAAAAAAGCAAAAAAAGGGGCCAACATGGCGTCTAGATATGTTAAAAAAGAGATATGGCAAATGCAATTCGATTGATACAGACTATTTTGTACGGCGCTCCTTAAGAGTCAGCTTTTTTTTTTTTTTATATTCACTTGACCGTAACGATTTCTTAAAAATATTCACTTGAATACAATAACTATATTTTTTCAATGACTTAAATACCGTAACATATAAAATCACATTCACTTGAGTGTCGTATCTTTTGAAGAAATATTCACCACTGGAAATCCGACTTTGACATGGCACTTATGGTGAACGGTTTTTTCAAAAGTTATAATACTCAAATAAACGTTCTTTTAGCAAATAAATGCTCAAGTGATCGAAAAAAAGAATAAGATAATCTCAAAGGGAAAAATGACAAAAACAGTCCCCGAACTTTGACTCAATGTGTAATTTGGTCTTTGAACTTTTAATTTGTTCAATGTATAGGTAAACTATGTTGAGAAGATTTCTTGTGTTGGGATGTTTCTCTTTGCCATCATACAATGTGGATCAATTCAAGTTTATCTAATGCTATTTAGATTGCTATGGAATGTCCCAGCACTTCATTGTAGTATAGTAGTATCGGCAAATTTAAATGAGCTCATCAATCCAACAAGAAAAAATAAAATATAGAACAGCAATATAAAAAAAAAAAAAAATGACCTGCAAAGAGGAATGAGCACAACAGTCCAACAACACACTAAGTTAAAATGCCCTATAGGATAGGCCAAAGAAAATATATAGAATATCAATGGGCTCTGTCAAAGCTTGTAGACAGTTCAAAACAAATTTCTTGAGCTCTGTACACGACAAATTAATATAGAACAGCCGACATAAATGAAACCAAAGACAGCTTGTGGTACCAAAAAGCATCATCATTAACTCATCATTAAACACTTGAATTAATTGAACTTCAATAGTTCCATTACAAAAATAGATAACAACAAAGTATACAACTTTAATTTGTGCACACAACACTACAAGACAGAGAAGACAACATATGAGTTTGACAAAACAACCTCTCACTGATTATATACAGTGATCACAGCCCACCCTACTACAACCAATCTAAAGCACCCAACAAGAGCTGGAAGACTTCACTACTGGGTTGATGAATTGATGCGATTATAGTTCTTCTGATTCCATCTCTTTGGTCCAAGCAAGCTATTCTGCTCATGACATAAGAGGATGTTGCCCTGTCGAGTCCACCGGTTGGTTCATCGAGGAAGAGAAGCTTTGGGTGGGTGACAATTTCCAGGCAAATGCTAACTCTTCTCTCTTGACTACCACTTGGTCCTTTGGACCCCTAGCCTCCAATCCTTGTGTGCATGGCATCTTGCAGTCCCATTTCTCTTATTACCATTTCTGCTCTTTCCCTCTTCTCGGGTACTGGCATGGAGTCTGGCAATTGTAGCTAAGCTGTGTAGTGGACAGCTTCTCTCACAGTTAGCCTTGTTTGTCAATACGTCGTCTTGCATCACAAAAGGCCTGAATTCATAAGAATGGAGAACCACAACAGAGATTGACGAGCATCGAAGATTTTCCAAGATCTCTAAAATATTCCAACAACGGAAAACCACATTATCTGATTAAAGAAAGCATCCACAACAGAGATTGACGAGCAGAATGCGACTAAATGCAGTCACCGTTACCTGGCCGCTGAACATTGCGACTGAGGAAAGCGCCTCCCAGAGAGACAACCCCTCCCCTCGCCGCCATGGTCTCCCAAGCGGTGCACGCGAAGGACGAACTTGAACCTTGTGGACAATGAAGCCTTTGGAAAAAAGAGACGACGGGGAACGATAGACTGATGCTCGCGAGGAGCGGGAGCGACCGGGCAGCGAGTTGATTGAGGAGGAGCAGGGGAGAGGAAGAAGAAAACGAAACGTTTGAAGGAATAACCTGAACTTAATTCAACTTGGGGTTTTTCCTCTCTTTTTTTTAGCCAATTACAAATTTCGGACAAAATCACCCCTAATTTAATAGCGGGAAACTGTCCACACTGGTGAACATTTGGCCGGCCGGCAAATGAGGCTCTTATTTGAGACTAACTAGGCCACTTGAAGTCCTATTTTGAAATAACATCAACTTTGGGCCCTTATTTGAGAAAATGAGTCCACTTTGAGTTCTTATTTAGAATTTTCTTGAAAAAAAATTCAAAAAAATTATTAAAAAATTATCCACGTCACCGGCGCTGACTGGACTGCTACGTCAACTTTTTTTGGTCAAACTTACTCTGAATGACTGCATTGGCAAATTATCAAAAGATTTAAGACTGTATTGGCACAAATGCAATAAATTTGACCGTTTTTCTAATTTTTCCGTTAAATCATGCAAGACCAAAGGTGATCAATGGTTGGAAAATCTTAGACGATTTTAGCCGTCATAACTTTGGCTTATTGCGGTCCATGCGATTCGGTATTAACATGATTTCTAGTTGTATCTCATCGACATATGGCGTGACGTCGTGCCGTGTATACCATATTTGGAAATGGTTGCAAGTAAGGCCAAAAGGCTTGACCAGGAACCTTACTATGATTATTGTTATACATCTAACTAGTTCTCAAATCTAATGTATCTAATTAGGTGATTGCAAACAAGGAATGCGTATTGTTATTAACCTTTGTTATGATTGGGTTTTGAAGAATTTGAGATAATTTCCTCCTCTGGTGTCCTCCCCCTCCTCCTCGACGCATTATTTGGTACGAGACCTAGGATCATTCTACATTATTTGATATCAGAGCCAAAAACCCCAGTTATAATGTATTGAACTTTTCTATCAATTGGCTCAAGAGTCCTATCACGACATGACAATCGATGAGTCAAAGCCTTTGTCAAATAACTCATTCAAACAAGGAAACAAATTGATAGAGTGGTTAGGAGCTGCATCAATTTCATTGAAAGCTCAAAAATTCAAGAATTTCCCAGTATCCTAATATCATGACTGTTCAAATCATGTGCATGACATCTTTCTCAACAATACCCTGTAATTTGTGAAGAAGACTTTAATTTTTAGCCTCTCCGCGTAATTTTTCATCAATTTATTGGAATTTATTTGTACATCGACCCGAGATTGGCATAGTTGGTTGGGGGCGTTAGAGGATTTGGTACTCGGGTCTCTACACTCGTGCCCTGGATTACAATAATGATTGCTTTTGTTCATCTATAGCACCATATGAAACTTACAAGCTAGTGCAGCTAATAAAAAATTATGGCAAGAAACTAGAGGAAAAAATCAAGATGAATTCTTCACCAAGTTATTACTTTTTATTAACTTCTTTTCATAGAAAAATGAAGAGGTGAAAATAAAAAACAGAGATAAATGGTAACTAAAGTTATTTGACTTCGGTCGTATTTTCCTCCAATCCTAATCGCAAGAAATTTCCTCCTTCATCCATATAATCGGTGAATTCACGTAAAATACCACATACCAATATCAAGATAAATGTGGAGATAATTCTTAACAAACAAAAAAAGCCTCTCCACTACACCACCGTAGCTCCGCCGCTGCCAGGGCTACCAGCCCTACATTCAATTAAACTTGAAGGCAGTGAGGCTAGCCAATGGAGCTAGTGGCGGCGAGTTGCGGAGATAGAAAGAAGGGACA
This sequence comes from Syzygium grande, assembly GCA_024733475.1. Taxonomy (NCBI): domain Eukaryota; kingdom Viridiplantae; phylum Streptophyta; class Magnoliopsida; order Myrtales; family Myrtaceae; genus Syzygium; species Syzygium grande. The sequence continues at coordinate 18,507,082 of JAMXDD010000007.1, forward strand.
AAGTGGTGGATGGTGTGTGGTGGTGGTGCTACTAACAGGGTCGTTGAGCTAGCAAGAGTGTTGTGGGACAGCTTCGATGGTGGCTCAATTTGTTTCGCGAAAAAATGAATAATTTAAAAAATATTTTCCTAAAAATGATCGTTTACGTCGCTTGCAAAAATGAATGAACGAAAAATATATCCAGCGTTTACGAAAATGTTTTGACATAAATTATTGTCGAAACCTAATTACTTCAAGCGATATAAGTGATCATTTTTATGAAAATATTTTTTAAATAATTCATTTTTTTGTGAAATAAACATAGCCTTAAAGAGAGAGAGAGAGAGAGGGAGGTCCAATGATGATGGATAATACCTGGGTTCTTTGGACGGGCAATTCCTGTAATAAACTAACCTGGGGCCCTGGGGCGATTGATGTGCGATGACCAATTAAATATCATGTTGGAGGAAATCACGGCCCCTTTGCCTTAGTATTATTAAACTCCATTTGGCTTCACGGAATTCATGCGGAAAATATCCTAACACGATGATCTTGCTTTTGCGATTGTTAACTAATTACACAGTGCGAGCTTTGAACCGTGTATTCCAACAATGGAACCTGACTGCGCCGCCGAACTTGTGGAACATCAGCGGAGAACCATGCAGCGGCGTCGCCCTCTCCGAGATCCGCATCGACACCATCGGCCACTGGCCAAGCATCAAATGCGACTGTTCTTACAATAGCGGTTCCACCTGTCGTATAACTCAACTGTGAGTCCCAACAGACTCTCTCGTACCAGATTCAGTAAATTAAGTAACGCTATGAAGGAGGATACACGTAAATGCAAGTCCGCATGAATTTATTTGGATTGTTAGATTTCGACGTAACATTCTAATAAACCGTTTCATCGGTGTCGATTTGTCGCAAAATCCCAGAACGCTAACACTGCGTCGTTACGCAGGAGGATCTATCAGCTGAATGTCGTGGGTCCGATTCCGGATGAGCTGTGGACTCTGAGTTACCTCACGTATTTGTATGATTCCTATTTTGCCTAATTTGTTACCGGTCTCACGGTCTTTTTAAGGTCAGCATCCTGCCCTCGATTAGCAATTTAAGTTCCGAAAGAAGTGAAGAACGAAAGGCAATGAAGAAAACTGAAACAAAAGATAAAAGAAAAAGAATTATTTTAACTCTCTAATTTGGTTAAGGTTCCGACCAAAAAGAAAAATTTTGGAAAATGAATAATGACACAAATAGTTCATAAACTTTTAATTTTTTCAATTTGGTGCCCGAACTTTAGCCAAATGTGCAATATGGCTGTTGAATTTTTAATTTGTTTAATGTGTTATAGTCCAGGGACTAGTTTGAACATTTATCAAAAGTTCAAAGGCCACATTGAATAAATTAAAAGTTCAAAGACCACATTGCATATTTGACTAAAATTCAGGAAACACATCGAACAAATTGAATATTTCATGGACCACATTGCTCATTAAGTTAAAATTCAGGGATCATTTTTGTTATTTTCCCTTGAAAATCGAGGTGAGGGAAATTCTTGGGCCCATTTTTAAATTACAGCTTAAAAATGGGGTACAACAACAGATTGGTCCCTCATAATGATCATAGAAAATGTCAAGCCAAAGACTAAATTTTTTTATCAACCCAATCGTTCTTAGTTAGGGGTGAGCATAGTTCCACGGTTCTATCCTAGAACCTAAAAACTTGACCTATGAGAATCTGTAGGTTCCAAATTTCAAGGTATACATAGTAGATTTCAGATTCCAAAAATTAGAGAACGTATTTCGATGGGTAGGTTTCAGGTCCTAGGTAAATGGAACTTGAAACTTGGAACCTTAAACCTTAAACAAGTTTTTTGTATTTTTTCTTGATCTATGTCTTCACGTGATCCTACGGTGTTCCATGGCATTAAATGATGAGTGTCTAATCTAAAATCACTAATCTGAGCTTTCATTTTATGACTTATTAATGTTTCATATTCTTCGTGTCTCTAAATATAAATTTTTGTTAGTGGATCGTAACAATAAGTAGTGGTTGTTAAAGGTGATGATCCACTATAATTATTCAATTAATAATATAGATGGAACCTGAGTAGACCTTAGAATCGATTCTAAAACCTGTGATAGGGTAGGTTTCAGGTTTCAAGGTATGTAGGGTAAATTCTAAGTTCCAAAAAATGATAAATTTGTTTCCATGGGTAGATTCTAGGTTTTAGGTGAAACCTATACAGAACCTGGAGCCGCTCACTCTCACTCTTAGTCATATCAATTTCGAACAATAAAAAAATTGTTGATTCAATGGAATGCCTAAAATCGGAATTGGTCACCTTGATATCTCAATAGCCATGTTAATTTTAAGGTGCTTTTTATATCATTTTAAAATGCAAAAAATAACTTTTGTTTTGGTTCAGTCAAAAAAATCTTACTTTTTGTAAACATGGATAATTGAGAAATAAAACTCCAATAACTATAGCCTATTTGGTTAAGATTCTCCATGAGAGTTATAGTTGTGAAAAAGGTCGTGCAACTTTTATGAGGTATTTGCCAAGCTCCTCACAGTTGCAGCCGGTGGCATCCTAAAAGCTGTAGCAATCTATAGTAATATCTGATTCTAAAGGTGTCCCACTTTTAAAACTCAAATTACTAGATACATATGGTACATTGAGTAAAAAAACGTGCGATATGATACTTCATTCGGCGAAAGAATAATGTTGAGTCAACTTTCAAATTTTCAAGGATTATATTGAACAAAAAAAAGGTTTGAGGAATAAATTTAAATGACGAAGAAAAGTTCAAAAACTTCCAATGTGTTTAGCCTTAAGAACGGTTGTGAGATCTTAAGATCAATTCCTATTTAGTACGATATCTCAAAGTCAAGTCACAAAAGAATAGTTCTTGACATATTCCCTCAATGCAAATGCTTTTCTTACCTTAAATTTAGTCGAAAATGTAGACTTGATTTGATGTATGAAAACGAACTTAAGATTCACATGGTAGTAGCACGACCAAATGAAAGGAAAATGTTAGTACAAAAGATTGATATAAATTGATATTTATATGATGCAGGAGATTATTATTAGACTTGTCAAAATGTGTCATAAATCAATTTCTTAACTCACATACGATGGATTGAATTGTTATATAAATTAATTATATTGAGTAAATAGGTCATAAATGGACTTAAACATAATATGTGTGTCAAATGGGTTTACAACTTATTAGACTCAATCAATATTTATAACCCTCTTTTCATTTTGTCTCTTCCTCATTCAATCTCGCAGTAACTCACTCCGTACTCTTTGCTCAGTTTGAGTATGAGTTTTCCCAGATTTGATTTAATGTAAAAGTGTTTTAGCTGTATGGATCGTGTTGGATATTAATTGGGTATGTGTCGGGTCGTATATAAGTCGCTAGATCTGCATTGCATGGAAAATGGATCAAAAACGGATTAAATTAATCTATTTGGGTCGGACCATTTTTTAACGGACCTAACCAACCCGTTTGACGGGTCTAAATTTATTATTAAAAATCTGGGAAGACCCTCCCCTCCTCCATCCAAAACGAAAGTGCCAAGTTTAGACCGGTCCCATGACCGAATGTCCGGTTCAAGTAATCCCATGGCGATATGGGCCGGTTCGCCGGTGACGTCGAGATCACGATGGCGACGCGACGGAGAGTCGTCTCCGGCGGGCGAGCTGTGCGGACGGAAAAGCTCGCCGGAACATCACCGGCTCATCGGATCGCATTGCGACGGTTGATTTCTGATCGAAACCTGTGGCGGGGAAACACTTGCAGTTCGTATGAGGTTGGAGCCTACAAAGTGAAGCGATGGACGGACGAATGTTTTGGTTAAAGCGAAACGATTCATGAGCTTTTGTTGATATGAATTTTTCTGGAAGGTTTTTTTTTCCTCGTTTTGTCGTATGAATAGATGTCTGAAATGATACGATTCATGAGCTTTTTGCTAATATGAATTTTTCTGGAAGGTTTTTTTTTTCCTCGTTTTATCATATGAATTAGATGTCTGAAATGATGTGAATTCTCACCGATTATCATCACAGGAACTTGGGTCGGAATCTCTTGGCGGGATCAATCTCATCGCGAATCGGCAATCTGTGTCGCATGCAATACTTGTAATCCCCAGTAGTGACAAGAACAATATGATTTGATTAAAGGGTTGTATTTTATGGTTTTATGATGTTAAGTTGTTTTTGGCCACATTCTACTGTTGTTAGGAGCCTTGATGCCAATGCATTCTCTGGGGAGCTTCCAGATGAGATCGGAGATCTCACTGGGCTGCTAGAACTGTAAGTCACGCTTGTCGGTGGTCAACTTGTCGTGTTTACTATTATTTCGTGGTTGCGGTGATGGTGCGGTGAAATTTGTAGCTTGACTCGATGTTTGTCTATCTTCCCTAAGCTAGTTGATGCAAATCGGAGATGTTTTGCAGTGACTCGAGTGTATCTTGATCGCGAAGAATCGGTAGATGTAATCATGGAGTTGCTTGTACTCCGTTTCTTAATGCATGTGTTAGTTGTCGATCTTGAGAATTGAAGAGTTCGTTAAAATCAACATATGTTAAATTTTCATCACATGCTTTTAGATTGCATACAGTAGAGCTCCATTTTTGTTCAGTCAAGAGGATTGTGAAGTGATATAGTCTGTTGTCACGGAGGAGACATCGAGTTCCATGTTTGAGCCACCCTTCCCTGTTATAAGAGATCTAGAAGTGATATAAACTGGGAAGGGATAGGTTTGTTCTATGCTGGATCAAGTGGAATTGTCTTGGAGCCATTGTTAAGGTGAAATTAATAACTTAAAAGACAAAGTTAGTGAGCTGTCTTGCATCATCATGAGCAAGGCCTGCATTGGTGTCAGAAAGTTTGTGTAAATAGACAGAAGATAATGCCAGAGGGGTATGCGAGTTTTGGCAGATGGTAGTTAACTTTTTGTATTTACTGAATCACATATGGAGGTAAGAGAACACTTAAGCACGAAAGGTTTATAATGATTGCATATGCATTAGTTTGTCTATGCTTCTGTAGATATGCAATGGAATTTTTGCTTATTCCTCCATAAATTAGTACCATGTCCAGTTAAATGCCCCCTAGTTACAAGAATTACAGATCCATTCGTTGTTCTCTTTTGCTCCTTTAGATCCATCTGAACATAATGACTCTTGAGATCTGCACTCGCTGCAGGTCATTCACGGAAAATTACTTCTCTGGTTCTCTACCACGCACTTTTGGAAATCTCACAAAGTTAAGGAAGTTGTAAGTCTCTTCATGTTCTGAAGCTCCTTCTCAAAATTTGTTACGCACTGAAGTTGCATATATTCTTCCAACTTTTGTTCCCTTTTTATTTTGGTTCCCTTATATTTGGATCCTCACTCAGCTTATATTAAAGCACATGCTATGATATGGAATATCAGTGATGGTCTCTTGAGTTAGCTGAAAAGTCAGTTATCACTTCTCCATAGATTCAAACTAGAAACACTCTAATTCAAATATGTGTATGTTGTCTTAAACTCCATTTTTCTGTTACCATGTCTGTATTCTTTTCTTGTTTGCCAACACTATCATAGAAGGTGGATGTTGTTTGGTATCAACTGTTTTCTTGTCAAATTAAAGTGAAGAAAAGGTTCCTTCTTCGTTTTCTAATCACCTGCTTCTACTTTTATCACCATTTATTGCTTAGTTGATCCTTTAAAATCGTCTTCTTTTATCAAGAGAAAACATAAATCTTGTCTATGCAGCTTTTCATGAAATTTTCATGTGACAGAGACTTCTCTAGCTCAGGAATCAGCGGTCCGATTCCTTCATCTTGTGCAAATCTTGCAAATTTAAATATCCTGTAAGAGCCTATAAAACCTTTTTGTTCCCAATGGCGTGCACTCTTAGGACATCTCTGTGAGTTGTAAATCATTACAGACATCAGGCATACTGATATTCTCTGAATCTCAGGTTGGCATCTGACAATAATCTCAATGGCTCCATCCCTGACTTCATAGGAAATTGGCTCAAACTCACTGAGCTGTACGGTGGCATGGTTTGATTTATCATCCATTTTCCTGTCCATACCCTTATGGAAATGGAACCTAGGTTCTCTGTATGCTGGATCTTGTTGCTGAAGTCAAATTAATAATCATCTTGTTCTTATTGTAACTGTAGGAGGCTGCAAGGCAATTCTTTTGCCGGTCCAATACCATTGAACTTTTCCAAATTAATTTCTTTAAAAGAATTGTAAGAATATTCATTGTCAACCAAGTACTTTTTTTTTTCTTCTTTTCGTTGTTTCTACATGACTAATTTCTGGATGACCTAATATGTAACTTGAATTCTAGGAGAGTATCCGAGATCTCTGGTGGCTTCTCTACGCTAGAATTTCTGAAGGACATGGGGAATCTCACAACTTTGTAAGGCAGCCTTAGTCAAATTTGACACTTTTTAATGCTTTTCTCCATCCAGTTATACTTTGTCTGAGGTGTCTAACATATTGAAGTTTGACTTCTTGCAGAGTTTTGAGGAATAACCAAATTTCTGATACTATTCCACCATATATCAGTAATAATAAAAATTTAGAGCATCTGTAAGTATGTCTTCCAATTAATGAAAAGCACCTGCAATCCTCAGGTTATTCTTTGAGACAAATAAATGATGCTAAAACATAAATCCTATTGTTCCCTGCAAGAATTAGCTCGTTTTGGAGCCCAAGAGCTTATTTTGCCGTTGCTTCCAAGAAAGGGAATGTTTGTTTCGGCTATAGGCCAAGCAAATAAGCCATGTTTTCCTGCTGAAATAAAGATATTTCAAGGATGATGAAGAAATTTGGGGGTGACTTTAAATGCTAAGATACTGTTATTTGTAAAATATCGAGGGTCTAACATATATAAAGTCCAATTTAACTTTCTAAAGGTTAAAGAAAAAGTGAAATGTTAAAAGCAAAGGGCATGGCGGACACCCACTAGTCTGACTGTTTAGTTATGAAACATACTATGTCTTTTGTATCTTCTTTTGTTGCTTTTTGGGAATTCTTCAATGCAACCTTATCCATGCGCCTCTTTTTTTTTTTTGTCCTTTTTTGTCACACTCAATAACCAAATCTTATTCTGTTTAACAAGATTGATTTCCAGCGGGCTCAGAGTTTTGGTTGACTCACACTGATTCTAATAGATTGATTCTACTTGCAAGAAAATCAGTGACTTTTTCTCATGCTCTGATCGATGATTTTTTACCTTGCAGAGACTTAAGCTTCAATTATCTACACGGATCAATTCCAGATTCCATATTCACATTAGGTTCACTTTCTTATTTGTAAGGCATCTATATAGATTAGTCAGCCAAATCATTTGAGATGTTCTGTCCAATATCAAATAATGCCTATTTCTTGCTTAGGTCTCTCGGAAGTAATAATTTGAGTGGAGCCCTCCCCTCAAAGAAAGGCATCTCTCTTGTTTATATGTGAGTGAATCAAACCAGTGAGCATCTACTAAACTGCACGACATTGTGGGTTCAATTTGACTGAACAGGTTTGTGTAACAGAGATGTCTCTTACAATAACTTATCTGGCAACTTTCCTTCTTGGGTCAAGGAAAATATTCAAACGTAAGTATAGAGCTTCAACTGAAAGTACTTTGTTTCTTGTTTTGCCCCCAATGTGCATATTTGATCGACTAGTGTGCTCTGTATATTACTGGTATCCCTCACAGACTAACCTTATGCTATTGTCATGCACATTCAGTAACTTCGTTGCCAACTACTTCACAGCAGAAAGTTCAAATAGTGGGTAATGCTCTCTAGTACAGTTTTACTCCTGTTTAGTCTAGATGATTATTATGATGATGTCTTATTCTGTTGTATTGGCATACAAGATGAATGAGAGATGGCTCCTTCTCTGATTTAAAGGAAAAACGAAATGATTCTTTCAGAAAGAAGGTATGTAAAACGATGAGTTGTAAAATGAATAA
>JAMXDD010000007.1:18515143-18656102 GCA_024733475.1 Syzygium grande
GATCCGGGAGCAGTTCAAAGGAATGAGGGTGCATCCAAGTTTAATTTGGTTGAAGTTAATCACAAGAGAAAATATATGAAATACGAACCATTTGTACTGGCACAACAAGCAATTCAAGTCTATTACGATCATATCCGAGCTTGAAACAGACAAAGTTGAGTGGTTGGCAGCATGTACAATCAAAGCGCCAAAAAGATCGAATAACACCGGAAAGATACAGCATATCAGCAAGAGGTCGTTCTGCACACAGCTGAACCTTATGAATATAATATTCCATCTTTACAAGACCCACATGGAGCATTGATCGATGTTGATGCAAGTGAAGTACGTCAATCGAACTTGCATCATAGTGTTGAAGAAGATGAATTTATCACCGATGATGACGAGGACACCGATGAGGAAAAACGAGGACAGATCAAGACGCAAGACGAGTTTTATGATCATAGTGAAGATGCAGAAGACGAACGATTATCATGACAACGACGAAGATGACAATGACAACGACTTTGGGTTTTGAAACTTTTACTATTCTTCTTTATGACATGTATAACGATTTTATGGTTTATTGTGTTATAATTAATATTCAAAGATATACGGTATATATGATAATATTATTTATGAATCAGTGTATTTATATACAAATATATAACAAGGTAATTAGGTGTATTCTGTAAAAATTAGCGACAATTTTGTCGATGTCGCCGCCAAAAAGGCCGAGAGCTATAAAATTTGCAATGGGGTACATCTTTAGCGACAAACCATAATCAATAGTCACTAATTAGCGACGGACCCTGTTCTTGTCGCTAAGTAGTGACGGAGACGTGGTCGGTCGTCGCCAAAAGTTACCGAGAGCTATACTATTTGCATTCGGGGACATCATTAGCGACGGATCACATATCTTCGCCGCTACTTGGTGACGGGAGTTCATATCGCCGCTAAAAGTGAAATTTTAGCGACGGAGACGTGCTCGGTCGCGGGCCAAAAGTTACCGAGAGCTATACAATTTGCATTCGGGATACATCATTAGCGACGGATCACATATCTTCGCCGCTGATTGGTGACGGGAGATCATATCGCCGCTATAAGTTAAATGTTAGCGACGGAGACGTGGTCGGTCGTCGCCAAAAAGTTACCGAGAGCTATACTATTTGGAGTCGGGGACATCATTAGCGACGGATCACATATTTTCGTCGCTGATTGGTGACGGGGAGATCATATCGTCGCTAAAAGTTAAATGTTAGCGACGGAGACGTGGTCGGTCGTCGCCAAAAGTTACCGAGAGCTATACAATTTGAGTCGGGGACATCATTAGCGACGGATCACATATTTTCGTCGCTGATTGGTGACGGGGAGATCGTATCGTCGCTAAAAGTTAAATGTTAGCGACGGAGACGTGGTCGGTCGTCGCCAAAAGTTACCGAGAGCTATACAATTTGGAGTTGGGGACATCATTAGCGACGGATCACATATCTTCGTCGCTACTTGGTGACGGGGAGCTCATATCGTCGCTAAAAGTGAAATTTTAGCGACGGAGACGTGCTCGGTCGTCGCAAAACTTACCGAGAGCTATTCAATTTAATTGCATTCGGGGCATCATTAGCGACGGATCACATATCTTCGTCGCTGATTGGTGACGGGGAGATCATATCGTCGCTAAAAGTTAAATGTTAGCGACGATGCTGTCGCTGATTGGTCGCCAAATGTGGCGGAATTATGGATTTGATTCAGGCGTTGTAGCGACTACTTGGTCGCTATACCGTCGCTAATTAGCGACGGATGTTATTAATTGTAGCCAATTAGCGACGATTCGTCGCCATGCCGTCGCTGAATCAGGATAACCTAAGTTCGAATTCGATTTTTCCCCAGTCTGTCTCTCTCTATCTCTCCTCTACTCTCGCTCTCCAGTGAGACCTCCGACGCACCGCCCGCCCGCCGCCGGCCCCGCCTCGGGGCTGTCCGCTCCGCCTCCTGCCCGCCCAGCTCCATCGGCCGCTCGGCTGCCGCTCCGCCCGCTCGTCCAACCGCCGGCTGCCCTCTCCCCCGCTCGTCCACCGCTCGGCTGCCCGCTCCCTCCGCCCGCTCCTCCGCCCATACCCGTTCTTGCTTGAGAGAGGAGCGAGTCGCCACCTCTCCTCGCCGTCCGAAATCAACCGTGGGTCTAGCACGGCGTCACTCGCCCAGCCGCCGGAGCTCAAGCGCCCTCACTCACCGGCCTCACTCTCTCTCTCTCTCTCGATATCAAGACGTTTGAGGTTTCGTAACATGCCTCCGGATCTACTAACTATTGTTGATGCGTATTTCCAGAACTTGGGACTATGTGGGAACAATTTCGATCATAAGTAAAATACTCGTAAACCTGTGTTTAAAACCTTTATAATTCTTGTTGACCAAAACGGATATTAATGTTGGGGAGCTGATGTGCCAACATGTTGAATCAAGCTTTTTCATTCTTGCACGTAGAAATTCGGGCAATGGATCATTCTTATTCTAGTAAATCAATGTGAATTATAGTAAAATCGTTTCTTTCTTCGCTTTCATTTACCAACATATATAGAAGACATGTGTCATCGCATTTCACCAAGTGGTGTACCAACCTCGAGTACCGTACCCCTCGATGTGCACCTTAGAAAATCCTATGCGCTTGAAGCTTCCACATTGCATTTCAAGGGTTTTCTTGGTGTGTGTATAAGGTGAGTACCGAGAGTAAAAATTGTAATTTTGAAAATTTATTTTCTTGATAATTGGCACAATACTCACGCAAAGCTATGAACAACCAAGAAATCACTATAGATTGCCAAATTATTCACATTTCAACAAGACATGGGCTTACCTTTGGTTGTTAAGATGTTGATTGAAGCAAGCTGGTTGTTACCTTTTGTAATGTTGTTTTCCTTATGCAGGAAGAAGAACAATATTTACACACTACAAGAAAAATGGTAAGTTTTTAATTGGGTTATAAATCATTTCTAGTTAGTAAATAAATTGTTCTAACTAGTTTGTTTTTCCAATGTGCACTAGCGTCCAAATCAGAAAAATAACAACAAGGGTAAGGGTAAGGCTGATGATCAACCGACGGTCTATACACGGGACGGGCCGAGGAGGGCGCTCAATGGCGCCGTGGATCGCCGCCGGTCGACGAGGCTAGTCCCCCTCGACGGACCTTCGTGCCCACGCCCACTTGGGTCGATACGCCCCCCACAGAACCGCAGCCTCAACAGTTGGAAGACGAAGGAACGGAGGAGACTCAATCTGAGGGCGAGCCTTTGATCACGGCACGATCATCGGTAGGCCAAACGTCGACACCGCCAAGCGCCGAAGATGCGGATGATAATTGGGTCATCGATGATGAAGGGAGGAGGCGGATAGAACCGTTAGGAGACTCGTAAGTACAATATGATGAAAGGGCATAATTTTTGTTATTAATCGTATAGGCTAGATTTTCTTTGGAATTTGAGATGTTTTATGTATTTTTATGTTTAACAAATGCAGCTTCTACAGAGCGACGGTAGTCCTGCGGGACTGGTATCGTATGATCAACAATTTTTGGCGTGGGCCATATACATGCATTACGCAAGCGCCGGAGGAACATAGGAGAGTATGGTGGCAAGAGTTCGAGGTAAGTGTAAGATCGGTTTGTTAGTGACATTTCTAAAATGTATTGGTAAATTGAGTTAGCGTTTTTTTTTTTTTCCCAGCGCAAGTACTATTGGGACAGATCTATGGATAGCGAGGTTAGAAGAATTTTAAACAAGAAGGCCGGCGATCACATGCGAAATGTGATGAACAAGGCGAAACCACTCGTGAGGCAGCCGGCTTGGATGGACGATCACCATGGGGGGAAATCCATAGAAAGTGGGCTAGTGAGGAGCATAAGCGCCAAATGAGAGGAATAAAAAGTTAATCGAACTTCCAGCCCGCAGAACTGGATTGGGACGATGCCGGCGGCTCCATCACAGCTTATGGAGCACAAAAGGAAGATGGTAAGTATTGTCGATTGTCAATTTATTCCGTTAATAGATTGTATGACTAGTTGGAAGTCCGCTTTGTATGTTAGGCGAAGGTGTTGGGAACGCCGCCCAGCTTCTCACAAAACGTATGAGCGGACCTTCATGAGAAAGGACAAATCATTCGTCGCTGGCACGGCGAAGGCCAAGTAAGGTATGTTCGAACTTGATGATTTTATAGCAGATTAGTTGATTGTGATGCATGCCTAGTAACTTTTAAAGTCTGTGACGTAGGAAAAATTTGATGAAATGCTTGCATCTACGGGCGGGTGTCGGGGGTAGTGGCAACGAGGGTATGTGAAGGGACGCCGCCTCGATTGAAATGTCGCAGCCGAGCAAGAGAAGCTGTGGGTGGCAGGCATCCGCAGCAGTGAAGAAAGGGAAGGTGTACGGGTTGGGGTCAAGTAGCCCGGGACAGCATGAAGTCGGTAGGGGCACATCTTCCGCTGGAACGAGTTCAAGGCGCAGCGCAAGAGAGAGTGAGCTGGAAAAAAGTGGAAAACCTCGAGAATCTACTTGCAGAAAGACGAAAAAAATGAAGAAGATGGAGGAGAGACTAGATGCCATAGATGCCGAGAGATGAGGCAATGCGCCTCATGCAACAACAATTGAGTATGCTATTGAGACAACAAAGCAGGGTCAGATTCGCAGAAGACGATGAGGATGAAGCAATGAAAGCAGATCGGACTTCCACCGGCACCCCCACCCGATGAAGACCATGAAGAGTAGATACATTTGCTGAACATTTTTGATATGTACGAATGATAATTGTTTAGATACATTTGCTGAACCTTTTTGATATGGGTACTTTTCTTAGATATTTACTTTTTGCTTCTATATTTCGTTATGCGTTGAATGTTATGACTTATCAGGTAGAACTGAACAAAAAACAAAAAATAAATATTAATCGTTCAAACAGCTTTGGCGACGCTACGATCTACTATCGTCGCTATTCTGGACGATTTAGCGACGAACATTAGCCTTTGTCGCTAAATGGCGACGAATCGGCGACTACCTTGTCGCTAAAGTGGCCGAGTGATACCATTTTGCATTCGGGACAACGTTAGCGACGGACAATCTAATCGTCGCTGTTTAGCGACGACCATTAGCTTTGTCGCTAAATGGCGACGAATCGGCGCGATCACCTTGTCGCTAAAGTGGCCGAGTGATACTATATTGCATTCGACAACGTTAGCGACGGACAATCTAATCGTCGCTGTTTAGCGACGAACATTAGCCTTTGTCGCTAAATGGCGACGAATCGGCGATTACCTTGTCGCTAAAGTGGCCGAGTGATACAAAATATTGCATTCGGGACAAAGTTAGCGACGGACAATCTAATCGTCGCTGTGTAGCGACGACCATTAGCCTTTGTCGCTACATGGCGACGAATCGGCGACTACCTTGTCGCTAAAGTGGCCGAGTGATACCATTTTGCATTGGGGGGACAACGTTAGCGACGGACAATCTAATTGTCGCTAATTAGTAACGGAAGAACACATTGTCGTCGCCAAAAGTGACGGTAGATGACAGTGTTGTCGCTAAAAGTGGCCGAGAGCTATAATATGCATTCGGGACGTCATTAGCGACGGGGGATAGAGTTATCGCTAATTGGTGACGGCAGTAGACATTGTTGTCGCTAAATATGCGATACTGAGTTCCATGCATGCTGGACATTTTTGCGACTACAAGAAAAATATCGTCGCAAAAATTTGCGACGATTACACTCTTGTAGTCGCTAAAATATTAGCGACGCCAGGTGTAGTTCGTCGCTAAATGGCGACTAATGGTTTGTCTAGTCGCTAAGTTGCGATATCTGAGTTTTGCGACAGATGTGTTAGCGACGAGACAATTTGTCGCTAATTAGCGACGAATTGCCATTTGCTTCGTCGCTAAGTTTAGCGACATGGTTTTTCGCAACGAAATTTGGTTCGTCGCAAAAGTCGTCGCTAAAATATTATAGCGACGAAAATTTGCGCTTTTGCGTCGCTAATTGTCGTCGCTAAAATGCAATTTTTTGTAGTGGATGCTGAGCTTAAAAAGATCGTGAGACCAGTAACAAATTAGGCAAAATAGGAATCATACAAATACGTGAGGTAACTCAGATTCCACAGCTCATCTGGAATCCGACCCACGACATTCAGCTGATAGATCCTCCTGCGTAACGACGCGGTGTTAGCGTTCTGGGATTTTGCGACAAATTGACACCGATGAAACGGTTTATTAGAATGTTATGTTGAAATCAAACAATCAAAATAAATTCACGCGGACTTACATTTATGTGCATCCTGCATAGCGTTACTTAATTTACTGAATTTGGTACGAGAGAGTGTTGGTACTCACAGTTGAGTTATACGACAGGAACAGTTGTCGTAATAACAGAAGCATTTGATGCCCGCCAGTAGCCCATGTCGTCAATGCGGGTCTCGGAGAGGGCGGCGCCGCTGCATGGTTCTCCGCTGATGTTCCACATGTTCGGCGGCGCAGTCAGGTTCCATTGTTGGAATACACGGTTCAAAGCTTGTACTGTGTAATTAGTTAACAATCGCAAAAGCAAGATCATTCTTAGGATATTTGCCGCATGAATTTTCATAAAGGCAAATGGAATTTAATACTAAGGCAAAGGGGCCGTGTTTTCCTCCAACCCGATATTTAATTGGTCATCGCACATCAATCTCCCCACGGCCCCAGGTAAATTTATTATAGGAATTGCCCGTCCAAAGAACCTGGGTATTATCCATCATCATTGGACCTCCCTCCCCCCCTCTCTCTCTCTCTCTCTCTCTCTCTCTCTCTCTCTCTAAGGCTATGTTTATTTCACAAAAAATGAATTATTTAAAAATATTTTCATAAAAATAATCGCTTATGTTGCTTGAAGTAATTAGGTTTCGACAATAATTTATGTCAAAACATTTTCGTAAACGTTGGATATATTTTTCGCTCATTCATTTTTTGCGACGAAAACGATCATTTTAGGAAATATTTTTTAAATTATTCATTTTTTCGCGAAACAAATTGAGCCACCATCGAAGCTGTCCCACAACACTCTTGCTAGCTCAACGACCCTGTTAGTAGCACCACCACCACACACCATCCACCACTTTGTCCCTTCTTTCTATCTCCGCAACTCGCCGCCACTAGCTCCATTGGCTAGCCTCACTGCCTTCAAGTTTAATTGAATGTAGGGCTGGTAGCCCTGGCAGCGGCGGAGCTACGGTGGTGTAGTGGAGAGGCTTTTTTTGTTTGTTAAGAATTATCTCCACATTTATCTTGATATTGGTATGTGGTATTTTACGTGAATTCACCGATTATATGGATGAAGGAGGAAATTTCTTGCGATTAGGATTGGAGGAAAATACGACCGAAGTCAAATAACTTTAGTTACCATTTTCACCTCTTCATTTTTCTATGAAAAGAAGTTAATAAAAAGTAATAACTTGGTGAAGAATTCATCTTGATTTTTTCCTCTAGTTTCTTGCCATAAAATTTTTTATTAGCTGCACTAGCTTGTAAGTTTCATATGATGTTATAGATGAACAAAAGCAATCATTATTGTAATCCAGGGCACGAGTGTAGAGACCCCAGTACCAAATCCTCTAACGCCCCCCGACCAACTATGCCAATCTCGGGTTGATGTACAAATAAATTCCAATAAATTGATGAAAAATTACGCGGAGAGGCTAAAATTAAAGTCTTCTTCACAAATTACAGGGCATTGTTGTGAAAGATGTCATGCACACGATTTGAACAGTCATGATATTAGGATACTGGGAAATTCTTGAATTTTTGAGCTATCAATGAAATTGATGCAGCTCCTAACCACTCTTATCAATTTGTTTCCTTGTATGAATGAGTTATTTGATAAAAGCTTTGACTCATCGATTGTCATGTCGTGATAGGACTCTTGAGCCAATTGATAGAAAATTTCAATACATTATAACCGGGGTTTTTGGCTCTGATATCAAATAATGTAAAATGATCCTAGGTATTGTACCAAATAATGCGGTGAGGAGGAGGAGGAGGACACCAGAGGAGGAAATTATCTCAAATTCTTCAAAACCCAGTCATAACAAAGCTTAGTAACAATAAGCATTCTTTGTTTTCAATCACCTAATTAGATACATTAGATTTGAGAACTAGTTAGATGTATAACAATAATCATAGTAAGGTTCCTGTCCACATCAGAAATGGGGCTCTTAAGTTGTTAGATATCATCCTAAAGTAGTTTGACCCCAAAACTCAAATGTCAAATCTTATGGGTGGCTCGAGTTATTTGTGTGTTTAGACCCAATTTAACCTCATGTATGCATGAGCAATTGAGAGAGAGAGAGAGAGAGGACCTTCAAGTGGATCTGTAGTTCCGCCCGCAGGTAATGTAGTGTTAGCTTCAGGTGAATATGGAGCTGTACTTGCGTTCACATACATAGTTCCTGTAAGTGCGCGCGCAGTTACTGTAGTAGCACCTCCAGGTGGAGGTGGAGCTGCAGGTGAAATCACAATTACTGTCTTAACACCTTCAGCCATGGCCTTGTCGAGGATTACCCAGAAAAAGGAAGCGAGGAAGAGGAAGAGGAAGAGGAAGACGAATCTCGAAGGGAGATGCATGGACTCCATTGATTTCTTTGACACAAGAGAGCCAAGCATTATCTGAAACACGCATCAGCGAGACCTTTATCTTCTGCGGCTGGATTTAGCCAGTCAAGTCAGAGTCAATGAAGTTCTCATCGGGCGAACGGATGAAGATTCGGGAAATGCTAACCGTATTGCTTCACGTTGGGGGCATAGACCAGCTGGTCAAGCCTTTTGGCCTTACTGGCAACCATTTCCAAATATGGTATACACGGCTCACGACGTCACGTCATATGTCGATGAGATACAACTGGAAATCATGTTAATACCCGAATCGCGTGGACCACAAGAAGCCAACGTTATGACAGCTAAAATCGTCTAAGATTTTCCAACCATTGATCACCTTTGGTCTTGCATGATTTAACGGAAAAAATATACAAAAGTTATAAATTTATTGGATTTGTGCCTTTTCGCCTAAACCTTTTGATAATTTGCCAATGCAGTCATTCAGAGTAAGTTTGACCAAAAAAAGTTGACGTAGCAGTCCAGTCAGCGCCGGTGACGTGGATAATTTTTTTAATAATTTTTTTGAATTTTTTTTTCAAGAAAATTCCAAATAAAAACTCAAAGTGGACTCATTTTTCTCAAATAAAGAGCCCGAAGTTAATGTTATTTCAAATAAGGACTTCAAGTAGCCTAGTTAGTCTCAGATAAAAGCCTCACTTGCCGGCCAGCCAAATGTTCACTGGTGTGGACATTTTCCGGCGATTAAAATATGGGTAATTTTGTCCGAAATTTGTAATTGGCTAAAAAAAAGAGAGGAAAAACCCCAAGTTGAATTAAGTTCAGGTTATTCCTTCAAACGTTTCGTTTTCTTTCTTCCTCTACCCCGCTGCTCAATCAACTCGCTGCCCGGTCGCTCCCGCTCCTCGCGAGCATCAGTCTATCGTTCCCCGTCGTCTCTTTTTTCCAAAGGCTTCATTGTCCACAAGGTTCAAGTTCGTCCTTCGCGTGCACCGCTTGGGAGACCATGGCGGCGAGGGGAGGGGTTGTCTCTCTGGGAGGCGCTTTCCTCAGTCGCAATGTTCAGCGGCCAGGTAACGGTGACTGCATTTAGTCGCATTCTGCTCGTCAATCTCTGTCGCGGATGCTTTCTTTAATCAGATGGTTTTCCCTTGTTGGAATTTTTTTTAGAGTTCTTGGAAAATCTTCGATGCTCGTCAATCTCTGTTGTGGTTCTCCATTCTTATGAATTCAGGCCTTTTGTGATGCAAGACGACGTATTGACAAACAAGGCTAACTGTGAGAGAAGCTGTCCACTACACAGCTTAGCTACAATTGCCAGACTCCATGCCAGTACCCGAGAAGAGGGAAAGAGCAGAAATGGTAATAAGAGAAATGGGACTGCAAGATGCCATGCACACAAGGATTGGAGGCTAGGGGTCCAAAGGACCAAGTGGTAGTCAGGAGAGAAGAGTTAGCATTTGCCTGGAAATTGTCACCCACCCAAAGCTTCTCTTCCTCGATGAACCAACCAGTGGACTCGACAGGGCAACATCCTCTTATGTCATGAGCAGAATACCTTGCTTGGACCAAAGAGATGGAATCAAAAGAATTATAATCGAATCAATTCATCAACCCAGTAGTGAAGTCTTCCAGCTGTTATTGGGTGCTTTAGATTGGTTGTAGTAGGGTGGGCTGTGATCACTGCATATGATCAGTGAGAGGTTGTCTTGTCAAACTCATATGTTGTCTTCTCTTTCTTGTAGTGTTGTGTGCACAAATTAAAGTTGTATACTTTGTTGTTATCTATTTTTGTAATGGAACTATTGAAGTTCAATTAATTCAAGTGTTTAATGATGAGTTAATGATGATGTTTTTTTGTACCACAAGCTGTCTTTGGTTTCATTTATGTCGGCTGTTCTATATTTTGTCGTGTACAGAGCTCAAGAAATTTGTTTTGAACTGTCTACAAGCTTTGATATTCTATATATTTTCTTTGGCCTATCCTATAGGGCATTTTAACTTAGTGTGCTGTTGGACTGTTGTGCTCATTGCTCTTTGCAGGTCATTTTTTCCTTTTTTATATTGCTGTTCTATATTTTATTTTTTCTTGTTGGATTGATGAGCCCATTTAAACTTGACGATACTACTATACTACAATGAAGTGCTGGGACATTCCACAGCGAACTAAATAGCATTAGATAAACTTGAATTGATCCACATTGTATGATGGCAAAGAGAAACATCCCAACACAAGAAATCTTCTCAACATAGTTTACCTATATATATATACATACTGTAACTTTAAGATGCTTCAAAACTAGAGCCATCCATATTAACTAACAGTAAAACAGAAAGAGTTTGTGTTGTTGGTCTTATTGGTCTTGCGTATCTCAAAAAAGTTGCTCGTCTTCGACCACTTTCATGTTGAGGTCCTTACATTCTCCTCTTTACCTACAGTTGAATCACAAAATAAATCACTAGTCAAAACAAAGGCAAGTACAAGTAAGAACAATTTTATGACAAAGTCAAGCACAAATAGATACTTGCATCTTCTCTCTTCCCACAGATGATATTCAGATAGGGAGATCACGATACAGACTTTCTTGACATCGAAATTAGTACCGGCAGCAGCTCTTCTTCCTCACAATTGATTTAGTACCATACTAACCCATGATTTCTCACCATACTAACCCATGATTTCTCCCTCAGTTTTTGTACTTCGTTTGTTTTTTCTCGAACCCGATTGTAGGAAATTGCTTTGCATACTCCTTGAAGTTAAGCAATCTCTAATTGAAAGTGAGGGGAAGATTGCATTGTGGCCAAGAAGTCCTTCAACTTTGTTCCTGTTGGACCAAATTTTCCAGCATAGAACATTGAATAGACTATAGAATAAGTTAAAGGATGAAGGCGCGAACCAGAAAGAGGAAGCAGTAGAGAAAATGCATTAAGCATACTTGATTGCATGAGGTGATTTGAACCAAGTATAATTGGCAGAGAGAAAAATGATTTTGGTAGAACCATTCACCTTTGGTTTCGGCCTTGATTTTCACTGCCAAACCGTAGGCAGCATCAAAGAACTCAGCTAATTTCACAGAGTCCTCTTCGACAAGAATACAAAAAGATGGACAAATTCTTAAGTAACCAATATAAAAACCCTAAACCTGAAAGCACAATCTAGTCCATAAGTAACCAACATAAAAACCCTGAACCTGGAAGCACAATCTAGTCCATAAGAAGCCTCTACCCATTCTAGTGCCACCAGGAACCATGGCAGATACATCTCCTGGGGCGGTGTTTTTGTTGGCAGCAATATGAACAGATTCCATCACCTTTTCAACTCTGGAACAGAGAATTTGAGTACCCACATCTCGAGCAACGAGTACCCATAAACAGAGTATCTTTGGGTACTCCACGAACATCTCGACCTCGAGTACCCACATCTCGAGCACAATTCGAATCAACTTCCACGGACCCAACCGAGAGAGAGAGAGAGAGAGCACGTACTTTTAAAACTCGGGGAGTCGGGGATCGTGCTCCATACCAGAGAATTTGGGTGCTCCAAGTAAGAGGGAAGAAAGAACGTAGAAGACGAAGAGCAGAAGAACAAGAACGTGAAGAATTTGGGCTTTTTTTTTTCTTTTGGGGTTTGTTAGTTTTTATCCATATTATTTTGGACAAAATTACCCATATTCTAGTCACCAGATATGTCACACACTTGCCGGCCAGCAAACATTTGGCCGGCCGGCGAGTGCGGGTCCTTATTCGAGACTACCAGTCGATTTTTAAAAGCGCTTTATTTGAGACAATGTCCACTTCGAATATTTATTTGAGAAGATAGCCCCACTTCGAATCCTTATTTGAAATTTTTCCTGTATTGTTTTAGCAACAAGTTTGATATAGTTGAGCCAAAGCATGTTTGGATTGTCTATAAAGACTACCTTTTTCTTTTTAAATTCTCATCAAAGTGAAAAAAAAGGAAATAATATATTCGCTGTTTTTTCTCCATCAAACAAAAACACTCTATTTAGTTTATTTTAGAGAAAAATACATCAGAAGTATCAAAATTTTCATATGGTGTTCTGTCTAGCGCGACAACTTTTCAAATGCTCATGTAATTCACATATGTAACTCTAGTGACTTGTAGTGCCGGAAAAAACGTGACGGGACATTATTTTGATGATAAGTGCACTGGTACGTGGCTTTCTTAATATTTAACAATCGGACACTAAAACCACAGAGGAAGAAGTATTGCCTAGAAGAGGAGGGCAAGTACTGGGATCGTGTGATGCCTGAAGTCGAAGAGGACTATGGACCAAGTGAACAAGGCAGCACCAAGACCACAGAGATTTGATGTGCATTAGATTGAATCGATCACGCAATGCCATGAAATCAGAAAAAGAAAAAAGATTTCGTCGTTCTGATTTTTCTCCTTTTCAACTTGCTACATTGCGCCACAGGAGGAATGCGAAGCTAAGGAGGCGGGGAGTCGAGAAGCTGTGAGAGCCGAAGTCGTCGGCCATTGCTTGTCCAAATTTCAATTGTCCCTGAGGCAAAGGCTACCAAGTTCTGCTCTCTGGGTAGAAGTGCTTCTACACAGCTGGTGTGAATTCTTGACCAAGTCCCATTTGGACACACGTCTACATGTGAATTTGATGTTCTTGTTCCAACAAATTAAGATGGCAAATGTACGCATTAGACAGATGATATAGTAATCGGTCAACTCTTCAATGGTCGTTGACTTGAACATTCAACGAGAAAACTCCAGACTCTGCTTTTCTATGACACTAGATGCTAGTAACCAGATCATTGTTTATTTTCCCTTACCTCTAGGTGCAAAATAGCTTTGCTTAACGGACACAACTTTCCCAGAACTGTCGCCGGATTGATGAAACAACTGGTCAATACTGTAAAAGAAATGACACATTGTCGATATTCATTCTCAATGCGGTCTCTAGATATCAAACAATGCCTCAGATTAATCTTCACATCTCACGTCAAGTCATGCGAATGCTTCAATTCAATCGACTGCTTCATCACTAAGCTTTCTGGATTTCCCCTGTTTAAGAAGAGAGCTCAAAACTAAGCTTATACTTAACATTTATGTAGATAGGAATGGAAGCCAAAGAAAAGGGGAATGCCTATGATTTGCGGTGGTGACTTGCGAGGATTATGAGATTCATGACTTGACAACGGATTTTGTTACAAAAACAAGAAAAGATATGACTTTTGATGAAGATATGTTATCACTTTACATACCACCACCAAACCCAAAGTGTCAACACAAGATTCAGGCAAACCAATGGAAAGGGGAAAAGAAAAAACTGAGCAGTTACAGGAGTTTCATGAACTTAACCACAGCAGAAAGATAAATAAAAGAGATATGACCAACTTAGCAGTTTACATAGACACTCACATAGGATCGGATTGATGGCATTCGGAGGTGACTCTTCTCCAGTGTTAGCCAGGCTCATATTTGGAGAAGAGTCGTCGTTGCGCAAGTTCTCCTCCATCACTGTTCTGCTCATCAAATTGACAAAACTGCCAAACACGTTATCAGTCAAGTAGCCTGGCTTTGAAGGCACTGGGATGACATTGGGGTGGCCCAGAAGCATCGCCACTACACTGGACATCGGGGGCCTTAGAGATGGCTGCATCTGGGTGCAGAGGAGGGCCACATGAATCACTTTTTTAACTTCCTCCTCTTCAAATTCTGATAATCTAGGGTCCACCATTTCGACCTGGCGCTTGTTCTCATGCAGGTGCCAGGCCTTGAAAGTAAAACATTGTAGCAAAATCAGCAATTAAAGTGCGTGATAAAAAACCAGAAGACTATTACCAATGAATAACAAAAGTTGATTTCGCCACATTCTTTTGCCCTAAAGGTTGAGATATTAAAGGAGTCAATCCCTTCCCAGCTATTGTTTTCTTTAGAAAGATGCCCATTTCTTTCTGTCAATGTGCAGATTGAAGCGGATTATCTGCACCCTTTCAAATCAAATTTGGTTGCTGATTTTTCTATTATAATATCATTAATCTAAAAAAAGCGTTGGTTCAGTAAAGGAGGCTATATATCATTAGTTCAGCACGTGGAATTAGATAAGGAGTACATCTTTTAACTGAATCAGAAGCAGTTGAATTTACTTTTTAAATGTTAACACATACAACTTGTCTTCATCATTGGAGAATGATAAGTACGCAATGCCATCTCACACGCCCCTCATAATCTGATATATAAAGAAATATGCACAAATGCATTCCTACACGTAACAAGCATAAACATGCATATGCATTACCTCTTATATACGCACATACAAGGTGCACACGCCTACGTGTTAAGGAGCACGTGTGAGTTCCCATATCAGGAACATGGTATAATGTAAAGCAGTTAATATATTCTAGTTGGCCCATAATTTATTAGCTTAAACTTTTAAATAAATGTGGATCAAACTAAATAAATTGATGGGTTCGGACTTGGGCTCGTGAGGGGATATTTAGTAGGCTAATGATAAGATTTGTTAAAGTGCATGTGTAAATTGAAAAATGTGGAGCAATTAATTGGCTTATAACTCATTGGCTTAAGGTTCGAACTTAGTCTCTCTTTTGGTTATCTCCTCCTATGAAGGTATTGGGCTTCTACCATGTCGACCCAACATTTCATTATCAATTTCTCAAAGTCAATTGAAAGAAATTTGAGAAGGGTTCCGAAATCCTCTAAATTCCGTCGGACAAAATAAAAAATAACTTAAACAAACTTAAAAGACCCATATGCAAATAATTCCATTCATCCTTACCCACTCAAGCAGAGATGCATCTTCTTCATATGCACAATTTGGCTTTCCACCAACAATCTCTAAAGCCACCACGCCAAAGGCAAAGACATCAGTCTTCTCAGTTAGGTGACCGCGCATCGCATACTCCGGTGCCAGATACCCACTATTCCAGTCCCAGAAAATAAGATGCAAAGGTATACACATAGATTTATATGTATGAAAACATTTATAATCAGAAAGCAAAGAGGCTAAGTGTTCAGTACTTACATTGTCCCTGCAATTCTAGTGCTTATGTGAGTCATTTTATCATTGTAAAGCTTCGCCAATCCAAAGTCCGAAATTTTTGGGTTAAGACTTGAATCAAGTAGAATATTGCTGGCCTTCACATCTCTGTGCACAATTCTAACTCTTGATTCTTCATGAAGGTAAGCTAGTCCTCGTGCTATGCCCAAGCATATGCCATAACGAGTGCCCCAGTCAATAAGAAGGCTTGTTTTCCCTGTCCCATTCATGTCATTAGTAATATTGTGTCTAGCATTTTTGCATAGATGGGAATATCCATAAAATGCAGAGTATCGACACTGACCAAATAAGGCATGATCGAGGCTACTGTTCTCTAGAAACTCATACACGAGGAGGCGTTTATCACCACGTACACAGCATCCATACAACTTTACGAGGTTGAGATGTTGAACAGCAGATATCGTCACAATTTCTGCTAGAAACTGATTCTTTCCTTGGTCGGATGCTGCAGAGAGTTTCTTCACAGCAACAACTCTCCCATCACCAAGTCTTCCCTACAGTGTAGAATTTTCTATGGCTTAGGGAGATACTCGCCAATTAACTGGCCTTGTAAACCTTGGCTTTTACAACTTATCGTCTTGAGGCTCAACTAAGAGTCCATCGGACAGAAATAAATCGTAACTCATGAACCTGAGAGGATGACTTTCTGTGCACTTGGTCTGGCCTGATGGACGCAACTAGTAAAAGCACATGAACACAATACTAGGTATTGATAAAAACACAAACGTAACATGACATAATACAATCCATTCAAATTTGACATGAATTGGCACCTTTTTGGAGTAAATTAAATGTTAAAATGTGACACTGCAGACAAGAATCACAAACAAGACCAGGACAGTTGAAAAGCATTGCAAAGCCCTAGAGGACAGAAAGCTTGTCTCTTGCCACATTCCAAATATCATGATGTAGAATTTACCTTATAAACAATTCCAAAACCACCCTGGCCCAGCTTATTGGCGAGGCTGAAACCATTTGTAGCATTGTGCAGCTCTGAATAGTCGAAAGTCAATGCTCCTCTAGCAACTCTCAGGACATCTGCATAACATAATCAATAAGAACAAATTTCAAATATACTCATCACCCCATCTGCAAAGAATTGATACTGCTTTGCAAGGTCACCACAGTGCTCTCCCTCATCGGCAGATATATTATTAAATAGAACTTTTTCCGGAATTCTGGGCATACTTCTCTTGAAAGGTAATTATGCATCGATGAGTAAGGTAGAAGGAGATGATAGATCTCCTTTGCTCATTCTTTGAGGAAATTCGTTTGGAAGCATGTCCTTGGTTAAACACTACGTCTCCTTTACAAAAGAGGCTCACTAGTGACAGATTAAGTCATAAACTTTGAAAGAGACAGACACTTTACTAGCAAGATAACTGATAAAACAGTCCAAAAAAGCAGAGACCCAATATTCTATAAGAATGATCATGGAGGTACACTCTACTAGATCAAGTCACTCACATAAGGAGAAACAGTGGGACTCACACTGGGCCGGAAAAGGGCATTTGTTCTTGACACTTTTTCTTGTTGTTGCTATTTTATTGGTTTTTCGGTCAAATGATCCACAGAATATGTTAGAAGTATGAAGGGTAAAAGGTAAAGTGGTCCCTTAGGACCTCTTAGGGTTTATTTTGATGTATATATATTAAAATTTACTGAATAATACAAGTATTAGTTCCTCTAACATGGTATTAGAGCCTAAGGCTTAACCCTCGTCGACGGAGCAGCCACTTGCCGCCATCGACCACTCGCCGGGAACAGTGACCAGTCGCCAGCACGGCTTGTCTCTGTCGCGCGTCCCTCTCTCACGCAAACTCCTTCCTCGCCCAACAAAGCACACGGCTTCCTCGCGAGGCTTGCATGACTCGCGCGGCTCCCTCGCGCGCGCGACTCGCTGGGTCGCTGGTTTTGGTAACTGGGTTGCTGGGTCACCTCGCGTGGCTCGCTGGGTTGCTGGGTCACCTCGCGTGGCTTGCTGGGTTGCTGATCTTGGTCGCTGAGTTGCTAGGTCATCACACAATTGAAGGATTTGGTCATCGGTAGGCCTTGAATGATGACTTGAGTCATCAGATTTGGTCACCAGATTTGATGAGTTGCTGATTTTGTCATCAGATTTTAGTCGCTTCTTGATATAGTTGATATATTTGTTTTTGCCTCTTGAGGATGTCTTCAGGTATTGGTATTTGCTAATTACTGCGGATATATGGGTTGGTTTTGACATATTTGGTGATGTTTGTGGGTTGTGGATACTCTTTTGTGTGGTAATATTGGGTATTGAATTGTTGAGGTAGAGTTGTCTGGGGGAAACTATTGTGAGATTTTTCTTATTATTTGGGAATGGCTGATCTGACAAAGAGTAAAACCAAGGATGATCCTGAGAAGAACAGCTCTATGATGACTGAGGTGATCTCTTCTTTGTGTAATCGTATTACTGATAAGAAGCTTGAGGGTAGTTCTAACTTCCATCAATGGAAGAAAATTGTGAAACTTACTTTGATAGGCAAGAATCAGTCTAGACACTTAACTGAGTCTAAACCCAGAGATGATGCAACTTGGGATGTTATTGATGCTCGTATTCTTGGTCAATTCTATGGAAAATAATATAGTTGATCTAGTAAGAACTATCGCAGGAGTTTTATCAATCTGAAAGGAAGGGACGTTCTATTACACAATACTTTGCTAATTTTAAGAGAATGTATGAGGAGTTGAATGTTGTTCTCCCTATTTCAGCCAATGTTCAGCAAATGTAACTTCAGAGAGAACAATTGGCTGTAATGGGATTCCTAGGAGACATTGGTCCTGAATATGAAACTATTCGGTCTTAGATTCTTGGAGGAGAGACTATTGCATCACTCACAGATACGTTTGCTCGGGTTCTTTGGGTATCTCGCCAGTCTTCTCAGGATACTACACCTATAATAGATAATTCAGCTCGTGTCCCAGACTCGAACTGGTAGTGGTAGTAGGAGTGATGGAGGAAACTGTGGAGGATACAGTGGACGTGGTGGCCAAGGCGGAGGCTGAGGCACAGGAACAAGGAGAGGCCAAGGCCAACAACATCTTTATGGACAATCCCAAATGTCTACTAATAATTCAGGGGCCACAAAAACTTGTCATTACTGTGGCAAACTTGGTCATATTCAGAAATTTTGTTATAAGTTACATGGGAGACCAGGGCAGCAACACCAGTTTGCAAATACTGCTTCTAGTACTGACCCTTCTCCACAATCTTCCGAACGCCATGTAGTGGTTATGTCTGATGAGGAATTTGCTCGGTACAACCAATTTCAGATTTCACAACCTACTTCTTCCACTGCTACTTTGGTACAGATAGGTAATGCTACTACATGCCTTTCAACTACTTCTCATCCTTGGATCATTGATTCAGGGGCTTCTGATCATATGTCAAGTCTTTCAGGTATATTTTTCTTCTCTTACTCCATCTTCATCCACAGTTACCATGGCCAATGGATCATCTACACATGTTAAAGGGATTGGCATAGTTCATCCAACTCCTTCATTGCCATTGTCTTCAGTGCTTTATCTCCCACAATTTCCGTTCAACCTCTTGTCTGTTAGTAAATTAACCAAAAACTTTTAGTGTTCAGTAACATTCTATCCCTATTCTTGTATTTTCCAAGATTTGGCTATGAAGATGACGATTGGTAGAGGACGTGAGGCAAGGGGCTGTATCTACTTGAAGACGCTCCTTCAATTGCTTGCTCTAGTGTTGCATCCCTACATGACATCCTTTGTCGTCTTGGTCATCCTTCTCTACATAGTCTTGAGAAGCTAGATTCTAGTTTTCAGTCCCTTTCTAGTCTAGAGTGCGAGTCATGCCAACTTGGCAAATTACATCATATTAGTTACCCATGTCGAGTCATTAAACGAGCATCGTCTCCTTTTTTGTTAGTTCATTCAGATATTTGGGGTCCTTGTCATGTGGTTTCCAATTTGGGTTTTAGATATTTTGTTACTTTTGTTGATGACTATTCCAAAGTCACTTGGTTATATTTAATGAAAAATCGTTCAGAATTGTTTTCTATATTTCGTGCATTTATATCTGAAATCCATACTCAATTTGGTGTGCGTGTCAAAGTTCTACGTTGATAATGCTAAGGAGTACTTTTCTACACCCTTTTTTGATTTTATGACTTAACATGGTATGATCCATAAATCTTCATGTCCTGATACACCGTAATAGAACGGTGTTGCTGAAAGGAAAAATAGACATTTGTTGGAAGTTACCAGATCCATGTTATTTGAGATGAAAGTCCCCAAAACTTTTTGGTCTGATGCTGTTCCAACTACATGCTATCTCATTAATTGCATGCCTTCTTCTGTTTTATGAGGTGGTATTCCATTTTCTACTTTGTTTCCAAATGAGTCACTTTTTGTCCTACACCATGTATTTTTGGTTGTCTGTTTTATTCGTGATCATCGACCTAGAGTATCGAAACTTGATCCAAGGGCTATCAAGTGTATGTTTATGGGTTATTCCTATACTCAAAAGGGATATTGCTATTATTCTCCGTTACTAAGAAAATACTTTATAACTGCTGATGTTTCATTTTTTGAATTCACTCCTTATCATGATGTTCCAATTACTATGTCTGAATTGGATGCAGACTTATGTGTGACCACCATTCGGTCAATTGCTCCAAATGTTTCACCAGTATCTACACAGGAACCATCTCCTCTCCAGGTTTATACTCGACGTCCACAAGTAGCTACTACTCCCCCTGTTCCTCCTGTCACTACTAGATCATCTTATGCTCTAGATTCGCCATTAGTTGATCCTCCTATTGTGCCTGATCTTGATCTCCCTATTGCTCATTGCAAAGGTAAACGTACTTGTACTCAACAATCTATTGCAAACTTTGTTTCATACTCTTCCGTGTTTCTTGCTTTTCGATCCTTTCTATCTACTGTTGATAAATATCCTATCCCCAAATCCGTAGCTGAGGCATTAAAAAGTTCTGACTGGAGGACACCAATGGAAGAAGAATAAAAGGCTCTCGAAGTTAATCAAACTTGGGACTTGGTACCTCTTCCTTCAGGCAAAATTGCTATTGGTTGTCGATGGGTATATGCTGTAAAAGTCAATCCCGATGGTTCCCTTGCTTCTTTAAAAGCAAGACTTATTGCTAAAGGGTATGCTCATGTTTATGGGATTGACTATCAAGACACTTTTTCTCCTGTTGCCAAACTTACTTCTGTTCGTATTTTGATCTCTCTTGCCTGCTACATATAACTGGCCCTTGTTTCAGCTTGATGTCAAGAATGCTTTCTTGCATGGTACTCTTCATGAAGAAGTTTGTATGGAGCAGCCTCCTGGATTTGTTCCTAAGGGTGAGTCTGGGGGACTTTGCAAATTAAAAAAATCTTCATATGGTTTGAAGCAATCCCCACGGGCATGGTTTGGAAGATTTTCTGAGGCTATACTTTCTTTTGGACTGTCTAGATGTAGAAATGATCATTCTTTCTTGGGAAAACTTCAATTAAGGACCCAAAGTGGGCTTCTTTTTTCAAAAAGGGACCCCAAGTGGACAATGTGTCAATTAAGGACCCCAAGTGCGCAAACTAGTGTCAAATAAGGACCTGACAAGGACCTAGGAAAATTGTTCTTGATTTTGTATGTTAATGATATTTCAAACTAAGGACTTAGGAAAGTTGAAGTATTTACTAGGAATTGAGGTGGCACAATCACAGAAAGGTATTGTTTTGTCACAGTGAAAGTGTGTTTTGGATATGCTCACTGAGATAGGTATGTTGGGATCAAAGCCTCTTGATTCACCAATGGAACAAGGGGTCAAACTAGTTGCCGAGGGAGGAGGAGAACTTCTTGATAATCGTGAGAGATATTGAAAATCGGTAGATAAGTTGAATTATCACATAGTCTCTCGACTAGACATTGCCTTTCTAGTTAGTGTGGTAAGCCAGTTTTTGTCTTCTCCTCCTAAATCTCACTAGGATGCAATTATTTGGATATTGAGGTACTTGAAGAAGACTCCAGGAAAAGGAATTGTTTACCAAAACCATGGTCACGGAAGAGTTGAAGGATTCTCTGATACTGATTGGGCAGGGTCTCCAAATGATAGGAGATCAATCACTGGCTATTGTACCGTGGTTGGAGGAAATCTGGTATCATGGAAGAGTAAGAAATAGACTGTTGTTGCCCGCCCTAGTGCTGAGTTAGAATATAGAGCCATGGCACAAGTGACATGTGAATTAGTGTGGATTCAGCAGTTATTGACTGAGTTAGGCTTTAAAGCTTTAGTACCCATGAATCTATGGTGTGATAATAAAGCTGCAGTGCATATAGCTTCCAACCCTATGTTTCATGAAAGAACAAAACACATTGAGGTTGATTGTCATTTTATCCAAGAGAAGTTGCAGAGTGGAGTAATCCTTCCCAGTCATATTCAAACTGGTGAACAACTTGCTGACATATTTACTAAACCTCTGGGTAATGGGAGGATAGAATATATTTGTAACAAGATGGGCATGATTAGATCTTTATGCTCTAGCTTGAGGGGGGAGTGTTAGAAGTATGAAGAATAAAGGGTAAAGTGGTCCTTTAGGACCTTTTAGGGTTTATTTTGATGTATATATATTAAACTTTACTGAATAATACAAGTATTAGTTCCTCTAACAGAATAACAATATGCATTTTCTATATGATAGAATATCTTGTCCAAGAGGAAAAACATGTGATAGCATTGAGGAATACAACAAACAATTAACACTAGACACAAAGACTAGAGCATGTTTGATTGCTAAAATAACAGAAATGATCCTTACACTTTGGCCCAATGTGCAAATAATCTCTGAACTGTAGTCCAATGTGCAATGTGATCCCTGAACTTTCAATTTGTTCAATGTGTTCCTTGGACTTCTGGTACATGTTCTATTTAGTCTCTGAACTATATGAAAATATTGAATGTTGTCCTTCCATTAATTCAAGTTCAGTGACCAAAAGTCTAGGGACCACATTGAACAAATTGAAAGTTTAGGGACCACATTGCACATTGGTTAAAAGTTCAGAGACCACATTGCACATTGGGATAAAGTCAAGGAACCATTTGTGCCATTATCGCCCTAATATTCTATGAGACTACCAAAAACCATAACTGTCGAGACATCAAAGCACCATAACTACATTACTAGACACTTTGAAACAATGTAAGTTCCATTAAGAACCATCAAATATGGTCAAGAGCTATTAAACACTAGTGATGCAAATTATTTCACCTGTCTCTTTTTTGGAGCTTGGCCTTTTCCTTATTCTGAGAAAATAAAAAGCTACCAAAGTAGATAGAAAGAACACGACTCCCAACACTAACTGCAATAGCTGGGACCAAATGCATCATATTCTTCCTCTTGTCTGGAAAAGTAGGTGTAAAATCTGTAAAAACATTTCAGGCGAGTGATCAAATGGTGGTGAATGTGCACTAGTCAGAGAATGACATTTGGTAAGAAAAGGACTCTATTACCTGGACTAACATGGATAGCTGAAATAGATGGTCCATATGTACCTCGAATAGGCACACAGCATGTCCCTTTTCCAGCCCAAAAGAAGTGAATCTCAACATAGTTTTCAAATACCCGAACCTTAAATGCCTGCTTGACAGCTCGGAAGGACCTTCCACCCACCTTTCTAATGTCCAAGTCTTTAAGCACCAAATTCCCCTTGAATAAGCCAAAAATACAGATCAGATTACCTAGTGCAATTTGTCACGCTAGATGAAGAAAGTTTAGCAACGATTATTGTGGTAGATTTTTACAGAAACCTTGTCCACCTACTTCTTGAGATATTAACTATGGGAAACCTCAGAGAAATAATCTGGAAAATGGAAAGGTTCATCCCTGATTTAAAGGCCGTAATATTTGAGTTTGTACACTAGTAGTGATAATTGTAAAAATATATGCACCAAGAACACGGAGACGAAATGGTAGTCATTCTTTTTCTCTTAATGAACTGGAAAATATAATTCATTGGAGTGAGGATATAATTATGCAAGGTGCTTGTACGATAAGCACTCTTGTGCAGGGACTTCATAAAAGTAAAGGTCCATCATGAACCCGATGCTGTTGATGAAGAATTGTGAAACAAAATTCGAGCATAGTCTCAAATAAAGTCATAAGCTCATAAATAGCCATGCCAATGATATTATAGTTGTGCATCCAGTATGTATTACTGGAGTTTCATGCCACCAACATACTTATGCAGCAAACAGGTCTAAAGACTTGCCTGAATATAAATATCAAATATACGCCTTCCCCGACTAGCCCACTGGTTATCATCTGGAAAAGCTGTTTCTGCAAACCAAAGATTCACTGTGTAGTTGCCATTCTGGAGTCCCAACCCATAGTATCTCAGTGATGATGCAGATGTCCTCATTGTTTGGAAGAGAGCTCGGTCCCGCATATTCAAGTTGGCGTTGGAGGTTGAACATGTGAATTGGTAGTTGGTAGCATCATTAAAAATCCCAACGTTGCTAAGTGCCCACCGCTTTGTCTCACTAATGAAGAACGAAGCTGGACCAATGTTGTTGTTATCGTCAGCCTCAAACAAAGTTCCATCAGAAGATTTGACTTGTGGACCCCCAGAATTGATTGCAAAACTAATATCTGCAACGGAAAACATAATTTATCTGGTTGAATACTATTAGAACGTCCACTCAAAATCTTTCACTCTCAGGTGGAGGGAAACCACATGTATACAAGGCCTATATAAACCCCGTGACAAGTTATGTGTAATGCTTTAACATTTCCTCTCTTGTGCAAACATGACTCAAAACAGCACATGAAATTAACGAACAGAGAGTCACACGAGTGAAATAAACCGAAGCACAAATTGGCTTTGATACAATGTTAAAATGTCCATCCAAAAGCTTAAGTTATTAGGTGGAGAGAGATCACGTGTATATAATGCCAATATAAATCTCATAGACAATCAATTTGAGATATTTTAACATATACTATGCATTGTCAAACATCTATGCTACACTATGAATAGCTTAATGACAAAGTTTCATCTTAGTTGTATTCAACCTTTACCAAGATGACATGCTCAAACTTAACATTGAAGCGTGCCCACATGCTCACATGTCCTTTGTCCGTAGGACCAACTCCTCTTAAGAGTGCAGAGCAATTCCGCTCTATTGCACAACATCAGCCATTAAAATGAACTTCAATGATGTTCATTGTAGATGACAAATGTACATCATACCGTTCATTATTCTACTACTTACAGTGACAAGTCAAAAAAAAAAAAACAATCTCGCCAATAGCAAAACCTCACATGTAATGGCAGGCAGTAGAGTTGATTGAGGTCATATGCAAGAATGTAAAAGCCATTATTGTCACGCCCGAGACAAGGCTGTGGCACTTGATCTTGGCTTAGCCGTGATTCATGTGGGTTCCGGGATTTATCTCAACGTCCCCATTATTGTTTTCTTTGATTAAGCCCAAGCGAAGCAATTAACAAACAATAACGAGAACACAAAGTGAGCCAAGCAACATATTGTACAAACACACTATATTTTCATGATAGTGGATTATTTATTTTACAAGCCCTTCTTACTTTGGGCCTATTGCATCCACTAGATTACACCATCCGCTCACATACTCCGTATGGCTGGGTTAAGCTTAGCTTCACTAACATCTCTTCACAAAAAGAACAAAAAGGTTAGTCTCCTTCCTATTAGAGTAGAATTATTTTTTATTTTCTAGGTTTTATTCCTTTTTACATATATAAGGGCATTATGGTCATATACAGTTCATATTTAATATAAATATATTGTGATGGGTGTAGGGTTTTTGTTACACACGAAACCAAGACCTTCTTTCTTAGATTTTACAGTCTCTTTCTTTCTCTTTTTTCTCCTCTCTTTTTTCTTCTCTCTTCCTTCTTTTCTCTCATTATTTTTCTCATGGTTCTCTAATCAGCTTAGTAACATGGTATCAGAGCACGGTTTGACTACCTGATTCCCTGGTCCTATTGCTGGTTTGAGAGTCCCCTAATAACCCTATTCCTTCTCTGGTGCGTAGCCACCTAAAGCTGCAATTTTTACCTATTTTCTCTTCAAGTCCCGATACATATAAGATCGGGAGAAATCAAATTTATCAGGTTCTGTTTGTGACAATAGATTACAACACTTCCTGATCAGCAGATTCAAGGATCAGGGTATTTCGTTGATTATGCAGCCTATATTTATAAGATTTCAGCATCCCTTTGTTTGATTGATGGAGCCAATCGCATCTGATTATATGTTGGTATTGCTGTTTTATTTCTTGCACTGAAGTTTCGGCCTTTGTGATCGGGCGGTAGATATATTTATATTGAGATTGGTCATCTCACTATAGTTCATCCACTCCGCCCCGGTGGTCCACTATACCCCTCAATGTGGTCCGATCACGTCTCCATCCATCAAAACGAACCATGCTAAGTAACGGTGGGGATCATCTCATTCGCATTCACTTGAACCCAAACGGTCGTGCTATACTTTTGATATGTGACACCAGCCTCTACTTGACGATATTTACAACCCGAACATGCATTTCTACGGGACGACCAAAACGGACAGGAGGTGGCGTGCCCATATCTACAAGGCTGAAAATAAAAAAAATAGAGTCGACACTCAAGAAGTTAAATTCACTATGTTTCGCTAGGAAATAGCCTCGCATAGAACAAGAAAAATAAATTTTATCGTTAGCTTGCCGATGGTAGATCAATAGCAAAATACTTCTTACTTACCTATGTACTAAACATGACATGTTCAACAAACAAGAGAACTTCAAACATGGCTTTTTACATGTTGCATGCAAAGATCAATACACGGATTCAGCGCCTCATAATCGAAATCCATCTATCCTTCCGACTTACCATTGGGCATCCGAGTACTCCCTCGGCATCGCCTCGAAATCCATCGAATAGTGACATTGTCTCGAAATCCATCGAAGACGGCATCGCCCGAAATCTATCGGCGGCGACAACGTCCCGAAATCCATCGGTGACAACCATAGTCCCTCATGTGATCATGCAACAAGCAACACACATTTCTGGTTCTTATCTTGATCTTATTAGCCCATGCAAACATGCGGTGCTCATGTAATTCATGCTCTCTAGGACAATTTGTCTAACATGCGAGACGTGGTCGAGGGCATGTGACTCGGTCCACCATGCCGACTATCGGATCGGAGCCGGACTTGGCTTGGTTCTACACGCCTCAATATAAAACCTGCACAAAGCCGAGCTCGTCCCGAACACCACAACATGAGTACGAGATCATACGACACCCCTGCTTTCGGCCCTCGGTTGTGCCATGACTCGCCACATGCAAAACAACAAGACATGTGCAAACCCAAGCATCACAAACATGGTCACTCCCGAGTCCAAACGCTGCAACACTACACCCCAACCAAAGTATAGGGAATTTACTTACTACTCGGAGGCTCTAAAGTATTTAGTGATGGTGCGATGGTGAGAGTGAGGGACCGGGAAGAGATGGCCGAGAATGAGAGAGATGAAGTCCGAGGGAGTGAGAGGCCGAGAGAGTAGGGAGAGAGAGAGGCTTGCTCGGTTTGGGGAAAAGAAGAGTATGGCTTGGTGTCTCTCTATTTATCAGCCAAGACTTGAATAATTGCCATGCCAAATGGTCCAATGAGATCCATTCAAGTGGCACTTAATAATCTTGAGAAATCTTTGGGAAATTTTAGGAAATCTTGACCAAATTCTAGGCCTAATTATTTGATGGCCCAATTGAACACCAAGTGTCTATCTAGGGTCATGATGCCCTATCTTAGGGTATATGAGTCATCTTAATGCATTAATGTCCTAGAGGACACCTATGCTCTATTATTGGTCTCCTCATTAATGATCTTGTCTTGGCTCTCATTATTGCCTTTACATTTAGAGATTTCAAGATCACATTCATTAATGAAGATCTTATCTTATAAGATTCTTCTAATGATGCCCTCCAATTATTGGTTCAAACCTTGACTTGGTCAACTTCGGCTTCTTGCTCTCCGTGCTTGGCGAAATATGCATGTTCTTGTCCTTCTAGAACATCTAATTAATCACTAAAGATATTCGACTTATAATCCTCTAAAATCAATAAGTATACTTAGCAAAATGCCTAAGTAAATGGGGAAATTTCCGAGTTTAAAACGATTGATCATCCTATCCGGGTCAAGGTTCGGTGTAGAATTTCCTCCAAATAAGATCAAACATATCCAAGCCAAAGTCCAAGTCCAATGGTTCAAGCTCAAGCCGCTTGACCGGTGACGCTGCGGGCCTATGGAATCGGGCCCCCGACTAGGTGCAAGGCCGAGCACACTACCAGCCACATGAGCGCATGGCCAAAAAGCGCGGGGCGAGTGCCCGAGCACGGTGCCAAGTCGCACGAGCGGTGCGCCAAGCACGATGCCGATCTGCACGAGCAAGGGACCAGTTTATGGACCAAACACATGCATTGGCTCATGAATGGGCACAATGCATGGCTCATGGCCAAGTTCATTGGGCACGGAACTAGATCGGAGCTGATCCGATGGCACAATGCCCGCACAAGGGTCGGACACAATGACCGGCACACGGATGGGCACAAGGCCAGTCCGTGGCCTAGCTGACAGGCATAATGGCCGGTCATGACCGGCATAAGGCTCTGGCCGCATGGCTGGCGACAGCTCCAGCCCACGACCAAGCCACTAGGCTCATGGCCTGGCACATGGCTCGTCCATTACCCATCCGACTCAACGCGACGATCCGTGGACAATTTGCGACGGTCCACGCTCGGTATCAACGATCCATAGTTGACTCTCGGTTGTCATGTAGCCTCGTGGAATCCGATACCACGGGATTAATCCATGGTTATCCGGGACCGATGTGTGGCCATGTGAAATCACCCGTGACCGGCACATGCCGACACGATCTCGATCCATGATTGTCCCGGACCTTTCTACTAACGGCTCTTACGGTTGAAAGGTCAATCCATAGTCATATCACTTTAATCGACTTACGTGATTAGAAAGTCATTCCATTGTCGATCTTGAGGCCAATTCATGGATAATCTTTCGATCAGACCATGACCAATCCTCAATACACTCATTCTGACCATGTTATCCATTCCATTACCGACCCTCGGCTTGATTGCTCGCCCATTCTATCACCATTTACCTTTGGCTATCTTAGTCCCAAATTTGGGGATGTCACAGTTATGCTATGCTAGGTGTGCTTGTACTCCAAATACGATAGATGGAGCATGGATAGTTGACTGCACTGCTTACTTCAGTGATAGCACCCAATATTTCCTCAATGCCATGCACAGTGGATAATACTAGATTAAGCTGAGAAAGCAGAGACAAATCGAATGCATCATTAAGTGGCTCCTAAGCTTTTTAGCAATTTGATACTCCATGCACACTTAAAAAAAGTGAACAATATGACTGTTTAAGCCCTTTCTTCGGTATGTTAAAAGTTTTTGCTCTGATGACCCAAATTAATTAGGACAAAAAACTGTGAGGAGCATTTGACAAATCTGCAATTTTATGAAGATTCTTCATTAGGAGCAACATTGTGCAAGCCTACAAACTTTGGTTCCTCTTTCTTATGAAGTTCTATCTCTTGGTTTGGCTGCAATCTACAGGGTGATGTTCGTACCTTCTAGGAGGTGGCCTCATTTTTTAAGAGGAGGTTTATTTGCAATGGCATCAGTGTACTACCAAGAGTCCTGCCTGTTCAGTTAGTGTGAGTAATCATGATTCATGGGTGCAAAAGAGGCCTTTGACATGTCAAAATGATGATTGATGCTCCTTCTAATTAGCTTCCATATTTAGGAAAATCTTCCACAGTAGAGTACAATGAATTATAAAAAGATTGTTTTCTCAATCGAGAAGAAAGACAATTGACAATTTAATGTCGAACCATTTCCTTAGGCCCTTGGAATGTTATTTGCTTACAGACAATCAGTTTCAAGGGTCCAATCAATATAAATACATGCTGGGGTGATACTTTGGCAGAAAAGAACTAATGACAGGACAGCCAACGATTCTTACCGACCCTAGATTAATGAAGAAGAGAGTAGACTACTGACAACAAATGAGACAAACCGTGGATGCAATTTTGAAACAACTATTATATTGGATTGCGTTTAAAGTTCTTGCTGATGATAATTTATTCCATTGAAATCTATGTTCAGAAAAAAAAAGTGAAAATATTATTAACTTTAACTTACTGACTCTAGTGTCTTGGCCGCAATGAAATGGTTGTTGAAGGCAAATCCATCCTGATGGAAATTCCCTGAGTTCAAAACAAAGAGAGATTATACTTAACTGTACAGGTTAACAAACATACAAGTTCTTAGGTATAATCAGGTATTAGTTTTCATGTAGGGTGCAACATGGAAAGAATGGTTGATCTGCCAACTGATGTCTTCGATTTTGTTAGCTAAAGGTGCATATTTTCATTATTCTCTTGTACATAGTTTATGTGTTAGGAGGGTCAGCAGATTCCAGCAAACTGCAAACAAAAAGTTTACATCATGACTATCCTATCAAAAGGTCATCTATGAGATTTTTCCAACAAATGAGTCATTGCTTAATGCAAAAGCCACTAAACTCCCGCAGTTTAGAGGAAACGCCACATTTAATCTGCAACTGAACTTGATTAAATTTCATACATACATGTGTATTCTTCCCCCTCATTCCAGTTGCTGGTACCGTTATTATCTTGCATTCAAAATAATGCCAATATCCACGTGTCATACATCTTGACTTTACTCACTACCTCTTGTATCCTTTCGTGGTTGAAGCTACTGGCCAAGAGGGCAGAGTATAAAAAGAAGCACACTACAAGACTCTACAACAAATATACTGACCTCTAACCAAACAAAAGAGGAGCATGAGTATCACTCTAAGCTACAAATTTCTCTCACAGTGAAAAATGAAAGTACTTCCTTAACACTGAACAATTATGCACTCCTGAATAAAGACGAGGAGCATGAGTATCACTCTAAGCTACAAATTTCTCTCACAGTCCTTCACACTGAATAATTAAGCACTCCCGAATTAATGCCGTATTGAATTTTCCGCACGGGAAATCACCGATGACACTCAATTGAATGATTTTTAAAAATTATAGCCCTCAAGTGAGCGCTATACAAAAATTATGGTTCTTATGATGTTCTTATCCTCACTTCTCACTCGTGAGATCAGCTATATTGATCCCTCCAGATGAAAAGTGTTGCATTAACTACAAAATTCATGATTTATAGGCCTCTTTTACAGACTCTACGTGCTTGACATGCTCCATTTCCATTAAGTTATTCATTTTAAAACTCATCATTTTACATACCTTCCTTCTGAAAGAATCATTTCGCCTTTCTTTTTAAATCAGAGGATCCATCTCTCATTCATCTTGTATGCCAATACAACAGAATAAGACATCATCACAATAATCATCTAGACTAAACAGGAGACCATCAGTAAAGCTGGACTAGAGAGCATTACCCACTATTTGAACTTTCTGCCGTGAAGTAGTTGGCAACGAAGTTACTGAATTTGCATGACAATAGCATAAGGTTAGTCTGTGAGGGATACCAGTAATATGCAGAGCACACTAGACAATCAAATATGCACATTGGGGGCAAAACAGGAAACAAAGTACTTTCAGTTGAAGCTTCTATACTTTACCTTTGAATATTTTCCGTGACCCAAGAAGGAAAGTTGCCAGATAAATTATTGTAAGAGAGATCTCTGTTACACAAACTTCAGTCAAATTGATCCCACAATGTCATGCAGTTTAGTAAATGGTCATTGGTTTGGTTCACTCACATATAAACAAGAGAGATGCCTTTCTTTGAGGGGAGGGCTCCACTCAACTTATTACTCCTGAGAGACCTAAGAATGAAATAGGCATTATTTGATATTGGATAAAACATCTCAAATGATTCGGCTGACTAATCTTATATAGATTCCTTACAAATAAGAAAGTGAGTCTAATGTGAATATGGAGTCTGGAATGGATCCATGTAGATAATTGAAGCTTAAGTCTCTGCAAGGCAAAAATCATCAATAAGAGCATGAGAAAAAGTCAATGATTTTATTGCAAGTAGAATCAATCTATTAGAATCAGTGTGAGTCAACCAAAACTCTGAGCCCGCTGGAAATCAATCTTATTAAACAGAATAAGATTAGGTTATTGAGTGTGACAAAAAATGACAAAAAGAAAAAGAGGCGCTTGGATAAGGTTGCACTGAAGAATTCCCAGAAAGCAACAAATGAAGATACAAAAGACATAGTATGTTTCATAACTAAACAGTCAGACCAATGGGTGTCTGTCAACTGCAATGGCCTTTTGCTTTTAACGTTTCACTTTATCTTTAACCTTTAGAAAGTTAAATTGGACTTTATATAGGTTAGACCCTCAATATTTTACAAATACCAGTATCTTAGCATTTAAAGCCACCCCGAAATTTCTTCATCATCCTTGAAATATCTTTATTTTCAGCAGGAAATTCGACATGGCTTATTTGGTTGGCCTAAAGCCAAAACAAACATTCCCTTTCTTGGGAGCAATGGCAAAAAAAAACTCTTGGGCTCCAAAACGAACGAATTCCACGGGGAAAAATAGGATTTATGTTTTAGCATCATATATTCGTCTCAAAAGAAAACCTGAGGATTGCAGATGCTTTTCATTAATTGGAAGACAACTTACAGGTGCTCTAAATTTTTATTATTACTGATATATGGTGGAATAGTATCAGAAATTTGGCTATTCCTCAAAACTCTGCAAGCAGTCAAACTTCAATATGTTAGATACCATAGACAAAATATAACTGGATGGAGAAAAATATTAAAAGTGTCAAATTTGACTAAGGCTGCCTTACAAAGTTGTGAGATTCGCCATGTCCTTCAGAAATTCTAGCGTAGAGAAGCCCCCAGAAATCTCAGAGACTCTCCTAGAATTCAAGTTACATATTAGGTTATCCAGAAATTAGTCATGTAGAAACAACGAAAAGAAGAAAAAAAAATAGTACTTGGTTGACGATGAAGATTCTTACAATTCTTTCAAAAGAAATTAATTTGGAAAAGTTTGATGGTATTGGACCGGCAAAAGAATTGCCTTGCAGCCTCCTACATTTACAATAAGGACAAGATGATTATTAATTTGACTTCAGCAACAAAATCCAGCATACAGAGGACCTAGGTTCCGTTTCCATAAGGGTATGGACAGGAAATCGGATGATAAATCAAACTATGCCACCGTACAGCTTAGTGAGTTTGAGCCAGTTTCCTATGAAGTCAGGGATGGAGCCATTGAGATTATTGTCAGATGCCCACCTGAGATTCAGAGAATATCAGTACGCCTGATGTCTGTAATGATTTACAACTGACAGACATGTCCTAAGAGTGCACGCCATTGGGAACAAAAGGTTTTATGGGCTCTTACAGGATATTTAAATCTG
This sequence comes from Syzygium grande, assembly GCA_024733475.1. Lineage (NCBI taxonomy): Eukaryota > Viridiplantae > Streptophyta > Magnoliopsida > Myrtales > Myrtaceae > Syzygium > Syzygium grande. The sequence continues at coordinate 18,548,270 of JAMXDD010000007.1, forward strand.
CAAGATTTGCACAAGATGAAGGAATCGGACCGCTGATTCCTGAGCTAGAGAAGTCTCTGTCACATTAAAATTTCATGAAAAGCTGAATAGACAAGATTTGTGTTTTCTCTTGATAAAATAAGAAGATTTTAAAAATCAACTAACCAATAAATGGTGATAAAACTAGAAGCAGGTGATTAGAGAACAAAAGAAGGAACCTTTTGCTCACTTTAATTTGACAAGAAAACAGTTGATACCAGACAACATTCACCTTTTATGATAGTGTTGGCAAACAAGAAAAGGATACAGACATGATAACAGAGAAATGGAGTTTAAGACGACATACACATATTTGAATTAGAGTGTTTCTAGTTCGAATCTATGGAGAAGTGATAACTGACTTTTCAGCTAACTCCAGAGACCATCACTGATATTCCATGTCATAGCATGTTCTTTTATATAATCTGAGTGAGGATCCCAATATAAGGGAACCAAAATAAAAAGGGAACAAAAGTTGGAAGACTATGCGCAACTTCGGTGCATAACAAATTTTGAGAAGGAGCTTCAGAACATGAAGAGACTTACAACTTTCTTAACTTTGTGAGATTTCCAAAAGTGTGTGGTAGAGAACCAGAGAAGTTATTTTCTGTGAATGACCTGCAACGAGTGCAAATCTCAAGAGTCATTATGTCCAGATGGATCTAAAGAAGCAAAAGAGAACAATGAATGGATCTGTAAAAATTGTAACTAGGGGGCATTTAATTGGACATGGTACTAATTTATGGGGGAATAAGCAAAAATTCCATTGCATATCTACAGAAGCATAGACAAACTAATGCATATGCAATCATTATAAACCTTTCGTGCTTAAGTGTTCTCTTACCTCCACGAGTGATTCAGTAAATACAAAAAGTCAACTACCATATGCCAAATTTGGCATTATCTTCTGTCTATTTACACAAACTTTCTGACACCAATGCACGCTTTGCTCATGGTGATGCAAGAAAGCTCACTAACTTTGTCCTCTGAGTCATAAATTTCACCTTAACAATGGTTCCAAGACAATTTCACTTGATCCAGCATAGAATAAACCTATCCTTTAGCAGTTTGTATCACTTCCATATCTCTTATAACAGGGAAAGGTCGCTCAAACATGGAACTTGATGTCTCCACCGTAACAACAGACAATATCACTTCACATTCCTCTTGACGGAACAAAAATGGAGGCCTACTGTATGCAATCTAAAAGCATGTGATGAGAATTTAACATACATTGATTTTAATGAATTCTTCAATTCTCAAGATCAACAACTAACACATGCATACGGAGTATAAGCAACTCCATGACTACATCTAGTGATTCTTCGTGATCAAGATACACTCAAGTCACTGCAGACATCTCCAGCACGCATCAACTAGCTTAGGGGAAGATAGATGAACATCGACTCAAGCAACAAAGTTCACTGCACCATCGTGACTGCAAAATAATAGCAAGCACGACAAATCGACCGCCAACAAGCATGACTAACAGTACTAGCAGCTCAGCAGGATTTCCGATCTCATTCGGAAGCTCCCCAGAGAATGCATTGGCATTAAGGCTCCTAAAAACAGTAGAATGTGGCAATAATTGAGGGGCCAAAAACAACTTCACATCATAAAAACCATGAGATACAACCCTTTAATCATATCATATTGCTCTTGTCACTATTGGGGATTACAAGCGTTGCAAGCGACCCAGATTGCCGATTCGCGATGAGATTGATCCGGTCAAGACATTCCGACCCAAGTTCCTGCGATGAAAATCAGTGAAAATTCGGATCATTTCAGACATATATTCATATGATAAAACGAGAAAAAACTTCCAGAAAACTTCATATCAACAAAAATCATGAATCGTTTCACTTTCACCCAAACATATGTCCTTCTATCGCTTCACTTTGTAGGATCCAACCTCACACGAGTCCGTGCCCGCCGACACAAGCCGACCGCAGGTGTTTCCCTTCCGCTGGTTTCGATTAGCTATCGTCCGTCGCAATGTGGTCCGATGAGCCGGTGCTAGTCCGGCGAGCTTTTCCGTCCGCACAACTTGCTCGCCGGAGACCACTCCCAGTCGCGTCGCTATCCGGGTCCCGACGTCACCGGCGAACCGGCCCATATCGTCATGGGATTACTTCAAAACGGACATTCGGTACCCGTCTAAACTCGGCACTTTGGTTGGAGGGTCTTCACAGATTTTTAATAATAGGGTAATGGCACTAATAGTTCTGAATTTTTGTTCAATGTACAATATAATCCCTGAATTTGTAATTTATTCAATATGGTCCCTGAACTTTAACATAATATACAATGTGATCCATGAATTTCTAATTTGTTTAATGTGGTCCCTAAATTTTTTGTACATATTCAACTTGGTTCCTGGATTATATGAAAATGTTTAATGTTGTCATTTCATTAATTCAAGTTTAGGGACTACATTGAATATTTTCATATTGTTTATGGACTAAATTGAATATGTACCAAAAGTCCAGGGATCACATTGAACAAATTGAAATTTCAAGAAACACATTACACATTGAGCTACAATTTAGGGACCACATCAAATAAATTAAAAGTTCAAGGACCATATTGCATATTGAATCAAAATTCATAGATCATTTGTGACATTTTCCCTTAATAATAATCTACCACATCTACATTTTCGACTCAAATAAAGCAAGAGAAGCATTCACATCGAGGGAATTTGTCAAGAACTATTCTTTGGTGACTCGACCTTGAGAGTTTGTACTGAATAGGAATTGATCTTAAGATCTCGCAACTATTCTAAAAAAAGTAACACATAGGAAGTTCTTGAACAATTCGTTTGTCGTTTAAACCAATGTAATCCTTGAAAATTTAAGAGTCAACTCCATATTATTCTTGTCACGCCCGCACCCCCACGAAGCATGAACGTCCGCGCTAAGGTCGAAAGGAGATGCGACGCTCCCAGGATTAGCGACACCGACCCGCAAACCCCAAATCGAGAATAAACAAACCATAGCGGAAACAACGATATGATATATATACACCCCAGACTAAATACTTAGTAACCATGAGAAGCATAGATAATCGCTTATAGAAGAATAAGCCAAAATATATGTCCTTTACTAACATATATATATATACACTATTCATTTACACACAAAAAAGATACATCACCGGGCCCACGAAACAAAAAGGGATCTATGGCCTGGTATAACATCTAACTATTGGTAAGAGGAAGTTACATCAAAAAGGGGTCAGCTTCTATTCTTAGCACTGACCTATCCTAGGGTTCCCAATCGGGATCGGAACTCGAGGACTCGGAGGAACTCTCGGGCCGCCCAGCTCCTCCTCGGAACTCATAGCCTCCGACTCGGTCTCGCTCGGGTCATGCTTTGCATGCTCATCTACATCCATAGGCTCGGGGGCCTCGGCATCCACTTTGCTCGGGGATGGGATCCACTATCTCCGCTCGAAAGCTAGTCCGCCCGACTCCTCGTGTTCCTCCTCGTCATCTACAATCTCATACTCGACACCGAATCCAAACTATCCTCCATATCAATATCCACAACATCGCCGTTTGACACTTTGCCAATCCAAGCCGACCTTCCCGACAAAGCGGGACATCGGCGGACCCTAATGGGACCAAACTCGCCTCCAAAACGGTCCCGAAAACACCAAGCTAGATATTCGTGGGTCTCCTCCGTGCTAAGCCCACATCTACCCAAACTAACGTATAATGTCGTATGTACACCTCGCCATTCCCCATTTGGATGAACCGTCCACTGTGGGCTCGATGCAGTGGGGATCCCAAAACGTAACGGCGTCGTCAAAATTCATGGCCGAGGATGCGAAATGTCGGTTTTACCACAACCGTGAGATAAACTCAGCAAGTAATAAACCCTAATCCTAAACTAGGCTAAAGTGCATCTCCGGAGGTAAATAAAAACGCATGCAATTCGAACCAAGAAATAAATCATGATAAGTTCACATAAGTACACAGTCAATTCCAATCCTCCAAATACTGCGGAGTTAGGCTTTCGATAACATTATTACTTGTAGCGATTAAATCGACCCGAGGCCATGACCCAATGGTCATCACGATTAAATCGACCAAGGCCATGACCCAATGGTCATCACAATTAAATCGACCGACCAAGGCCAATTACTCGACCCAATCGGTCATCATAATACTCGACCCGTAGGCCTGACCCGTCGGTCACAATAATACTCGACCCGTAGGCCTGACCCGTCGGTCACAATAATACTCGACCCGTAGGCCTGACCCGTCGGTCACAATAATACTATCTTAAATCATATCACAACCACGTGGAATTTCACAATCAAAGGCCCATTTAATTCCCAATAAGCTGCAAACAATTTCAAGTAAATCCACAATCAAAGGCCCAATTAATTCCCCAATGGGCTTCCACAATTCAAATCAATTCCCAATCAAGGCCCATTCCATTTTCCAATTGGGCTTCAAACAATTTCAATTTAATTCCAACTTCATGGGCCCATTTCATTTTCTAATTCCAAGGCCCATTTAAAATTCTCTAATTTGGGCCCATTAAATCAAAATTCGGAGCCCATGAGGCCCATCCCAATTCAGCCCTCAATTTCTCTCTAATTTACCATTAAACCACCATAATTAGTCTTAATTGAGTCTACTAATCAACCCTTGCACAAAACACACTCAATTAAGCCCTAATTATCATAATTAAGCCTCTAATCTAGCACAATTTAGACTAATTTAGGGATTAGTGGATTTACTCGCCTATTAGCGACACGAGACGACGGGAGCGAGCGGCCGATGACCGGCGAGCGGTACAATCGACGGCGGCGCCCCAAGGCAAGCCGGCGGCTCACGGCGGTCCCTCCCCGGCTTCACAGCTAAGTCTCGGCCAAAAGCGAGGGGGAGTGGGAGGGGCGAGGGAAGAGTGAGATGGGAGGCGAGGCGGGGGGTTAGGGCGGCGGTGAAGGGCAATTTGGTCAAAAGTCCCTTCAAACTAAAGCTGACCAGGTCTGGTTACCTGAATCCCCCCAAAAATTGCACGCCTTCGGAATTAAATAATGCGCAGAATTTTCTCCGTCCCGGACCGAATTCCAATTTTGCACGGCCCATCAACCTAATATGGCGCGGGAGAGGGGAAATCGAGGGAATAAAATAATATTATTTTCCACCTTTTGTCGAATTCAACTTTTGGCCAATGAGGCGTGGCATGGTGACACACGGTCCGACCCAAGTCTCGTGACCAAGGGCAAACTGCCCATTTCCGGACGGCCGCCCCAAACATGAACGGGTTAATTTATATTGACGCACTGTAAATAGACCCGGCGTACAAGGTAACTAAAACAAAAACCGGCGAAGATGAAGCGTGAGGGAGAAGCCGGTCGGGGAGAGAGAAACGTGAGAAGAGAGAGAGAAGGTCCGAAGAGAGAGAGTCTTGGGTCAAAAGTGGTCAAAGCTTGGTGAGTGGATTCCACTTGTCACTCATCCAAGGGCCTAGGACACATTGCCCTTGAATCCAAGGGCCCAAATTCAAACTTATCCAAAAAAAAGCAAGGGCAAATTGGTCAAAAGTCCTCTAACCAAAGCTGACCAGGTCTGGTTGGCTTCACCTAACCATAGTTAAGCCCCAAAAATTGATTTAAAATTCGGAATTAAATAATACAACCTAGGGGCATTTTCGTAATTTTCCGGTCCCGGACCGAAATTCCAATTTTTGCACATACGCGTTCCATACGTGCGTGGCCAACCTAATATGGCGTTGGAGTCGCGAAATTAATTTTCTAAGCCCTCGAAATCGTCCATGAAATCCCGGAATAAAATAATATTATTTTCCAATTTTTGTCGAAATTCAACTTTTTGGCCAAAATCGCTCTAAATGCGTGTGGCCACCCCAAAATGACCTTGGCCATGAAAAATAACCTCGATCGGCGTCCGAATCGGTCTCGGTAGTCCAAAGGGGGCAAAACCGTTTTTTCTCAATTTTGTTTCCGGATTTTCAGTTTTCAACCGTGTAGTCCCAAACATGAATGGCCACTCTATATTGACGTCCGTCTTGTGAAATAGTCGTAATTACCCTTGATATTTTGATATTGAAGTTCGTGCCCAATATCGCGATCACAATAGCTCGCTTTTTACTGGAATTTTAGGGTCTCTAAGCTAACAGTGGTACATTTAGGTATTACAAATTGTCGACCTAAGACTGTCCGAGTCATGATGGCCTCAATTTCAAACAACGAGAGGAATTATCACTAGTACCGGGTCACGATCGTTTGGATTAAAATCGGGGTTATTTATCGAAATGTACTTTCAGGATGTCGATCACTCGCGATCCGATCATCGTCGTTGAAAATATCGACCCGTCCTTTTTCCTAAGATCGGCCTATATTGGTTCAAAATATTTCCTCGACGTTCGTTGAAAATCGGCGCAATCGCGGGGCGAGTTCTCGGTCCACGTGCCTGATCCTATTTAGCCTTTCCTTTTTGGTTAGTATCCGTGAGTGATCAATTCAGGCGAGACTTACTAAAATTACACGAAATTCACATACACTTTATTGGACTCGATAACGGGTCAAAATTTCGGGCTGTTACAATTCTTCCACCGAATGAAGCATCATATCGGCGCATTTCTTACTCAATGTACTATATGTTTCTGGTAATTTAAGTTTTAAAACTGCAACGCCTTTAGAATCGGATATTGCTATAGATTGCTACTGCTTTTTAGGATGCCACCGGCTGCAATTGTGAGGAGCTTGACATATACCTTATAAAAAATTGCACAACCATTTTCACATGTATAAGTCTCATGGAGAACCTTAACCAAATAGGCTACAATTATTGGAGTTTTATTTCTCAAACTATCCATGTCTACAAAAAGTAAGGTTTTTTTTTACTAACAAAAAAAAAGTTGTTTTTTGCATTTTAAAATGAAATAAAAAGCATCTTAAATTTAAGGGTTAACACCACGAAAAACCCCAAACTGATATACTTGTTACAAATTTACGCTCCGTTACATTGGATTAATATCACGAAAAATTACAAACTGATAAGTCCGTGACAAATAGAAGGGTAAAACCCTAAATTGGCACACTCATTAATTGTCGCGTGTCATCAAACCTAGTAATTTGACGGTAAAATTTAACGAAACTAACAGAGGGTAAATTTATCACAAGTGTACCAATTTAGAGATTTTATGATCAAAAAATTAATTTTTGGTAAATTTATTACAGATATATCAGTTTAGAGTTTTTTATGGTATTAACCTTAAATTTAACCTGGCTATCGAGATATCAAGGTGACTAATTTCTGGTTTAAGGTGTTTCGTTGAATTAACAATTTTTTTTATTGTTTGGAATTGATATGACTACGATTGATTGGATTGACAAAAAAATTTAGTCTTTGGCTCAACATTTTCTATGATCATTATGAGGGACCAATGTCCTGTCGTACCTCATCCTAATTAAGGTTTTTAAGCTGTGATTTAAAAGTGGGCCCAAGAATTTCCCTCGTCATGTTTTCAAAGGAAAAATAACACAATGTCGAGGGTATATGCTGTAAAAGTCAATCTTGATGGTGGTTCCCTTTGCTTGTTTAAAAGCAAGACTTATTGCTAAAGGGTATGTCCTGTTTATGGGATTGACTATCAAATTTTTTTCCCTATTGCCAAACTTACTCGTCAGATTTTGATCTCTTGGCCGCTAATATAACCGGCCCTTGTTTCAGCTGATGCCAAGAATGCTTTTGCATGGTACTCTTCATGAAGAAGTTTGTGGCTGAGCAACCTCCTGATTTGTTCCTAAGGGTGAGTTCTGGGACTTTTTAAAAAATCATGGTTTGAAGCAATCCCCACGGCATGGTTTGGAAGATTTTCCGGGAGGCTGGCTTTCTTTTGGACTGTCTAGAGGTAGAAATGATCATTCTTTCTTGGGAAAACTTCAATTAAGAACCCAAAGGGGCCTCTTTAAAAAAGGGACCCCAAGTGGACAATGTGTCAATTAAGGACCCCTCAGTGCTAAAACTAGTGTCAAAATAGGACCGCAAGTACAAGAACAATTTTATGACAAAGTCAAGCACAAATAGATACTTGCATCTTCTCTCTTCCCATAGATGATATTCGGATAGGGAGATCACGATACAGACTTTCTTGACATCGAAATTAGTACCGGCAGCAGCACTTCTTCCTCACAATCGATTTAGTACTATACTAATCCATGATTTCTCCCTCAGTTCTTGTACTTCATTGTTGTTTTCTCAAACCCAATTGTAGGAAATTACTTTGCATACTCCTTGAAGTTTAGCAATCTCTGATTGAAAGTGAGTGGAAGATTGCATTGTGGCCAAGAAGTCCTTCAACCTTGTTCCTGTTAGACCAAATTTTCCAGCATAGAGCATTGAATAGACTATAGAATAAGTTAAAGGATGAAGGCGTGAACCAAAAGAGGAAGCAGTAGAGAAAAAGCATCAAGCATGCTCGATTGCATGAGAGGTGATTTGAACCAAGTATAATTGGCAGAGAGAAAATTGATTTTGGTAGAACTATTCACCTTTGGTTTCGGCCTTGATTTTCACCGCCAAACCGAAGGCAGTATCAAAGAACTAAGCTAATTTCACGAAGTCCTCTTCGACAAGAATACAAAAAGATGGACAAATTCTTAAGTAACCAACATAAAAACCCTAAACCTGAAAGCACAATCTGTCCATAAGTAACCAACATAAAAATCCCGAATGCATCCCTACACGTAACAAGCATAAACATACATATGCATTACCTCTTATATATGCACATACAAGGTGCACATGCCTACGTGTTAAGGAGCACGTGTGAGTTCCCACATCGGGAACATGGTATAATGTAAAGCAGTTAATATATTCTAGTTGGTCCATAATTCATTAGCTTAAGCTTTTAAGTTGAGGTGGATCAAACTAAATAAATTAATGGGTTTGGACTTGGGCTCGTGAGGGGATATTTAGTAGGCTAATGATAAGATTTGTTAAAGTGCACGTGTAAAGTGAAAAAAGTCTCACATTGGGAATGTGGTGTAATGTGGAGCAATTAATTAGCTTATAACTCATTAGCTTAAGATTCAAATTTAGTCTCTTTTTTGGTTATCTCCTCATGTGAAGGTATCGGGCTTTTTGCCATGTCAACCCAACAAATCATTATCAATTCCTCAAAGTCAATTGAAAGAAATTTGAGAAGGGTTCCATATCCTCTAAATTCCATCCGACAAAATAAAAAATTACCAAAACAAACTTAAAAGATTCATATGCAAATAATTCCGCTCATCCTTAACCACTCAAGCAGAGATGCATTGTGACATTCCGAAATTTCCGCTAATTGAAAAATTATGAAATAACTGAGTTTTATGAAATATACTACAGTAAATTCTCGCCGAATTGATCATTCCTGGGAATGCTAACCATTAGGGAAAGGCTAATAATTCCATTCATCCTTAACCACTCAAGCAGAGATGCATTGTGACATTCCGAAATTTCCGCTAATTGGAAATTATGAAATAACTGAGTTTTATGAAATATACTGCTTGTAAATTCTCGCCCGAATTGATCATTCCTGGGAATGCTAACCATTAAGGAAAGGCTAATAAGGAAATTAAATTCCAAGCGACTAAAGAAAACTCGACCGTGAATGGATTTCGATCATTAAATCGCGAAAGTGATATTTTGAGCCACTGTTGGCCGATTCAAGGATAGTTAGGGGTCAGTTCGCCACTGTCCTAGTAGTGGGTCGCGGGTAATTCTGTTGGACCATGAAACGACTCGATGAATGATTCCAAACTATACTAAACGATCGTATCCCCGGATCAAGTAATTGATCTTTGCGATTTTAATGACAACTGAGGTCGCCACGCACCGAACGGACTTGCACGTGACTCGATTCAGATCGCCATGAGTCGATTCTGCAAATTTCTCCAGCAAGTCACTGCTAGCTCGAGAAACGCCGAGTTGCATTTAATAGAATTTAATTATGGAATTTTTGCCCAAATTGGACACCCAAAAATTAGGAAGTCACACCGAACGTTAGGACGACGCCGCACGTGACACGTGAATTTTTGGTGCGCTCAATTCCTTCTCGAAAAATTCAATTTGGACAAGAAACAAAGGAAGTGACCAAAATACCCGTAGGATTTATTAAAGAGTATGTTTTAAGGGTAAAGGGCATTTTGGCAATTTTTGCCCCAAAATTTTGATTGGACAATTTTTTTTTTTGGTATAAGTAATTGTTTGTATAACTTTCCATATCACCAAGATAAACTAAGCTTCCGGACCTATTCCTAACCATATTAGGACACAGAGATGTCCGTGATAAGGTCAAGAAAGGACCAGCAAGAGCTAGATACAAAACGGGCCAAATAGCCAGCCAAATAGAAGAACTAAACCGAAAAGGAAGAGCCCAAACCAATCCGGCAGCTTGGAGGGCATTCCATGTCTTCGGCAGCAGCACGCTGGACGGTGAAGAACGGAGGCCTATACCAATCGAAATAGCCCGGCAAAGAACAACCAGCAAAAAAGAGACTAGCCAGGTCCAAAAGGACTATACAAGGGAACACACACCCCAGGAAGGAGGAAAAAGAAAAGCCAGATATACAAGAGAGGCGTAATACAACCCAACTAAGAAAATATGGAAGGTGAAAGGCCCCAGCTCCTCCTGAGTCTTCTGTTCAAAGGCGTGTCCGAATTCTTCCAAGAGCTGCAACTTTGTCCTTTACCACTTTTTTGGACAATTTTACGCTTGGATATTTTGGAAATTACAAGTATGCCCTTGGATATTTTTGTGCAAGAATCGATCTCGGCCGTCGGATCAAGATAAGATCGAATAAGGACCGTTGGATTAAAAATGTGAGTAAAGGGCGTTTTGGTCATTTCCGCCATTAGTCAAAGTGGACACTATTTGTCACGCCCTGCACTCTTTGGCGCACCACATCCCTCGCAAAGGTCGATTCGTGTGCGACGTCCCAGGACGCATCGCCGACCCAAGACCCAACGCAGAGATTTCAAGCACATGCGTAAGTAATTAAAATCACCCGTACAATATTATACACATAACCAAGGATAGCCACAGAAACGGACAAAAACGCATGCATAACAAACACTTGCACTAATACTGGAAAACCATACACAATATTCATATACAGCACGATCATCAAAAATCAAAAGCGATTCAACGGCCACTAACGCTCAAAATGGGGACACGCGACTTGGCGATCAAGCGCTACAACTAGTCGGGGCTCCTCCCAAAACATATCGGTACGCCATCCTTAAGGTCAGGGGTCTGAAAATATGGTTTAAACAACAATGAGAATAATCTCGGTGAGTAATTCCCAAACCTAAACTAGGCTAACATGCACCTCCGACGAGTACTAATCAACACACCAAGCAAATCATACTGACTTAGGCCCTCGGGCCCAAGTCCAATACTCACCTTGCCCTCGCGGTGTTAGGCACCTGGTTCAAGAATAAAACATAGGACCTAGTCGCAGCACATGCACACATCATTTGGTCACAGCGCATGTCATGCTTATACTCGTGCTCATACGCTGCGTCACGCCTCATCAATGCATTTTCGCACGGTTGCACTCTAGCACACTTGCCATTTATCAATTTCTCCTCCGACCCGCGGTAAACGATCAGTCTGACCGGGCAAAACGATCAAGTCCATCACTTTGAGATCGATCTTTTGGCCCGCGAAACGCATTAGGCTCATGACACATTACCCGCATAAAACGCCTCGGGTTGGTCATCTTCCGTAACTGGGCATCGCCCCGCCGTAACACGCCTCGGGACGGATTCACTACCCCGCGAAAACGATAAGGGTTTATTGTGATCACACATTTACAGGCATCAATTTTTATTCGAGCCCCGCGTATCGATCAGGGCATTTTAGGTGATCACAATGCACATGTCATTTGTGCACACTCGAGTATGCACATGCCTTGCCGATGCATGAGATGCACGCTCGTGGTCATGAAGTTCACACTTGGGCAATTCACAATTTTCACAATGGGCAATCAATAGCACAACGCTATTCAATCAATTACAGTACACTATGCCCAATTTACATTTTAACATGCCTAACCAACATATGTGCACGACCATGGAATCAGATCAAGCACTCATGCACGATACACAATTCACACGCATAAATCAAACGACTAGATCAACATGAATCCACAGAAATCGAGGCCCACTAAGTTACTCCCTTCCTAGAGGCATTAGGCATGTGTCACAACACTACAAAATCACTTTCGCATTTAGGGACAATTCAGCCACTAGTTCGGTCAATCCATCATTTCCGCACTTACACTCCAAACCTCAAATCAATCGCACTTTGTCCAACTAAGTTCCAAAGTGGACAGCTACTATATCGATCACACTGGGCCATCTAATGACCTCAAAATGTTCCATTGGACTCCTCAAGACACCATTTTAATCAACCACCATAATGCCAGATAAGGCGCGCACTAGAATCCACATTTTAAGCCCCGAACTTCCCCAAACTTGGGCTATTCCATTCCAAACCTGTCCAGCCATCTCACAGCACATACACAGCCGCTAAACCTCATCAAACGATCACTATAATTCACCAAATTGGCATGACATCAGCCCCTACCATCCCTTGCACAATAACCCCTAAATTACCCTAAATTAACCCCTAAACTTGTCTAGAAATGCACAAAGGCCTAACTAGGGCTTAGGGTCGAACTCACCGGGTGTACTAAGTTTGAAACCGAGCTGAATAAGTGGCAATGGCGGTTGGACAACGGGCGGTCCCATGCTGGAACAATGGTGGCGAGCCGGGCGGCTCCGTGAAGGCGCGAGCGGTGGCGACGGCCTAGGCGATTCCGCTGCCCAGAGAGGGAGAGAGAGAGACACGCCACACACAGAGAGAGAGAGAGAGAGAGAGAGAGAGAGAGAGAGAGAGAGAGAGAGAGAGAGAGAGAGAGATGGCTGGGGAGGTGGTAGTGGCGGCGAATAGCCCCTGGGCTGGGTCGGTGAACAGCCCCGCGGGCGACGGGAGCCTCTAGCGAGCGCCGTGAGGGCGTGAGGAAAAGAAAACAGGAAGGAGCGGCTGCAACGCCGGGCGGGTTGTGGTAGGTGGGCGGTGACGAGTTGGACGGGATGTGAACAGCCCGACAACGGTGGGGCGGCGACTACCATGACGACGGACGACGGAACCAAGAGAGAGAACAGGAGAGAGGGGGGCGAACCGGTGGTGCCAGAGTAGTACGGGCGATGGCTAGGACGACGGGCGGGCGACATCCGTGTGTGGGGCGGGCCGGAGCTGGTTGGACGGGCGGATGACACGCCGGACGCCGCGGCAACGGCAACGAGCCGAGCCTGGCGCGCCGGAAAGGAGAGGGCAACACCGAGAGGAGCTGGGCGAATGTGGCGGCGCGCGGCGATGGCACGAGGAGGGAGGCCGATCAAAGGAGGCGTGAGGGCGGTCGAAAGGGCACCGGTGAGTCAAGGGCTGAATAGAACCAGTCGGCCCAGGAAGGAGAGAGGAAGAAAAAGAAGAAGAAGAAGAAGAAGAAGAAGAAGAAAAAGAAAAAGAAAAGAAAGAAAGAGGAGAGAGAGAGCAGCAGATGGGAGTTGGTCTCTAGGGCATGGGCGGATGGGACGCAGGCCGGGGGAAACGTGCGCGCAGAGGAGAGAGGAGAGAGAGAGAGAGAGAGAGAGAGAGAGAGAGAGAGAGAGAGAGAGAGAGAGAGAGGAAAAAAAATTCGATCAAATAATTAATGCAATCCGACGGCCCAAATTCAAAATCGAGAACAATCTACCAGTCTAAATTAAACCTCGAATATAATAAGGGACAAAGGCCAAATTAATTAAATCAAACTACAACGAGGAAGGTCTACTAGTCCAAATTCGTACCCGGTCGAAAATTCATTTTTCCACTATTCCTGACAATCTCGACGCTGGCCACAACAATATCGACAATCATCCAATTTATTTCGTTTGAAACTCCCAAAAATCGACTGCCAAGTTCGAGTCTAAATAACGCCAAATTCGATCGAATGAGATTCTAGCGAAATCTCTAATTTAAAATAATTTATTTACACAATCGACAAATTACGCGTTTTATAAATCTAAAAATGGGTCGAAATTGAATGTCACACTATTTGGTCCAAACTCATTTCTCTCCCCCATTCTCCTCTCTTCTTCACCGAACAGCCCCCCTCTACGCGGAAATCCTTCCCCTCCACCGTGAGCTTCCCTTGGCGCGTTTCTTCTCACCCGGGCGCCATTTTGCCGCCGCATGCGGACCGCCCCCAAGCCGCCCGTACCAGCCACAAGCCACCACCACCGCTGCCGCTCTCTCTTTCTCTCCCTTTCTCTCTCCGTGAGGCAAGACCCACGCCAAAAACAAGCAGCGCCGTCGCCGCCAGACGATCGCCGCTACCCGAGCCGTACACTATCGCTTGTAGCTCCCGATTTAGTGCCGCCGCTCTCCGTTCTTGCCAGCGATAGTCTAGAACGCGTAAGTCGCGCTCTAAACCCAATTTAGGATTTGGTATCGACAGGCGATTTTGGGAAGTAAATCGGGAATAGATTAGGTGCGGAATAGTATGATTTAGAAGTGGGATTAGTGGCGAGCCTTAGAATTGAAACCAGAAAACTTTTATTGAAAAATTTAAAATAATAGTGGACTGCAATTACTGTTCATGAGCTGTGATTTACTGTTCACGAGGCTATGATGATTTGTTCGAGACGCAAATTGGGTTTTTAGAACCGGTATTTTGTGGCAAGAAAGTTTCGTGAAGGATCAAAATTAATCCGACGTCGTTTGGTGGGAGAAAAATGAGAATTTACGTGTTGGATGTATATTTAAATTATAAACAAATTGAGGTGATTAAATTGAGTATGTTGTTGTGCAATTGGGTGACTGTATATGCTTGTTGGGTGCACACGTGAGTTAGATTAAATTAATTATTGGTATTGCCATGTCCTATGCTGAATGTGTATGAGCTACGTGTAAAATAATGCGTGTGCGGGCCACGTGTGAAGGGCCAGTTGATTGTGATAAATGCGTGTGGAGCGTGGGCATGAGTGAGAAGGAAATTATAGTGTGGCAAGTGATGGTGGGAAAGTGTGAAAGTGCGTGAAAGTGCGAAGTGTGAGTTTGAGATTGGGCCGAGTATTATAAACTCGGGCCGTGATCATGTAGGTCTGTTGCATTTGGCACAGCCGAGGCTTGAACAAGCAAGAATCGAATCGATCCGAGGCACGATTAGCTCGGGTGAGACCCAAGATTGGATCGAGGCATCATAAGCTTGGGTTCCAATCATGTAGGCTTGTCGACGGGCGTGGGCTGAGTTGGGATCAGGCCTGGGCGTGTGATGCTCAGTGTCGCGATTGGGGCCTAAGGCGTGAACGGGTGCTGGCTAGATGTGGTGAATAATGGCGGTGTGCGAGGCGTGTTTCAACACGGGTCACTTTGGGAATGAGAAAGAGGAAATGAAAATGGAAGGAATAATGGGATGAGAATTGGTACATGCGTGTGTTGCATACGACGTGATTGTGATTGAGTACGGGTGTACACATGTTTAAGTCGACTATATTATTTGAGGTGCCTACGATGTGAAGACTTGATGTACGAATGCACGTGTGTCTGTGTGATTGTTTGGAGGTACGTGATAGCCTAGGTTGGGTTTAGGGGTGAACTTACTAAGAAGCGTTTTTATGGTTGTTTCAACCAACAATTTCAGAATCCCGACAGGACCCATGAACCCTCCACTACCACCACCAGTACGTTTTGAAATACCAGTGCATACGGAGTATGAAGTAGCTGAGTTTCCTATGAGTGACGGGATGATCTGGATAAGACACACGACGACCGTGTTTGTAGAAGTGGGAAAGCTTGCCTTGGATAAGAACCATTTTTGAGGTTGAACGTCAGGTCATCGACTCTTTTTTTGGATTTTGGTAGTTTCAGTAAAGTATGTATTGGTAGACAGAGGTTTGTTTTATTGTATATATGGTGGAACAAGTTGAACAAGAAATGGAAATATATATTCTCTCAATTCTCCCTAGTTTAATTTGTTCGGGTGTTTTATGATTTCTGTTTGCGCGATTAAAACTCTGATATTTAGATGAGGTCGGCGATAACCTAGGACGTCGCAACTGTTCGACCGGAGGCAGGATGTCGCGGGCTTGACGGGGGTTTTGGGGCGTGACATGCGTCTTCTTCAGATGCACAATTTGGCTTTCCACCAACAATCTCTAAAGCCACCACGCCAAAGGCAAAGAGGTCAGTCTTCTCAGTTAGGTGCCCACGCATCGCATACTCCGGTGCTAGATACCCACTATTCCAGTCCCAGAAAATAAGAGGCAAGGTATACACATAGATTTATATGTATGAAAACATTTATAATCAGAAAGCAAAGAGGTATACACATAGATTTATATGTATGAAAACATTTATAATCAGAAAGCAAAGAGGCTAAGTGTTCAATACTTACATTGTCCCTGCAATTCTAGTGCTTATGTGAGTCATTTTATCACTGTAAAGCTTCACCAATCCAAAGTCCGAAATTTTTGGGCTAAGACTTGAATCAAGTAGAATATTGCTGGCCTTCACATCTTTGTGCACAATTCTAACTCTTGATTCTTCATGAAGATAAGCTAGTCCTCATGCTATGCCCAAGCATATACCATAACGAGTGCCCCAGTCAATAAAAAGACTTGTTTTCCCTGTGCCATTCATGTCATTAGTAATATTGTGTCTGCCATTTTTGCATCGATGGGACTATCAATAAAATGCAGAGTATTGACACTTACCAAATAAGGGATGATCGAGGCTACTGTTCTCTAGAAACTCATACACAAGGAGGCGTGTATCACCATGTACACAACATCCATACAACTTTATGAGGTTGCGATGTTGAACAGCAGATATCGTCACAATTTCTGCTAGAAACTGATTCTTTCCTCGGTCAGATGTTGCAGAGAGTTTCTTCACAGCAACAACTCTCCCATCACCAAGTCTTCTCTACAGTGTAGAATTTTCTATGGCTTAGGGAGATACTCGTGTTTGAGTCCCAACTAACTGGCCTTGGCTTTTACAACTTATCGTCTTGAGGCTCAACTAAGAGTCCATCAGACAGAAATAAATCATAACTCATGAACCTGAGAAGATGACTTTCTGTGCACTTGGTCTGCCCTGACGGACAAAACTGGTAAAAGCACATGAACACAATACTGGGTATTAACAAAAACACAAACGTAACATGACATAATGCAATCCATTCAAATTTGACATGAATTGGCACCTTTTTGGAAGAAATTAAATGTTAAAATGTGACACTGCAGACAAGAGTCACAAACAAGACCAGGACAGTTGAAAAGCATTGCAAAGCAGGACAAAAAGCTTGTCTCTTGCCACATTCCAAATATCAGGATGTAGAATTTACCTTATAAAAAATTCCAACGCCACCCTGGCCCAGCTTATTGGCAAGGCTGAAACCATTTGTAGCATTTTGTAGCTCTGAATAGTCGAAAGTAAATGCTCCTCTAGCAACTCTCAGGACATCTGCATAACATAATCAATAACAACAAATTTCAAATATACTCATCACCCCATCTGCAAAGAATTGATACTGCTTTGCAAGGTCACCACAATGCTCTCTCTCTCATCAGCAGACATATTATTAAATAGAACTTTTTCCAGAATTCTGGGCACACTTCTCTTGAAAGGCAATTATGCATCAATGAGTAAGGTAGAAAGAGATGATAGATCTCCTTTGCTCATTCTTTGAGGAAATTCTTTTGGAAGCATGTCCTTGGTTAAACACTACGTCTCCTTTACAAAAGAGGCTCACCAGTGACAGATTTAGTCGTAAACTTTGAAAGAGACAGATACTTTACTAGCAAGATAACTGATAAGCCAGTCCAAAAATGCAGAGACCCACTTTACTATAAGAATGATCATGGAGGCACACTCTACTAGATCAAGTCACTCACATAAGGAGAAACAGTGGGACTCACATTGGGCCCGGAAAAGGGCATTTGTTCTTGACACTTTTTCTTGTTGTTGCTATTTTATTGGTTTTTCAGTCAAATGATCCATAGAATATGTTAGAAGTATGAAGGGTAAAGGGTAAAGTGGTCCCTTAGGACCTTTTGGTGTTTATTTTGATGTATATATATTAAACTTTACTGAATAGTACAAGTATTAGCAATGATTATTGTGGTAGATTTTTACAGAAACCTTGTCCACCTACTTCTTGAGAAATTAACTATGGGGAAACCTCAGAGAAACAATCTGGAAAATGGAAAGGTTCATCCCTGATTGAAAGGCCGTAATATTTGAGTTTGTACACTAGTAGTGACAATTGTAACAATAGATGCACCAAGAACACAGAGACGAAATGGTAGTCATTCTTTTTCTCATGATGAACTGGAAAATATAATTGATTGGAGTGAGGATATAATTATTCAAGGTGCTTGTACGATAAGCACTCTCGTGCAGGGACTTCAAAAAAGTAAAGGTCCATCATGAACCTGATGCTGATGATGAAGAATTGTGAAACAAAATTCGAGCATAGTCTCAAATAAAGTCATAAGCTCATAAATAGCCATGCCGATGATATTATAGTTGTGCATCCAGTACGTCTTACTGGAGTTTCATGCCACCAACATACTTTATGCAGCAAACAGGTCTAAAGACTTGCCTGAATATAAATATCAAATATACGCCTTCCCTGACTAGTGCACTAGTTATCATCTGGAAAAGCTGTTTCTGCAAACCATCACTGTGTCGTTGCCATTCTGGAGTCCCAACCCGTAGTATCTCAGTGATGATGCAGATGTCCTCGTTGTTTGAAGAGATCTCGGTCCCGCATATTCAAGTTGGCGTTGGAGGTTGAACATGTGAATTGGTAGTTGGTAGCATCATTAAAAATCCCAATGTTGCTAAGTGCCCACCGCTTTGTCTCACTAATGAAGAACGAAGCTGGACCAATCTTGTTGTTATCATCAGCCTCAAACAAAGTTCCATCAGAAGATTCGCCTTGTGGACCCCCAGAATTGATTGCCAAACTAATATCTGCAAAGGAAAACATAATTTATCTGGTTGAATACTATTAGGACGTCCACTCAATATCTTTCACTCTCAGGTGGAGGGAAACCTGTTGTTTTTCTCAAAGAACAGAAGAAGAATTGATAGCAAAAGCTGTATTTTTGCAGCAGCAGCAAAACAGAATGTATTGGAAGGGAACTACTTGTTCTGTTCAGAAAAACTGAAAATACTTAAAAAATACAGACTAAAGCTTTTCCACTAACTACACGTAGCCCACTAACTACACTTTGCTTGGTCCACAAAACCAGCAACAAACTAACAGAACAGTTAAAGAAAACATGCTGCTAAACACTCCTACAAAATAGGACTGACCAAGTAAAACCACTACTAATTAACTCCTAAAAAACAGGACATCAGAAAACTAACTTAATAGAAAATAGGTAGTGCAGCCTTGATACAACAACACTCTCCTCCTGGATCAAGTGCTGCACACTCCTAGCTTTGCCCTGAGAAGTTCAAATCGATCAACATGAAATGACTTAGTGAATATATCTGCAATTTGGTTTGCTGAACTACAGTACACCAACTTCACCTCTCCAGCCTTCTGCACTTCTCTCAAGAAGTAATACTTGACCTTAAAATGCTTTGTTCTTCCATGAAATACTGGATTCTGTGAAATGGCCATAGTAGCTTGATTATCCACAAATACTTCTATGCCTTCTTCTTGCTCCAAATGCAGATCATCCATCAGCTTCTTTATCCATAGTGCTTGATTCACAGCTGCAAAGAGCTGCAATGAACTCAGCTTCCTCAGCTGATTGAGCCACTATTTCACCGCTTCTTTGAACACCGGAAAAGCATGCTGACCCAAATGTAAAGCAATATCCTGAAGTACTTCTCATATCATCCATTGATCCCGCCCCAATCACTATCGAATACCCCCCGCAACTTAAACTCCTGAATTTTTGCAGAACTTAATTCCATATGAAAGAGTACCTTTCAAGTACCTCAACACCCTCTTTGCAGCTGTCATATGTAACTCACTTGCACAATTAAGGAATCTAGACAAGACACTTACGAAGAAACATGATGTCTGGCCTAGTTGCAGTGAGATACATAAGACAGCCAATCAAACTTCTATAAACTCTTTCATCTACAGGTTCTGATCCATCGTTCTTTTGAAGCTTTTCCTTCTGACCCATTGGAGTACTTACACTCTTGCACTCCTCCATATTAAATCTCTTCGTGATCTCCTTCATGTACTTCTTCCCGATGGATAAAAACTTCATTCTCGGTTTGCCTAACCTCCATCCCAAGAAAATCGACATCTCACCAAGATCGGTCATTTCAAACATCTTCATCATCTCTTGCTTAAATGCGGTAATATGAGCACTATTACTCCCTCGTCACCAGCATATCATCCACATAAAGAGACACCACTACTAAGTCGATACTAATTTCTTGACATAGAGAGGGATTCAATCGAGGCTTTTCTTGAAACCCAGGCCTATTAAGTGCTCATCCATCTTCTTGCACCATGCTGCGGGAGCTTGCCTCAAGCCATAGAGAGCCTTTCTTAGCAAATAAACTTTCTCTTCCGGCCCGGTGTGACAAAACCTTCCTCGCTGCTCAACATAAATCTCCTCCCAGAACACTACGCTCAAAAACGCAGATTTCACATCTAATTGATACACCTTCCATCCTTGTTGAGCGCCAAAGCAAGAGTCATTCTAATTGTATCTAGTCTTACACAGAGCAAAGGTTTCTCGAAATCAACTCCCCAAACCTGTGTGATATCCCTTCACCACCAACCTGGCCTTATGCTTATTCACTCGAGCCATCGTGATTGAGTTTGGTCCCGAAACCTATTTTACTCCAATCACCTTCCCGCCTTCAAGCCTCTCCACTAGCTCCCATGTCCGGGTTCTTTTCTATCATAGTCAACTCTTCCTTCATTGCATTCATCCACCTATGATCACCTTTTAGCTTCTTCATAACCCGCAGTTCCAAAACAGCCACACCGCACCTCCGATATATATTAGTCGAGATTTTGTACCTCTAATCGAACATCATCCACCAGCTCATCAGTTCCAAAGTGAGACCTCCTTGTGCTTGCCTTATGGCTCATCCGTCCAGTCCCATTGCTCATCTTCCAGGAACTGAACATCCTTGCTAGTGATCACCTTCCCTGTTTGTGGTTGATAGATCCTGTAGGCTTTTGACACTAAACTGTAGCCAACAAAGATCCCAGGTTCAGCTTTCTCCCCCTTGTCTCTCTTGACCATGGAATATGAGAAAAACATAGACAACCAAACACCTTCAAATTTCTTAGAATTGGCTTGACACTAAACCAAGCTTCAAAGGGTGTCTTCTTCTCCAAGACCCTTTGTGGGCGCCTATTCAAAGAAAAAAACTGCCTGTTTGTCGCTCACCCAAAAATTCTTTTGGTAGATTCTTGTCATGCAGCATACACCTCGTCATCTCCATAATGGTTCTATTCTTCCTCTCACTTACTCCATTTTGTTGTGGAGAGTAAGGAGCGAAGTGATGCTCAATTCCAGCCTCTTCACGTAAAGAGTTGAACCTCCGTGAAGTGTATTCTGCTCCATTATCGATCCGATGACCTGAATCTTGCAGCCACTTTGGTTCTCAACCCATCTCTTAAACTTCAAGAATACCCTCAGCAACTTCCGACTTCCGCTTTCATGAAGTAAATCCAGCACATTCTAGTATAATCATCAATGAAAATAATGAAATACCTGCTGCCATTTAGTGAAGGAGTCACTTGTGGACCACAAAGATCAGATGAATCACCCTGCAGCCTTCTCCTGGCTCTCCAAGTGGATTCCTTGAAGGGAAGTCTTCTCCGCTTGCTTCAACAAACAAGCCTTGCACCTTGTGATCTGCTCCTCCAGCTTGGTAACCCGGTTTCCATTTCATTCTTCTGCATGAACAGCAAGCCTTTGTGATGAAAGTGGCCCAACCTCTTGTGCCATATCTCCGAATCACTGGCCCGACACTTGAATGCCACCGCTCCTTCTCGAGAGGATTCAGAGAAAAACTCTTGTGTTGCATCTTTATCTTGAACAGCTCTTGACCACTTTGAGTCAAAGATCAAACACTTACCCTCTTCAAATATCATCTTAAATCCCTTTTCTACCAATTGCCCCACACTCAAGAAATTCTCGATCAATCTCGTGCACATACATCACATCGAAACCAGCTTAGTTCCAAAGACAACTCTCTATTGCTACTGGTCCCTTTACCTTTCACTTCTAAGTACTCCCCATTCCCAATCCTCACTCTTGACTTCAATGACTTGTCAAGGTCTATGAATAGCTTTTCATCACTTGTCATGTGGTTTGTGCAGCCACTATCAACAAGCCAATCGTCACATGGAGTACTAGAGGAGAAACAAGAGGCAACAAACAATTGATCTACCTCTTGCCGGATCGCAAAGATGTGCCTCACCTTGCCGCCGATCTCCCTTCTCTTTGCAGAACTTCTCAATGTGTCCAAGCTTATGACATTTTCTGCACCTTACATCTCGCCTCTTCCAACACCTAAAGTGTGGATGATTTTGTTTTCCACAAAGGTTGACATGAGGAATACCTTCTCCAATTGTTCTTGGAGTTGCCTACACTTTATTATCTCCTGCAGCAGAGCTTTCCTCAACCACTCACCGCCATTCCTTTCTTCCCTTTCCACTTTTTGCCTTTCCTCCTACATTTTGCTGTTCTTTGGCCTGCAAAGCTCGCCCTGGTTTCCTTCCACCTCATTAACCTCCTCTCGCTCTTGTGCTTGCAGAAACTTAGGTAATTCTGCCAACTTGATCCGAGACAAATCCTTGGTATTCTCCAAAGAGGCAATGGTTGCCTCGAACCTTTCGGGTAAAGAGACAAGAATCTTTTGCACTAGCCTATTATCGAGAGGTCCCGAACTCTTGCCTCGATTTGCAATGCTTATCAACTTATCGAATACTCCTTAATTGTCTCGAGACTCCTTTTCCGGACTCCCTCAAATTACGTGATCGACGATTTAGCCCCTTCATGCTTCTAATCCTCTCATCTCCTTGATACTCAGCTTTGAGGAAGTCCCGAGATAGCTTTGGCTGATTCACAAACCATAATTCTGCTAAAAATGGCAAGTGAGACAGCAGCATATAAACAAGACTTTGCCTTTGCTTTCCTTGTTGTCCTCTCCTTGTGATACTTGATTTGATTAATAGTTGGATTGTCGGGAAGGGGAACAACTTCATAATGTTGTTCCACAGCTTCCCAAAAATCACAACCCTCTAGATAGGCTCGCATTCTCACTTTGCCCAGGCTTGATAATTTTCTCCATCAAACACCGGTGGAGCCATTGCTGAAAAACCACTCGATTCTGCCTCCATTTTGCTTTCGGCTTCTATGGATGCAAACACACCTCTCAATCAATCTCACAAGTCACTCACAGCCCCTTAAGATCAAGAAGGCTCGATACCAATGTTGTTTTTCTCAAAGAGCAGAAGAAGAATTGATAGCAAAAGTTGTATTTTTGCAGCAGCAAGCAAAAATGAATGTATTGAAGGAACTACTTGTTCTGTTCAGAAAAACTGAAAATACTTAAAAAAAAATACAGACTAAAGCTTTTCCATTAACTACACGTAGCCCACTAACTACACTTTGCTTGGTCCACAAAACCAGCAACAAACTAACAGAATAGTTAAAGAAAACATGCTGCTAAACACTCCTACAAAATAGGACTGACCAAGTAAAACCACTACTAATTAACTCCTAAAAACAGGACATCAGAAAACTAACTTAATAGAAAATAGGTAGTGCAGCCTTGATACAACAACAAAACCACATGTATACAAGGCCTATATAAACCCCGCGACAAGTTACATGTTATACTTTAACATTTCCTCTCTTGTGCAACATGACTCAGAACAACACATGAAATTAACGATCCGAGAGTCACACGAGTGAAATGAACCGAAGCACAAATTGGCTTCGATACAATGTTAAAATGTCCATCCAAAAGCTTAAGCTATTCGGCAGAAGGAGATCGCGTGTATATAATGCCAATATAAATCTCATAGACAATCAATTTAAGATATTTTAACATACACTATGCATTGTCAAACATCTATGCTACACTATGAATAGCTTATTGACAAAGTTTCATCTTAGTTGTATTCAAACTTTACCAAGACGACATGCTCAAACTTAACATTGAAGCATGCCCACATGCTCACATGTCCTTTGTCCGTAGGACCAACTCCTTTTAAGAGTGCAGAGCAATTCCGCTCTATTGCACAACATTAGCCATTAAAATGAACTTCAATGATGTTCATTGTAGATGACAAATGTACATCATACCGTTCATTATTCTAGTACTACAGTGACAAGTCAAAAAAAGGAAAAAACAATCTCGCCAATAGCAAGACCTCACATGTAATGGCAGGCAGTTGAGTTGATTTAGGTCATATGTAAGAATGTAAAAGCCGTTATGCTATGCTAGCTGCGCTTGTACTCCAAATATGGTAGATGGAGCATGGGTAGTTGATTGCACTGCTTACTTCAGTGATAGTACCCAATATTTCCTCAATAGCATGCACAATGGATAATACTAGATTAAGCTGAGAAGCAGAGACAAATCGAATGCTGCATTAAGTGGCTCCTAAGCTTTTTTAGCAATTTGATACTCCATGCACACTTAAAAAAGTGAGCAACATGACTGTTTAAGCCCTTTCTTCGGTATGTTAAAAGTTTGGTCTGTTAACCCAAAATAATTAGGACAAAAACTATGAGGAGCATTTGACAAATCTGCAATTTTATGAAGATTCTTCATTAGGAGCAACATTGTGTAAGCCTACAAACTTTGGTGCCTCTTTGTTATGAGGTTCTATCTCTTGGTTTGGCTGCAGTCTACAGGGTGATGTTCGTACCTTCCAGGAGGTGGCCTTATTTTTTTGAGGAGGTTTATTTGAAATGACATTAGTGTACTACCAAGAGTCCTGCCTGTTCAGTTAGTGTGAGTAATCATGATTTATGGGTGCAAAAGAGGCCTTTGACATGTCAAAATGATGATTGATGCTCCTTCTCATTAGCTTCCATATTTAGGAAAATCTTCCACAGTAGAGTACAATGAATTATAATAAGATTGTTTTCTCAATCGAGAAGAAAGACAATTGACAATTTAATGTCGAACCATTTCCTTAGGCCCTTGGAATGTTATTTGCTTACAGACAATCAGTTTCTGCATTTTCCAAAGGTCCAATCAATATAAATACTTACTGGGGTGATACTTTGGCAGAAAAGAACTAATGACAGGACAGCCAACTATTCTTACCAACCCTAGATTAATGAAGAAGAGAGTAGACTACTGACAACAAATCAGACAAACCATGGATGCAATTTTGAAACAACTATTATATTGGATTGAGTTTAAAGTTCTTGTTGGTGATAATTTATTCCATCGAAATCTATGTTCAGATAAAAAGTGAAAATATTTTTAGCTTTAACTCACTGACTCTAGTGTCTTGGCTGCAATGAAACGGTTGTTGAAGGCAAATCCATCCCGATGGAAATTCCCTAAGTTCAAAACAAAGAGAGATTATACTTAACTGTACAGGTTAACAACAGACAAGTTCTTAGGTATAATCAGGTATTAGTTTTCATGTAGGGTGCAACACGGAAAGAATGGTTGATCTGTCTACTGATGTCTTCGATTTTGTTAGCTAAAGGTGCATATATTTATTATTCTCTTGTACATAGTTTATGTGTTAGGAGGGTCAGTAGATTCCAGCAAACTGCAAACAAAAAGTTTACATCATGACTATCCTATCAAAAGATCATCTATGAAATTTTTCCAACAAATGAGTCATTGCTTAATGCAAAAGCCACTAAACTCCTGCAGTTTAGAGGAAACGCCACATTTAATCTGCGACTGGGTTTGATTAAATTTCGTACAGACATGTGTATTCTTCCCCCTCATTCCAGTTGCTGGTACTGTTATTATCTTGTATTCAAAATAATGCCGATATCCACATGTCATACATCTTGACTTTACTCACTACCTTGTATCTTTTCATGGTTGAAGCTACTGGCCAAGAGGGTGGAGTATAAAAAAGAAGCACACTACAAGACTCTACAACAAACATACTGACCTCTAACCACACAAAAGAGAAGCATGAGTATCACTCTAAGCTACAAATTTCTCTCACAGTGAAAATGAAAGTAATGCCTTAACACTGAACAATTACGCACTCCTGAAATAAAGATGAGGACCATGAGTATCACTCTAAGCTACAAATTTCTCTTACAGTGCTTCACACTAAACAATTAAGCACTCCCGGAATTAATGCCACATTGGATTTTCCGCTATGGGAAATCACTAATGACAATTAACTGAATGATTTTTAAAAAATTATGACACTCTAGTGAGCGCTATACGAAAGTTATGATTCTTATGATGTTCTTATCCTCACTTCTCACTCGTGAGATCAGCTATATTGATCCCTCCAGATGGAAAGTGTTGCATTAACTATGAAATTCATGATTTATAGGCCTCTTTTCCAGTTACAGACTCTACATACTTTGACATGCTCCGTTTCCATTAAGTTATTCATTTTAAAACTCATCATTTTACGTACCTTCCTTCTGAAAGAATCATTTCATCTTTCTTTTAAATCAGAGGAGCCATCTCTCGTTCATCTTGTATGCCAATACAACAGAATAAGACATCATCATAATTATCATCTAGACTAAACAGGAGGCCATCAGTAAAACTGGACTAGAGAGCATTACCCGCTACTTGAACTTTCCACCGTGAAGTAGTTGGCAATGAAGTTACTGAATAAGCATGACAATAGCATAAGCTTAGTCTGTGAGGGATACCAGTAATATACAGAGCACACTAGACAATCAAATATGCACATTGGGGGCAAAACAAGAAACAAAGTACTTTCAGTTGAAGCTTCTATACTTACCTTTGAATATTTTCCGTGACCCAAGAAGGAAAGTTGCCTGATAAATTATTGTAAGAGAGATCTCTGTTACACAAACCTGTTCAGTCAAATTGATCCCACAATGCCATGCAGTTTAGTAGATGCTCATTGGTTTGGTTCACTTACATATAAACAAGATAGATGCCTTTCTTTGAGGGGAGGGCTCCACTCAACTTATTACTTCCGAGAGACCTAAGCATGAAATGGCATTATTTGATATTGGATAGAATATGTCAAATGATTTGGCTGACTAATATTATATAGATTCCTTACAAATAATAAAGTGAGTCTAATGTGAATATGGAGTCTGGAATTGATCCATATTGATAATTGAAGCTTAAGTCTCTGCAAGGCAAAAAAATCATCAATAAAAGCATGAGAAAAAGTCAATGATTTTCTTGCAAGTAGAATCAATCTATTAGAATCAGTGTGAGTCAACCAAAACTCTGAGCCCACTGGAAATCAATCTTATTAAACAGAATAAGAATTGGTTATTGAGTGTGACAAAAAAAAAGGACAAAAAATAAAGAGGCGCATGGATAAGGTTGCATTGAAGAATTCCCAGAAAGCAACAAATGATGACACAAAAGACATAGTATGTTTCATAACTAAACAGTCAGACCAATGGGTGTCTGTCAACTATCATGGCCTTTGCTTTTAACGTTTCACTTTTTCTTTAACCTTTAGAAAGTTAAATTCGACTTTATATAGGTTAGAACCTTAGTATTTTACAAATACCAGTATCTTAGTGTCACGCCTTGAACCCTATTCGAGCTCGCGACACCCTTACCTGGTCGATTAGTGCGGCGTCCCAGGTTAACCGTTGACCTCACTTACAAACATCAAAGATTTAAATCGCCGAGCGGAAACTACAAATTTCACCCTGACAAATTAAAACTGGGGAGAATATGAAGAATGTACATATCTATTTCATTTCATTCTTAACCCATAATATTCACATTTACAAACCGTCCCAAACATGTATATGCACACCATCTTACATAAACCGATACTCCAAAAGTTGATGACCTGGATTTTCTATTGTCCAAAGATGGTGCTCGCAAAAACCTATTCCGTACCCGGACACTAGTCCCTACGCCCTTCGCTGGGCGTCTACTCTGAATTTGATTCTTCGTCCTCTGAGTCGGAGTCTCCTTGTACCGTTCCATCCACTGAGGACTTCGATTCTGCCTCAATCTCAATCGGGTGATTAATGTCACCCGACTCGAATGGAACCCCATTCTGATACTCCTCAACTAACTCGTCCATGAAACGGTGTTCCGCTACAAAATTGGGATCCGCATACTGTGCAAATGGGAGTATATACTCCGGTTCTCCCGTAGGCTCCTCAAACTCACCGGGTTCATTCTCTGGTTCTGCCTCGGGTTCCTCCTCCTGTGGCTCCTCCTCTTGTGGTTCCTCCTCGGGAATAGATTCTAAATCTATGTCCATCAGAGCTTGCGATTCCTCGGGCTCGGGTTCGTGCTCAACTTCGGATGATCCTTGCGCTGCGGGGGCTGGCTGCATTCCTGATTCGCTAAACTAACCTCTGTACTGGTCAACTCTCCATCTATTGGAGGTATGGCAGACGAGTCCCAGTCCCCAACGAAGTCAAACGGAACGTCAAATCCCCTAATGGGCCGGAACTTAGTTCCCTCTCCATCCCGGACGAACTAGGCTGTGTACTTATGTTCCTCCCATAGGGGTAGCCCTACGTCTACAAAAACCGTGGTAATATGCTTAATCTAGGTTAGGTCATCTCCCATCGGAAACTCTAAAACTTCTAACTCGGTGTGCACTGGGACTCCAAAACGTTAAGTGGCAAGGGTCGAATATTCATGGATCCGATCGGGGTTCTTAAAGCAACAACCGTGAGACCACATCTCAGTAAGTTCACCCCTAAACCCCACCTAGGCTACCACGTACTTCCAGATAATTTCATGCAACCCAATCACACACGTGCAATCATCACATAGTAGACACATCACTCAAGTCATACCTGGACCTTTCCAGCGTGCAACTTGTCACGTCAGCCATAACCGATATATAATCAATCACATGTGCGATTTACTTTTTATTCCATGCGCTCAATCCCGACTTATCATACTTCTTTCTCAATCCTCGCCAGTGACCCGCGTAAACGTACCGTCTCGTGTCCATCGCTGCGACCACATATCACAATACTTGTCGCGTAAGCGTACGCCTCAAGTCGTGTTTCTCGCCAGCGTAAGCGTGCGCCTCGGGCTCAACACCTACCACCTACTGCGCAATTCACGTTGAAGTACACGCCTCGGTCTGCGCGATCTTCCGTATTACAAGGCATCGTCCCGCGTTGAAGTACACGCCTCAAGACGGCACAACTCCCGACGTTAAAGTACACACCTTAGGGATTTCCTCAATTTCACATTCCAAGCCACGCCCAAATTCACATTAATTTACACGCGCAACAAACACTTGCCACTCAACTGGCCTGTCACACGTGGCCCGTGCACGCAACATTTCACACACGTTTATCATGCTCACAAAGCATTCAATAAGGCCAATTTCACAATTAATTCATTCCAACCTACGCGTGCACACTACAAACATAGTTCAATTAACCAACTGCACTATCACGCACTCAATTTCAACACTACTAACCCAGTCACAATTCCAGCACACAATAATCACACAAAATGCCATTTTTCTTTAACCAAATGGCGTCAAATCACTTTCGGTCCTTCACAATACTTTCTCCCCCTTAATAGACGGTTCTAAAATCCAACTTGCGTCCCGATCGGCCCATCACAACCCACTGTACAGTCACTCACAACCCACTGTGGTCCTCAATTCCAGTTAAAAATTCACCGAATTCATTCCTAGGCCCGCTTAACAATTCCACTCATAAATCGCACACACCCGCACCCAAAACAAACCTGATTTCATTCAAAAAATGACCCGTCGATACCCAATATCCTAAGTCGGGTTTAGAGCGTGACTTACCAAGCTCTAAACTATCACGATTAGAGTGACAAGTAGCGGTAAAACGACGGAGATGGCGGGGCGTGCGACGGCCGTGTACGGCAAGCGGCGGCGACGGCAGTGGCTTAGGCGGTCGGTGGCATGGCTCACGGCCAAGGGAGACCGAGAGGGAGAGAGAGAGAGTCACGGTTGGATGGTGGTGAGGCGGTGAGGATGGCGGGGATGGCGGCACGGCAACGGCTTGGCGGGCGGATGGGCGGCGGCCGGCGGTCTAGGTAAGGGGGTGGTCCGGCGATCGGGAGAGGGAGAGAGAGAGGGATGGCTGAGAGAGATGAGGGGGAGAGTGAGGAGAGAGAGAGAGGGTTTCTTGACTCAAATAGTGAAACTTGGACCAATTTGGCAAATTACCAAAATACCCCTCTCTCTACTTTTTGATTCGACGGTCCAGATTCGATCTTATCTTGATCCAACGGTTGAGATCGCATCTCATCCAAAAATATCCAAGGGTAATCTTGTAATTTCTCAAAAGTCTAAGGGCAAATTTGTCTTTTTCAAATTTGGGGTAAAATGACCAAAATGCCCTTTGCCCATAAAACTAGCCCTTTAGAAATCCTTAAGGGCAAAGCGGTCAACTTCTTTGTTTCTCGTCGAAATCGAATTTTTCTGAAGGATTCGGGTACACCAAAAATCGCACGTTATAACCGCAACGTCGTCCTAACATTCTGCTGACACTTCCTGATTTTCTGATGCCCAATTTGGTCTAAATTTAATAATTGAATTCTATATAATGTAACCCGCGCATATCTCTGACTAACGGGCGGCTTTCCGGGAAATTCGCAGAATTGACCCGTGACTGATACTGAATCGAGTCACGTACAATTTATTCAGACCGTAACGATTTCGGTTGTCAATAAAATCGCGAGGATCAATCACTAGTTCCGATGAGTACGATCTTTCGGAATAGGTTTTGAATCGTTCGTTAATTCATTTCGGGGGAAACCGACTCACCCCGTGATCCACGTGTATGATATTAACGAATCGACCCATCACTGTTCTAAGATCGGCTTACACCAGCTTAAAACGTCACCTCGATGATTTAATGGTCAAAATTTAGTTCACGGTCGAATTTCTTTTTAGTCGTGCGAATTGAAATCTGTCATTAGCCTTTACTTATTGGTTAGTATCCCAGGAATGATCAGTTCCGGGTGAGACTGCCTTCAAGTACATTAAATCAGCTATTTCATAAATTCTAATTGGCGAAATTTCGGAATGTCACAATTTTCCCCCCTTACAGAAACTTCGTTCTCGAAATTTACAATCCAATTAACTATCAAACAATTGGGGGTAATGACGTTGCATTTGCTCCTCGCTTTCCAAGTCGCGCTTTCAATCCCATGATGCTCCCATACCACCTTGACCATCGGAATTGTCTTGTTCCTCAATTCTCGACATATGACACTTTATCGTCTACCTCGATCTCTTCATGATTCAGCACATGCGTCGGGTTCGGTTCATATTTCCTCAGCATTGATATGTTGAACACATTCTATACTTGTGATAAATTTGGTGGAAGTGCAAGACGATACGCTAAATCCCCGATCCTTTTCAAAATCTCAAAAGGTCCCACGTACCTTGGACTTAACTTGCCTTTCTTACCGAATCTGGATAATCCCCTCATGGGCGATACCTTCAGAAATACATGATCCCTAACCTGGAACTCCAAAGGTCTTCGCCTCTTGTCTGCATAACTCTTTTGACGGCTCTGCGTTGTCCTCAGTCTTTCGCGTATAACTTTCATAGCTTCAACTAACTGTTCTACTAATTCTAGACCTGTAACACTCCTTTCTCCTACTTCGTCCCAACACACGAGCGTTCTACAAGCCCTGCCATATAGTGCTTCAAAAGGTGTCATTCCAATACTCTGTTGAAAACTGTTATTATACGCAAACTCTGCTAAGGGCAATTGCTCTTCCCATTTACCTTGAAAATCCAACACACATGCCCGAAGCATATCTTCTAAAGTCTGAATCGTCCTCTTAGACTGACCATCCATCTGCGGATGATAAGCTGTACTAAATTTCAGCTTCGATCCTAACGCTATCTGTAGACTTTTCCAGAAATTGGTGTTAAACCTAGGATCACGATCTGAGGTTATCGATACTAGTATCCCATGCAAATGAACTATTTGTTGCATATATAACTCTGCATACCGATCTAATGCAAAATCCTTTCGCACAGCCAAAAAATGTGCTGATTTAGTCAGTCTGTCGACAATCACCCCAATAGTATCGTGACCTCTTTGACTTCTCAATAATCCCGACACAAAATCCACAGTTACGTGCTCTCATTTTCATTCTGGAATTTCTAACGGTTGCAACAATCCTCCAGGCTTACAATGTTGCGCTTTCACTTACTGGCACGTCAGGCACTTAGCCACGTGCTTAGCAATATCCGCCTTCATACCATTCCACCAATAATCTGCCTCAAATTCTGGTATATTTTAGTACTACTTGGATGGATACTATAATCACTCTGATGCGCTTACGATAGAATCTCCTCCTTAAGTCCTGCATCGTCAGGCACACATAGTCGTCTATGAAACCTCAATATCCCATCATCAAACACTTGAAATTCTGGCTTTCTCTTGGCCTCCTCCATCTCTAAAATCTTCTGAATTTTCTGATCCGAAGATTGCAACATCTTGATTTTAGCCTGGATTTCCGATTCAATCCTAAGTGTAGCCAGCAGGCTTGAGACTTGACTCACCTCGAATCTAAACTTCGAGTCTCGCACTTTTTCTAATAATGTCCATTCCTTGACTATCAAATAAGCTATGCTTGACTTTTGACTTAAAGCATAGGCTATCCGGTTAGCCTTTCCCTGGTGATAGAGAATTTCACAGTCGTAATCCTTTAACAACTCCATCCACCGACGCTGCCTCGTGTTTAACTCCTTTTGAGAAAACAAGTATTTGAGGCTCTGATGGTCTATATAAACCTGAAACTTTTCTCCGCATAAATAATATCGCCAAATCTTCAGAGCGAACACTATTGCCGCTGGTTCCAAATCATGCGTCGGATAGTTTAACTCGTGCGGTCTTAACTGCCTTGGTGCATAAGCTACGACTCGTCCATGTTGCATAAGTACGCATCCCAATCCTTTCAACGATGCATCACTATAAATCTCATATCCTCTGGGTCTTGATGGAATAGTCAACACTGGTGCTGTTATCAATCTATGCTTCAGTTCTTGAAAACTCCTCTCACATTTATCTGACCATTCAAACCTCGTTTCCTTTTTCAACAATTGTGTCAACGGCATTGCTATTGCCGAAAACCCTTCCACGAAACGGCGATAATATCCAGCTAAACCCAGAAAACTTCGGACCTCTATTACCGTCGTTGGTCTTGGCCACTTCATTACAGCCTCAATCTTGGCTGGATCTACCAAGATTCCTTCTCCTGAAATTACATGTCCAAGGAATGCGACTCGACTAAGCCAGAACTCGCACTTGCTAAACTTAGCATACAGTGCGTTCTCTCTTAAAGTTTGTAAAACCTTACTCAAATGGAATTCATGTTCCTCGGGACTTTTCGAATACACCAATATGTCGTCAATAAAAACAATCACAAACTGATCTAAGAATTCCTTAAACACTCAATTCATTAGATCCATAAAGGCAGCAGGGGCATTCGTCAATCCAAGTGGCATTACTGTAAACTCGTAATGTCCATATCTCGTCCTAAATGCCGTCTTCGGTATATCCTCCTTTCTAATCCTCAACTGGTGATATCCTGTTCTCAAGTCAATTTTAGAGAATACCAAAGGCTCTTGCAACTGATCAAACAAATCAATCCTCGGTAAGGGATATTTATTTTTAATCGTCACCTGATTCAGCTCCCTGTAATCTATACACAGCCTCAATGATCCATCTTTCTTTCTCACAAATAAAACCGGCGCTCCCCACGGGGACGTGCTCCGAGACGAATAAATCCCTTATCTAGCAATTCTAGCATTTGCACCTTTAATTCCTTCAATTTTAACAGCGACATCCTATAAAAGTGCCTTCCAGTTGGCTCAATCCCGATTGCCAACTCGATCACAAATTCCACTTCTCTTTCTGGCGATAATCCCGGCAATTCTTGGGGAAACACATCGGGATACTCACACACTACCGCTATGTCTTCCAGTCTCGGCTATTCGGCTGTTGAATCCACTATAGCCGCTAGAAATCCTTAACACCCTTCATTCAATAGTTTCGTCATTTCCAGCGACGAAATCCATGGAATCGAGGGTCCTCCTCGACTTCCTATGAATTTAAATTCCGGATGTCTAACCGGATTAAATTGGATCACCCAACTATTACAATCCATTACGGCCCTCTGCCTAGACAGCCAATCCATTCCCACTATCACATCGAAATCGTACATGTCTAGAACCGCTAAATCAATCTTCTCCTCCCTATCTCCAATCACGATCTTACAATTAGCACAACCCAAAGAGATTAACATTTTATCATTCAAGGGAGTGGTTATGCATAACACGACATCAAGCAATTGTGGTTCCAACCCAATCAAATCAACAAACTGTTTCGATATGAAATAATGTGACGCCCCAGGGTCAAATAAAGCATACGCAGCATGGTTGCACAGAGAAATCGTACCTGTGACAACCCCTGGTGTGCTCTCAGCCTCTCGTCTAGATATAGCATAGACTCGTCCTTGCGCTTGAGGCCTAGTCTGGTTTGCTGTCTGAGCCGCTCCAGTCTGGTTCTCATTCCGAGGTGGCGGCAAATCAGGCGTTCTATTCTGCCTGGGAATGGGGCAATTTCTTATGTGATGACCAAATCCACCACACCCAAAACACGCTCCGCCCTGTTTGAACAAGGTCCATTTCCATGTCTACCTCCACAAATTCTACACGGACCATTCTGATTCCGGGCCGGCTTCCCAATATTCCTTCTAACGGAAGGAGTAAAACGTCTATTATCCAGCATCGGTCTCTTCCCAGGGTTATGATTATCCCTACCTAGGGTTAATCTCGATCCAGAAGCAGCGACCCTATCCATCTGATCTCGTTCAAGTACTTGGGCCCTGTCAAATATCTCCTTATAAGTCTGCAAATTCACCAATAACAACTGAGTGTGAATATCCGCCCTCAATCCATCCCAGAATCTCCACGCCTTGTCATCAGGATGCTCCACCATTTTCGGCGTAAACTTTGATAATCTTGCAAATTCCGCCTCATATTGATCCACCGTCATTTGATCCTGGCGGAGTCTCATAAATTCCGCTAACTTCCTTTCTCTAGCGTTGGCCGAGAAATATTTCTCATAAAAACTTTCAGTAAAAGCAGCTTAAGTCCGGGCAGTACCTTCCGGGAATATCCTATCTTTGGTGGCTTTCCACCAATCGTTTGCATTGTCCTACAACTGGTACACTGCCAAAGTTACCCTCTCATTATCATTACACTCTGATACCTCAAAAGCCTTCTCGAGCTCCTCTACTCAACGAGGTGCAGCCTTAGGGTCGCCTTTCTCCAAGAACTTAGGCGGTTTCAGCTTTATAAACTGTTCGACCAGTTGATGCATTGGCCTATTCACATTCACATTCACATTCATTGGCCATTGCCCTTGGTTCTCATTGTTAACAGCAGCGAGCCTTGTGACATTGGGCAAAACAGGCATTCGGGGCAGCTCGTTCTTGAGCCTACAGTCCTATCAAATTGCCAATATGTTCTAGGGTCCTCATGATCGCTTCTATTCTGGGATCCTCTGCCGGTCTAGCCTCAACTCTGGGATTTGCTACAGCTCCAGCATCCATCTCAGGATTCCCTACAGCTCTAGCACCCACTCCGAGGTCCTCTACAGCCCTAACTCGAGCACGACCTCGACCCTTTGCTCTTCTTCCTGCGCCCCTTCTTAGGACTCTTCCTACGCCTCTTCACTGCTCATCGTCTCAGTTCTACCACTCTCCTACCCGCCGTAATTCCATTTAGGAATTAGTAATCTAAGCCAACTAGATCAGTCTAGTGCTGGGCAGTGAATTAATACAGTAATCCACCCAGCAGGCACTCAACTCATCATAACATTCAATTCACGCAATCAACCACAACAAACAATCTGGAGGCACGTGTAGCTTATTCTGCCCTAGGCTCACTAAAATCTCCCTAATTTCTACCCCAACAATCTCTATTCCTTATCATTCCAATCTTCGACCAGTTTAGATCGAGCTGACCTTGCTTTGATACCAATCCAAACTAGGATGTCATGCCCCGAACCCTATTCGAGCTCGCGACACCCTTACCTAGTCGATTAGTGCGGCGTCCTAGGTTAACCGCTGACCTTACTTACGAACATCAGAGATTTAAATCGCCGAGCCGAAACTACAAATTTCACCCTGACAAATTAAAACTGGGGAGAATAGGAAGAATGTACATATCTATTTCATTTCATTCTTAACCCATAATATTCACATTTACAAACCTTCCTAAACATGTATATGCACACCGTCTTACATAAACCGATGCTCCAAACGTTGATGACCTAGATTTTCTATTATCCAAAGATGGTGCTCGCATAAACCTATTCCATACCCGGACACTAGTCCCTACGCCCTTCAAGGTCCACTGAATCGATTCTTCGTCCTCCCGAGTCGAGTCCCCTTGTACCGTCCCATCCACAGAGGACTTCGATTCTGCCTCGATCTCAATCGGGTGATTAATGTCACCTGACTCGAATGGAACCCCATTCTGATACTCCTCAACTAACTCGTCCATGAAACGGTGTTCCGGACGAAATTGGGATCCGCATACTGTGCAAATGGGAGTATATACTCCGGTTCTCCCGCAGGCTCCTCAGACTCGCCGGGTTCATTTTCTGGTTCTGCCTTGGGTTCCTTCTCCTGTGGCTCCTCCTCCTGTGGTTCCTCCTCAAGAATTGGTTCTAAATCTATGTCCAACGAATCGCCTTCAGCTTACGATTCCTCGGGCTCGGGTTCGTGCTCAGCTTCGGATGATCCTTGCGCTGCGGAGGCTGGCTGCATTCTGGATTTTGCTAAACTAACCTCTGCGCTGGTCAACTCTTCGTCTATTAGGGTTATGGCAAACGGGTCCCAATCCCCAATCAAGTCAAACGGAACGTCAAATCCCCTAACAGGCCCGAACTCAGCTCCCTCTCCATCCCAAAAGAACCAGGCTGTGTACTTATATTCCTCCCACAGGGGTAGCCCTACGTCTATGAAAACCGTGATAATATGCTTAATTCAGGTCAGGTAATCTCCCATCGGAAACTCTAAAACTTCTAACTTGGTATGCCTTTGGGACTCTAAAACGTTCTAGTGGCCGTGGTGGAAAATTCATGGATCCAGTCCGGGTTCTGAAAATGTTGGTTGCAACAACCGTGAGACCAAATCTTAGTAAGTTCACCCCTAAACCCCACCTAGGCTACCACGTACCTCCAGACAATTTCATGCAACCTAATCACACCGTGCAATCATCACATAGCGAGACACATCACTCAAGTCATACAGGCCTTTCCGATTGTGCAACTTGCACGTCAGCCATAATCGATATATAATCAATCACATGCGCGATTTACTTTTTATTCCATGCGCTCAATCCTGGCTTATCATGTTTCTTTCTCAATCCTCGCCAGTGTCCCGCGTAAACGTACCTCCTTAGGTCCATCGACCACATATCACAACACTTCAAGCCAGCG
Organism: Syzygium grande; assembly: GCA_024733475.1. NCBI lineage: Eukaryota > Viridiplantae > Streptophyta > Magnoliopsida > Myrtales > Myrtaceae > Syzygium > Syzygium grande. The sequence continues at coordinate 18,585,987 of JAMXDD010000007.1, forward strand.
TAACGTACATGCCTCGGGCCATGTTTCTCGCCCGTAACGTACACGCCTTAGGCTCAACACCTATCACCTCTGCGCAACCCACGCTAGTTTCACGCTTGTGTCTTCGGTCTTCCGTATTCTTGGGTATCGTCCCGCGTTGAAATACACGCCTCAGGACGACACAACTCCCCACGTTGAAGTACACGCCTTAGAGATTTCCTCAATTTCACATTCCAAGCCATGCCCAAATTCACATTAATTTACACGCGCAACAAACACTTGCCACTCAACTAGCCCGTCACACGTGGCCCGTGCACATAACATTTCACATGTTTATCATGCTCACAAAGCATTCAATAAGGCCAATTTCACAATTAATTCATTCCGACCCACGTGTACACTGCAGACATAGTTCAATTAACCAATTGCACTATCATGCACTCAATTTCAACACTACTAACCTAGTCACAATTCCAGCACACAATAATCACACAAAATGCCATTTTTGTCCAGCCAAATGGCGTCAAATCACTTTCGGTCCTTCATGATACTTTCTCCCACTTAATAGACGGTTCTAAAAATCCAACTTGCATCCTAATCGGCCCATCACAGCCCACTGTACAGTCACTCACAGCCCACTATGGTCCTCAAAATTCCAGTTAAAAATTCACCGAATTCATTCCTAGGCCCGCTTAACAATTCCACTCATAAATCGCAACACACCCAAATAAACAAACCCGATTTCACTCAAAAATGACCCGTCGATACCCAATATCCTAAGTCGGCTTTAAAGCGTGACTTACCAAGCTCTAAACTGTCACGGTTAGAGCGACGGTAAAATGACAGGGATGGCGGGCGTGCACCGGTGTCTGACGGCAAGCGGCGGCGATGGCAATGGCTTGGGCGGTCGGCGGCGTGGCTCATGGCCAAGGGAGACCGAGAGGGAGAGAGAGAGAGTCACGGTTGGATGGTGGTGAGGCGATGAGGATGGCGGGGATGGTGGCACGACGACGGCTTGGCGGGCGGATGGGCGGGCGGTCTGGGCAAGGGGTGGTCCGGCGATCGGGAGAAGGAGAGAGAGAGGGATGGCCGAGAGAGATGAGGGGGAGAGTGAGGAGAGAGAGAGGGTTTCTTGACTCAAATAGTGAAACTTGGACCAATTTGGAAAATTACCAAAATACCCCTCTCTCTACTTTTTGATTCGACGGTCCAAATTCGATCTTATCTTGATCCGACGGTCGAGATCGCATCTCATCTAAAAATATCCAAGGGTAATCTTGTAATTTCTCAAAAAGCCCAAAGGCAAAATTTTCTTTTCCAAATTTGGGGGTAAAATGACCAAAATGCCATTTGCCCATAAAACTAACCCTTTAGAAATCCTTAGGGGTAAAACGATTCATCTACTCAAGTTACGGGAGCTAGTATAGTTCATCCAACTCCTTCATTGCCATTATCCTCAATGCTGTCTCTCACAATTTCCATTTAACTTCATGTCCATTAGTAAATTAACCAAAAACTTTCGGTGTTCAGCGACATTCTAACTAGATTCTTGTATTTTCCAGGATCTAGTTACGAAGAGAACAATTGGTATAACACATGAGGCAAGGGGCTATATATGCTTGAAAATGCTCCATCTATGGCATGCACTAATGTTGCTTCCCTATATCAAATCCATTGTCGTCTTGGTCACCTTCGCTACACAGTCTTCAGAAGTTAGATTATAGTTTTCAGTCTCTTTCTAGTTGAGAGTGTGAATCATGTCAACTTGGTAAATTTCATCCTATCAATTACCTGCCTCGAGTCATTAAGTGAGCGGTGTCTCCTTTTTCATTAGTTCATTCAAATATTTGGGTTCCTTGTCATGTGGTTTCCAATTTGGGGTTTAGATACTTTCTTACTTTTGTTAATTACTGTTCCAGAGTCACTTGGCTATATCTAATGAAAAGTTGTTTAGAATTATTTTCTATATTTTGTGCCTTTATTTATGAAATTCATACTCAATTTGGTGTGCATGTTAAAGTTTTGTGTTCTGATAATGCTAAGGAGTACTTTTCTACACCTTTTTGTGACTTTTATGACTCAACATGGTATAGTCCATGAATCTTCCTGTTATGATACGCCACAACAAAATGGTGCAGCTGAAAGAAAGAATAGGTTTTTATTAGAAGTCGCTAGGTCCATGTTGTTTGAGATGAAGATCCCCAAAGCCTTTTGGTCTGATGTTGTCCTGATTGCATGCCATCTCATTAATCGCATGCCTTCTTCTGTTTTATGAGATGGTATTCCATTTTCTACTTTGTTTCCTAATCAGTCAAGTGTACGTTTGTGGGTTATTCTCGTACTCAAAGGGGATACCATTGTTATTCTCCATCATTGAGGAAGTATTTTATCACTGCTCTTGTTTTATTCTCTGAATCCGCTTCTTATCATGATGTTCCAATCAACATTTTTCGAGGTGGATGAAAACTTACCGTGACCACCATTTGGTCAACTGCTCTAGCTGTTTCATTGGTATCTGCACAGGAACCACCTCCTCTCAAAATCTATACTCGGCATCCTCAAGTAGCTATTACCCTCCTCTTCCTCCTATCACTGCTATGTCATCATCTTCAACTCCAGATTCGCCATTAGCTAACCCTCTGCTTGTGTCTGATCTTGATCTTCCTATTTCTCATTGCAAAGGTACATGTGCTTGCACTCAACATTCAATTACAAACTTTATCTCATACTCTTTTGTGTCTCTTTCCTTTCGGTCCTTCTTATCTACTGTTGAACAATATCGTCTCCCCAAGTCTGTAGTTGAGGCATTACAAAGCTCTGGCTGGAGGACAACTATGGAAGAAGAATTAAAGGCCTTACAAGTTAATCAAACTTGGGACTTGGTACCCTTCCTTCAGGCAAAATTGTTATTGGTTGTCGATGGGTGTATGCTGTGAAAGTCAATCCCAATGGTTCTCTTGCTCGCTTAAAAGCAAGACTTGCTGCGAAAGGGTATACTCGGGTGTATGAAGTTGACTATCTAGACACTTTTTCTCCTGTTGCCAAGCTTACATATGTTCGTATTTTGATCTCTCTTGCTGCCATATATAATTGGCCCTTGTTTCAAATTGATGTCAAGAATGCTTTCTTGCATGATACCTTACATGAGGAGGTGTATATGGAGCAACCTTCGGGGTTCATGGCTCAAGGGGAGTCTGGGAGACTAGTTTGCAAGTTAAAAAAATCTTTATATGATTTGAAGCAATCCCCACGGGCGTGATTTGGAAGATTTTCTGAGGTTGTTCTCTCTTTTGGACTATCTAAATGCGGAAATGATCACTCTTTCTTTTATGAACAATTAGGGGGTGGCAAGTTGTTACTGGTTGTGCATGATGATGATATTATCATCATGAGAGATGACTTGATTGGTATAGCTGAACTAAAGCTCTATCTTCAGCAATAGTTTCAGACTAAGGACTTGGGAAAGTTTAAGTATTTCCTAGGAATTGAGATGGCACAGTCACAAAAAAGTATTGTTCTGTCACAACAAAAGTATGTCCTAGATTTGCTCATTGAGACAGGTATGTTTGGATTAAAGCCTCTTGATTCACCTATGGAACAAGGAGTTAAACCGGTTGCTAAAGGAGGAGAGATTCTTGATAATCGTGAGATACATGGAAGACTGGTAGGTTAGCTGAATTATCTCATAATTATTTGACCAAGCATTACCTTTCTAATTAGTGCGGTAAGCCAATTTCTATATTATTCTCGTATGTCTCACCGGGATGCAGTTAGTTGGATTTTGAGGTACTTGAAGAAGGCTCCGAGGAAAGGAATTGTTTAACAAAATCATGGTCATAGCAAAGTTGCAGGATTCTCTGATGCTGATTAGGCAAGTTCTCTAGATGACAGGAGATCAACCACTAGCTACTATACCTTGGTTGGAGGAAATCTTCTGTCATGGAAGAGTAAGAAATAGAGTGTTGTTGCTTGCTCCTGTGCTAAGTCAAGAATATAGAGCCATGGCACAAGTGACATGTGAATTAGTGTGGATTCAGCAGCTATTGACTGAGTTAGGTTTTAAAGCTTCAATTCCTATGTCTCCGTGGTGTGATAATAAGGCAGCAGTACATATAGCTTCCAACCTTGTGTTTCATGAGAAAACAAAACACATTGGGTTTGACTGTCATTTTATGCGAGAGAAGTTGCAAAGTGGAGTAATTCTTCCCAGTCACATTAGGACCAGTGAACGACTTGCAGACATCTTTACTAAACCTCTAGGTAGTGGAAGGATAAAATATATTGTAACAAACTAGGCATGATTAATAGCTATGCTCCAGCTTGAGGGAGTGGAATGTTAGAGATATTTAAGGTATCTATTTTAATTATGCATATCTGATCTGATTTCCTTAGATTGTCATCTATTCAAGTCTATAAATAAGCTCCATGTACTCTTTTCTATCGATATTGAAAATACATAGAATTTCTCTCTTCTACTTAATTATTATTCTTCACGGACGACAAAAGAGACAAACCACGGATGCAATATTGAAACAAGTATTATTTTGCATGGCGTTTAAAGTTCTCAACATTTTATTTCCTTAAAATCTATGTTCAGGAAAAAGTAAAAAATAAATTAATTTTAACTTACTAACTCCTGTGTCTTGGCTGCAACGAAACGGTCGTTGAAGGCAAATCCATCCCGAAGGCATGTCCCTAAGTTCAAAATAAAGAGAGATGATACTTAACTGTACTGTGTAACAAACATACAAGTTCTTATGTATAATCACGTGAGGTGTCAGTTTTCATACAGTGTGCAACACGGAAAAAATAGCTGATCAGTACTGATGTCTTCATTTTTGTAAGCTAAAGGTGCACGTTTCAATTATTCTCTTATAGATAGCAATTTTTTGTTTTACGAGGGTCAGCGGCTTCCAGCAAAATGCAAACAAAGAGTCTACGTGAGTATGTTGTCAAAAGGTCATCTATGAAACTTTTCCAACAAATGAGTCATTGCTAAATGCAAAAGCCACTAAACGGCCGCAATTTTGAGGAAACGCCACATTTGATCTGCGACTGGATTGCTTAAATTTTGTACATATGTGTATACTTCCGCATCCTTCCAGTTGCTGGTACGTTATCGTCTTGACTTTACTCGTTACTATGTATGCTTTCCTGGTTGAAGCTACTGGCCATCATGGCAGAGTTTAACAAAGCACACTACAGAAGACATATTGACCTCTAAGCAAACGAGAGGAGCATGGTAGCACTCTGAGCTAGAAATTTTTCTCACAGTGAAAATTGAGCATAATGCCTTATCAATGAACAATTTAACACTTTTTCCCACATAGGATCAGTTATGTTGATCCTTCCAGATGAAAAGTGTTGCATCAACCACGAAATTCATAGTTTATAGGCCTTTTTTCCAGTTACAGACTCTACGTACCTTGACATGCTCCATTTCCATTAAGTCATTCATTTTAAAACTCATCATTTTACATGCCTCTTTCCGAAAAAGAATCACTTCGTTTTCTTTTAACAGAGAAGGAGCCATCTCTCATTCATCTTATATGCCAATACGACAGAATAAGGCATCATCACAATAATCATCTAGATTAAACAGGAGACCATTAGGAAAACTGGCTAGAAAGCATTACCCACTATTTGAACTTTCTGCTGTGAAGTAGTTGGCAACGAAGTTACTGAATGTGCATGACAAAAGCATAAGGTTAGTCTGTGAGGGATACCAGTAATATACAGAGCACACTAGACGATCAAATATGCACATTGGGGGTAAAACAAGAAAGAAAGTACTTTCAGTTGAAGCTTCTATACTTACCTTTGAATATTTTCTTTGACCCAAGAAGGAAAGTTGCCAGATAAGTTATTGTAAGAGAGATCTCTGTTACACAAACCTGTTCAGTCAAATTGATCCCACAATGTCGTGCTGTTTAATAGATGCTTATTGGTTTGATTCACTCACATATAAACGAGGGAGATGCCTTTCTTTGAGGGGAGGGCTCCACTCAACTTATTACTTCCGAGAGACCTAAGCATGAAATAGGCATTATTTGACATTGGATAGAACATCTCAAATGATTTGGATAACTAATCAAATAGATGCCTTACAAATAAGAAAGTGAACCTAATGCGAATATGGAATCTGGAATTGATCCATTCAGATTATTGAAGCTCAAGTCTCTGCAAGGTAAAAAATTGTCGACAAGAAAATGAGAAAAATTTAATGACTTCTTGGTGGTGGAATCAATCTATCAGAATCGGGGTAAGTCAACCAAAACTCGGAGACCGCTGGAAAGCAATCTTATTAAACAGAGCAGGGTTTGGTTATTGAGTGTGACCCCAAAAAAAGAAAAGAAGAGATGCGTCGTTAAGGTTGCATTGAAAAATCCCCAGAAAGCAACAAAAATAAAGATAGAAACGGTATAGTATGTTTGGTAACTAAACAATTAGCTTACTGATTTCTGGTGGGACCTATGCTTTTAACATTTCGCTTTTTTCTTTAACCTTTAGAAAGTGAAATTGGACATATATGTGTTAAACATTCTATATTTTACAAATACCAGTATCTTAGCATTTAAAGTCACCCCAAATTTTTTCATCTTTTACAAATTAAATTATTTCAGCAGGGAATCGGATGTGGCTTATTTTGTTGGCCTAAAGCTGCAATAAACATTCCCTTTCATGGGAGAAACAGCAAAATAAGCTCTAGGGCTTTAAAATGAGCTAATTCTTGCAAGGAACGATAAGATGTATGTTTTAGCATCCTTTATTTGTCTCAAAGAATGACCAGAGGGAGCTATTAGTTGCAGAGCTTGTCATTAATTGGTAGACAACTTACAGGTGCTCTAATTTTTCGTTACTACCGATAGATGATGGAATAGTCCCATGACTATTGTTATTCCTCAGAACTCTGCAAGCAGTCAAACATATATATGTTAGATACCTCAGATAAAGTATAACTGATGGAGAAAAATCACTGAAAAGTGTCAAATTTGACTAAGGCTGCCTTACAAAGTTGTGAGATTCCTCATGTCAGCCAGAAATTCCAGCGTAGAGATGCCATTAGAAATGTCGGATACTCTCCTAGAATTCAAGTTACATATGACGTTATCCAGAAATTAGCTATGTAGAAACAACAAAAAAGAAAAAAAGATAGTACTGGGTTAATTATGAACATGCTTACAATTTTTTTAGAGAGGTTAATTTGGAAAAGGTTGATGGTATTGGACCGGCAAAAGAATTGCCTTGCAGCCTCCTACATACACAATTAGGACAAGACGATTATTGATTTGACTTCAGCAATAAGATCCAGCATGAAGAGAACCTAACCATCTCCATAAGGGTAAGAACAAGAAAACGGATGATAAATCAAACTATGCCACCGTACAGCTCAGTAAGTTTGAGCCAGTTTCCTATGAAGTCGGGGACAGAGCCTGTAAGATTATTGTCGGATGCCCACCTGAGGTTCAGAGAGTAAAAATGCCTGATGTCTGTAATGACTCACGGAAATGTCTTGAGATTACACATCATTGGGAACAAAAGGTTTTATAGGCTCTTACAGGGTATTTAAATTTGTAAGATTTGCACAAGATGAAGGAATCTTACCACTGATTCCTGAGCTAGAGAAGTATCTGTCCACATGAAAATTTCATGAAAAGCTAAATGGACAATATTCATGTTTCTCTTGATAAAAGAAGACAATTTTGATGGATCAACTAAGCAACAAATGGTGGTAAAGTAGAAGCAGGTGATTATAAAATGAAAGAAGGAACCTTTTCCTCACGTTAATTTGACAAGAAAACAGTTGATACCAACTTCATAGCATCAATCTACAACATCCACCCTTTCTAATAGTGTTGGCAAGCAGGAAAAGAATACAGACGTGATAAGAGAGAAATGAAGTTTAAGACAAGATACACATATTTGAATTAGGGTGTTTCTAGTTCAAAGATATGGAGAAGTAGTGACTGACTTTTCAGCTTTCTTCAGAGACAATCACTGATATTTCCATCATCATAGCATGTGTTTTAATTTGGGGTGAGTGAGGATCACAATTTAAGGGAACCAAAATAAAAAGCAACAAAAGTTGGAAGACTATATGCAACTTTGTCGCATAACAAATCTTGAGAAGGAACTACAGAACATGAAGAAACTCACAACTGCTGTAGCTTTGAGAGATTTCAAGAGAACGTGGTAGAGAACCAGAGAAGTCATTTCCTGAGAATGACCTGCAACAAGTGCAAATCTCGTAAGTTATTATGTTCAGATGGATCTAATGGAGCAAAAGAGAATGAAGAATGGATTCGTAGTTCTTGTAAATGGTTGGGGGTTGTGGTGTGGGGCGCATTTGATTGAACACGGTACTAACTAATGCGGAAATAAGCAAAGCTTCCATAGCATATTTACAGAAGCATAGACAAACTAATGCATATGCAATCATCATAAACCTTTCACGCTTATGTGTTCTGTTACCTCCGTATGTGATTCAGTCAATATAAAAGGTCGACTACCATTTGCCAAAACTTGCATACCACTCTGGCATTATCTTCTATCTATTTACAAGAACTTTCTGGCACAAATGCACGCTTTGCCATGATGATGCAAGAAAACTCCCTTTGTCTTCTATGTTGTAAATTTCACCTTCGCAATGGCTCTAAGACAATTTTACTGGTCCAGCATAGAATAAACCCAACCTTTAGCAGTATATATCACTTATAGATCTCTCATAACAGGGAAGGGTCACTCAAACATGGAACTTGATGTCACCTCTGTAGCAACAGACTATATCATTTCACATTCCTCGAGTGTACAAAAATGGAGCTCCACAGTATGCAATCTAAAAGCATGTACCGAGAAGTTAAGGTAGAATAATTTTAATGAACTCCTCCATCCTCATGATCAACAACTAACAAATGCATTAAGAAACGGGGTATAAGCAACTCCATGACTACATCTATCCATTCTTCGTGATCAAGATACACTCAAGTCACATCAAAACATTGAAATCCAGACTCTGATACGCATCAACTAGCCTAAGGAAGATAGACAAACATCAACTCAAGCTACAAGCATGACTTACACTGTTAACAGCTCAGTAAGACTTCCGATCTCGTTTGGAAGCTTCCCGGAGAACGCATTGCCGGTAAGGCGCCTAACAACAGTAGAATGTGGCAATAACTAGGGAGGGACCAACAACAACTTAAACATCATAATTCCATGAAAAAGAACCCTTTAATAAAATCACATCGTTCTTGTCACGGTGAGGGAATTACAAGTATTGCATGCGACTCAGATTGCCGACCTGCGCCGATATTGATCCCGTCAAGAGATTCCGACCCAAGTTCCTGCGATGAAAATCAGTGAAAAATCAGATCTTTCAGACATCTATGCATGTGATAAAACGAGAAAAAAAAAATCTTCCAATAGGTAATGATATTTCTTACCATCACATGTCCTTTCCTCCTAAGAGGAAATTAGTTCCATCATTACATGATGTCTAAACACATATGAAGTTTTTTCTTTATCTTTTGTTTCATTTTTCTTCGTTGTTTTTGAATTCTTCGCTTCTTTTTGAACTGAAATTGCTAAATGTGGGCAGGATGCTAAGCTGATAAGACCATGCGACTAAGGTTCATTTATTTTATGGAAAATTAATGATTATGAAAATATTTTATTTAAAACGATTATTCTTATCGCTTATAAAAATAAATGAACAAAAATCATTTTTATTGTCCATAAAAATGTTTAGACATAAGTTGTTGTCAATAATGAGAACATTTTTCATTAATTAATTATTTCAAGCGATACAAGTAATCGATTTTTGAAAAATAATTTCCATATCATTCATTTTCTCCCAAGCAAATGAAACCTAGATAACAAAAAATTTAGGAAAAAGGAAGCGAAAGAGGGATCTCACAGATATGTGAGGCAACGCAGGCTCCATATCTCCCTCGGAATCGAACCCACAACGTTCAGCTCGTAGATCCTCCTGCAAAACGACACCATTTTAGTGTTTCAGATTCTATGACAAATCGAGACTTGTAAGACAGTTTATTAGAATGCTGTTATGTTGCATTCGAACCAACGAATTAAATCCGCGTAACAAACATTTCCATGCATACTGCATTAGCGTACTTAATTACTAAACAAGCGCGAGCGAGCCATTGGCACTCACAGTTGAGTGATATGACAGACGGAACCGTTGTCATAAGAACAATTGCATCTGATGTACGGCTGGTAGCCGGAGTTGTCGATGCTGGTTGCGGAGAGGGCGACGCCACTGCATGGTTCTCCGCTGAAGTTCCACTCGTTCGGCGGCGCGACCAGGTTCCACTGTCGGAATATACGGTTCAAAGCTTGTACTGTGTAATTAATTAACAAGCACAAAGCAAAATTAGGATTAGGATTTCCGCAGGAACCATACGAAGGCAAATGGAAGTTCAATACTAAGCCAAACTGGTTGTATGTTCCACCAACTCAATATACAACTCTCCATCGCACACTAATCTCTCCCAAATAAGTCTATCTAAAAAATTACACATCCGAAGGCCCGATTTCCTAAAAAAATCATAACTTTAGGTATAATCTCAATTCTGTTCCAAACAATTTCTTGTCTTATAAAAATTCTTAGCTTTCAATCTAGTCTCAAATTTGCCCACACAAAAAAATCACGACTAGTTTCTTCAAAATTATCAACATCAGAATCAATTAAAGATTTATTATCAAAAATTGTGTTTTCATCAATGCCCTCACCTTCATATGGAACAATAATAGCCTCATGATGTCAATAATCTTGAAGAAATCAATGGCGATTTTTGGACGTGTGATCAGATTTGGGACTAGATTGGAAGCAAGGAAACCTTTGATAGACAAAAAAAATTCTTGGTGAAATTAGGATTGGACATAAAGTTGTGAGTTTTTTTTTTTAACAAATTAGCCCCACATACCACGAAAAATCATAAACTAATATTTATGTGATAAATTATCCCGAACTACTAGTACACTTGTGACAAATTTACTTTAAACTAATTTTTGGGCCAAAAACATTAAATTGGTACACTTGTGATAAATTTTTCCCAAAATGATATGGATTGCCACATGGACTTGGCATGTCAATTGATTAATTACCATGTGTAGTAATTTCACGGTAAAATTTGACAGGAGCTAACGGAGGTAAAAATGTCACGAGTGGCTGAGAAAGAGAGAGAGAGAACCTTCAAGTGGATCTGTAGTAGCTTGAACCAGGGCCATGTGAGGGATTACCCAAATAAAGGAAACGAGGAAGAGGAAGAGGAAGAAGACGAATCTTGATGCGAGCTGCATGGACTCCATTGATTCCACAACACGAGAGCCAAGCATTCTCTGAAACACGCATCGACGAGACCTTAATCTTCTGCTACTGGATTTAGCTAGTCGAGTCAAAGTCAATGAAGTTCTTATCGGGCAAACAGATGAAGATTCGATGAAAACTGCCGCGTCGATTGTAGAAATATAAGCTCGTCATCTTCTAGATACATTGCCAACGACCATGTTGCTTCACGTTTGGGCCATAGACCAGCTGGTCATCCAATATGGTTTTGCTTGAACCATTTTCAAACTACCGCTTGGCCTATTGTGATGTAGAACAGTTGACGTGCAATTGTCTTGAACGACGTGATTGTCAGGATCGCCGAAAATCTCAGCAGTTTTTCTGATCTTGGATTTGACGACCTCGGATTGCGTTCAAAGTTGGTTGGTTGAAGCGAAATGACCGTCTGATTCGAACTCACCCTTCGCCGTGACTTACGATGGATTTTAGCATTAAGGAGTCATCTGGATAGGTTTTTTCAGGCAGTTTTCTATGTTAGGAAATTTGTAATTGTCATTAATTTCAAATATTCTATTTGAAAGATTTGGTTTATTAGATGTTATCTTTAATTATTCGGTTTCCAATAGGAGTCCTATCTCTATATAGGATGTCCATCTTTGTAATAAGGGAAAAACACAGTATCATTGAATAAAAAAAATTTCAAATCCCTTGGAATTGTTCTAAGTTTACGCTTTCTCTCTGCGTCATATTGAGAGTATACACTATCGACGAGATGACATGATGTCATGTGATATGTCGATGTAGGGGTCTCGAAAATACTAGAACTAGCAGAACCAAACCGACCCGAAAATTTCAAGTCGGGTCTCATTTGGTTCAGGTAATAAGTCAAAAAGAAAGGGCATCTTGACAGTTCGGTTAACCGAACTGAAACACATTAAACATAAATAGAAAATGAACCCTAAAATGCTAAACAGTAAACAGTTTCCTCTCCCCCAACAATCAGCACCTCTACCTCCTCCCTCACCATCTCTCACCTTTACCAACGGGTCTACCTCCGTCACCCTCTCCGCCACTGTCCACCAGACCTCCATCGGCGGCGCCACCTTCGGATCTACCCGAGTAGCTCATCATCAACTCTGCAGAGTCGTCATTCATAGTCATTAAGCTTTTCATGGCAGTCCAGATCTGGATGCATCCACGGACATCGAGATCTCAATGTGCTCGACTCTGTTTCTTTCCTCCATCAATCTCGTCCTTTGGGCATGAAATTGACTTCATCTATGTCTAAGCATTGTGATTGCAAAGCAGCAACAGCCTGCTAAAAATAAAGCGTTCAATGACAAGCACTACAAAAAAAAAGGTTTTTTTGCCACGAAAATTTTCCAACGAAAAATTTTCGTTGGAAATTTGCGACAAATTTTCCAACGACTAAAACACTTCGTTGGAAATTTCCAACGAAAATTTAATTGTTGGAAAATTCGTTGGAAATTTCCAACGAAAAAATTTTCGTTGGAAAATTCATTGGCAATTTCCAACCGAACATTTTTGTCTGAAAATTCGTTGGAAATTTCCAACGAAAAATTTTTTGTTGGAAATTTCCAACGAATTTTCCAACGATTTTTGAAAACATTAATTTTATTCGGGATTTTAAATATTCGTTTTGGAAAATTGGTTGGAAAATTCCAACGAATTTTCCAACGAATTTGAAAATATATGCAATTTTCGCTTATTACACTTTGTTGGAAAATTCGTTGGAATTTTCCAAATCGAATTTTCCAACGATTTTACAAAACATTAATTTTATTCTGATTTTAAGTATTGTTTGGAAAATTGTTTGGAAGTTTCAAATCGAATTTTCCAACAAATTTGAAATATATGCAACTTTGGGCATTTTAAATATTTGTTGAAAAATTCGTTGGACAATTCCAACGAATTTTCCAACGAATTTGAAAATATATGCAACTTTTCGCTTTTATTACGAATTTCGTTGGAAAATTCGTTGAATTTCCAACGAATTTTCCAACGATTTTGAAAAACATTAATTTTATTCGGGATTTTAAATATTCGTTGGAAAATTGGTTGGAAAATTCCAACGAATTTTCCAAATCGAATTTGAAAATATATACAATTTTCGCTTATTATGAATTTTTGGAAAATTCGTTGAATTTTCAACGAATTTTCCAACGATTTTGGAAAATATTAATTTTATTCGGGATTTTAAATATTCGTTGGAAAATTGGTTGAAAATTCCAAACGAATTTTCCAAACGAATTTGAAAATATATGCAACTTTCGCTTTATTATTTTTGTTGGAAAATTCGTTGAATTTCCAAATCGAATTTTCCAACGATTTTGGAAAATATTAATTTTATTCGGGATTTTAAATATTCGTTGAAATTTGGTTGAAAATTCCAACGAATTTTCCAACGAATTTGAAAATATATGCAACTTTTCGCTTATTATTTATTTCGTTGGAAAATTCGTTGGAATTTCCAACCAATTTTCCAACGATTTTCGAAAACATTAATTTTACTCGGGATTTTAAATATTCGTTGGAAAATTCGTTGGAATTTCCAACGAATTTTCCAACGAATTTGAAAATATATGCAACTTTTCGCTTTTTACAATTTTCGTTGGAAAATTCGTTGGAATTTCCAACGAATTTTCCAACGATTTTAGAAAACATTAATTTTATTCGGGATTTTAAATATTCGTTTGGAAAATTGGTTGAAAATTCCAACGAATTTTCCAACGAATTTGAAAATATATGCAACTTTCGCTTATTACTTTTGGTTGGAAAATTCGTTGGAATTTCCAAATCGAATTTTCCAACGATTTTGGAAAATATTAATTTTATTCGGGATTTTAAATATTCGTTGGAAAATTGGTTTGGAAAATTCCAACGAATTTTCCAACGAATTTGAAAATATATGCAACTTTTCGCTTATTACGACTTTATTGGAAAATTCGTTGGAATTTCCAACCAATTTTCCAACGATTTTCGAAAACATTAATTTTATTCGATTTCAAATATTCGTTGGAAAATTGGACAATTTCAACGAATTTTCCAACGAATTTGAAAATATATGCAACTTTTTTATTATTACGAATTTTGTTGGAAGATTCGTTGGAATTTCCAACGAATTTTCCAACGATTTTGAAAACATTAATTTTATTCGGGATTTTAAATATTCGTTTGGAAAATTGGTTGAAAAATTCCAAATGAATTTTCCAAATCGAATTTGAAAATATATACAATTTTCGCTTATTACGAATTTCGTTGGAAAATTCGTTGGAATTTCAACGAATTTTCCAACGATTTTGGAAAATATTAATTTTATTCGGGATTTTAAATATTCGTTGGAAAATTGGTTGGAAAATTCCAACGAATTTTCCAACGAATTTGAAAATATATGCAACTTTAAACTTATTACGACTTTCGTTGGAAAATTCGTTGGAATTTCCAACGAATTTTCCAACGATTTTGGAAAATATTAATTTTATTCGGGATTTTAAATATTCGTTGGAAAATTGGTTGGAAAATTCCAACGAATTTTCCAACGAATTTGAAAATATATGCAACTTTTCGCTTATTACGACTTGCGTTGGAAAATTCATTGGAATTTCCAACCAATTTTCCAACGATTTTCGAAAACATTAATTTTATTCGGGATTTTAAATATTTTGTTGGAAAATTAGTTGGACAATTCCAACGAATTTTCCAACGAATTTGAAAATATATGCAACTTTTCGCTTATTACTTAATTTCGTTGGAAAATTCGTTGGAATTTCCAACGAATTTTCCAACGATTTTGAAAACATTAATTTTATTCGGGATTTTAAATATTCGTTGGAAAATTGGTTGGAAAATTCCAACGAATTTTCCAACAATTTGAAAATATATGCAACTTTAAAGATTATTACGACTTTTTCGTTGGAAAATTCGTTGGAATTTCCAACGAATTTTCCAACGATTTTGGAAAATATTAATTTTATTCGGGATTTTAAATATTCGTTGGAAAATTGGTTGGAAAATTCCAAATCAATTTGAAAATATATGCAACTTTTCGCTTATTACGACTTATGTTGGAAAATTCGTTGGAATTTCCAACCAATTTTCCAACGATTTTCGAAAAACATTAATTTTATTCGGGATTTCAAATATTCGTTTGAAAAATTCGTTGGACAATTCCAACGAATTTTCCAACGAATTTGAAAATATATGCAACTTTTAAATTTATTACAAATTTCGTTGGAAAATTCGTTGGAATTTCCAACGAATTTTCCAAACGATTTTGAAAACATTAATTTTATTCGGGATTTTAAATATTCGTTGGAAAATTGGTTGAAAAATTCCAACGAATTTTCCAAATCTAATTTGAAAATATATACAATTTTTAAACTATTATTGAATTTCGTTGGAAAATTCGTTGGAATTTCCAACGAATTTTCCAACGATTTTGGAAAATATTAATTTTATTCGGGATTTTAAATATTCGTTGGAAAATTGGTTGAAAATTCTAAATCTAATTTTCCAACGAATTTGAAAATATATGCAACTTTCGCTTTTTACGACTTTTCGTTGGAAAATTCGTTGGAATTTCCAACGAATTTTCCAACGATTTTGGAAAATATTAATTTTATTCGGGATTTTAAATATTCGTTGGAAAATTGGTTGGAAAATTCCAACGAATTTTCCAACGAATTTGAAAATATATGCAACTTTTCGCTTATTATTTATTTGCGTTGGAAAATTCGTTGGAATTTCCAACCAATTTTCCAACGATTTTCAAAACATTAATTTTATTCGGGATTTTAAATATTCGTTTGGAAAATTCGTTGGACAATTCCAACGAATTTTCCAACGAATTTGAAAATATATGCAACTTTTCGCTTATTACAATTTCGTTGGAAAATTCGTTGGAATTTCCAACGAATTTTCCAACGATTTTGAAAACATTAATTTTATTCGGGATTTTAAATATTCGTTGGAAAATTGGTTGGAAAATTCTAACGAATTTTCCAAACGAATTTGAAAATATATGCAACTTTCGCTTATTATTTATTTATTCGTTGGAAAATTCGTTGAATTTCCAACGAATTTTCCAACGATTTTGGAAAATATTAATTTTATTCGGGATTTTAAATATTCGTTTGGAAAATTGGTTGAAAAATTCCAACGAATTTTCCAACGAATTTGAAAAATATATGCAACTTTTCGCTTATTATTTATTTGCGTTGGAAAATTCGTGAATTTCCAAACCAATTTTCCAACGATTTTCGAAAAAACATTAATTTTATTCGATTTCAAATATTTGTTTGGAAAATTCGTTGGACAATTCCAAACGAATTTTCCAAATCTAATTTGAAAATATATGCAACTTTTCGCTTATTACGAAATTTCGTTGGAAAATTCGAATTTCCAAATCGAATTTTCCAACGATTTTGAAAAACATTAATTTTATTCGGGATTTTAAATATTCGTTGGAAAATTGGTTGAAAATTCCAAACGAATTTTCCAAATGAATTTGAAAATATATACAATTTTAAATATTATGAATTTTCGTTGGAAAATTCGTTTGGAATTTCAACGAATTTTCCAACGATTTTGGAAAATATTAATTTTATTCGGGATTTTAAATATTCGTTGGAAAATTGGTTGAAAATTCCAACAAATTTTCCAACGAATTTGAAAATATATGCAACTTTAAAAACCTACGACTTTCGAAAATTCGTTTGAATTTCCAACGAATTTTCCAACGATTTTGGAAAATATTAATTTTATTCGGGATTTTAAATATTCGTTGGAAAATTGGTTGGAAAATTCCAACGAATTTTCCAAACGAATTTGAAAATATATGCAACTTTTCGCTTATTACGACTTATGTTGGAAAATTCGTTGGAATTTCCAACCAATTTTCCAACGATTTTTTTAAAACATTAATTTTATTCGATTTTTTAAATATTCGTTGGAAAATTGTTGGAAGTTTCAAACTAATTTTCCAACAAATTTGAAATATGTGCAACTTTGGGTATTTTAAAAATTGTTTGGAAAATTCGTTGAAAATTCCAAACGAATTTTCCAAACGAATTTGAAAATATATGCAACTTTTTAACTTATTACAATTTTAATTTTGGAAAATTCGTTGGAATTTCCAACGAATTTTCCAACGATTTTTGAAAACATTAATTTTATTCGGATTTTTAAATATTTCCGTTTGGAAAATTCGTTGGAAAATTCCAAACAATTTTCCACGAATTTGAAAATATATGCAACTTTTAAGCTTATTACGATTTTTTCGTTGGAAAAATTCGTTGGAATTTCCAACGAATTTTCCAACGATTTTGAAAACATTAATTTTATTCAGGGATTTTAAAGATTGTTGGAAAATTCGTGGAAATTTCCTGACGAATTTTCCAACGAAAAATAACGTGGTGCAATTATTGGCCAAGCGCTCACATTCGTTGGAAACTTTTTCGTTGTTGCAAAATTCGTTGCAAAACATGTTTATATATTCAGCAACAATCATTAAGTGTGTATCGAGATTTTTTACTCAAAGAAACTCTCTTTCTAGTCTTTCTCTTCGCCCGGCCCACCTCATGAGTCCTCCTCGCCCGCCGGCCGCCACCCTTGTTTGTCCACCTCAAGATCCGAGTAATCTCATCGAACTACGGAAGTACTTGGTAATACTTTGGAAAGTTTTTGGGCATAGTATTTATCGACAATTTTTTAAGTTTAGTTTTGTTGTGTTCAATTTTTTGGCGCATTAGTTTAGTTCTATTCTTGTTTCATTTCGAAGTCGAGGGAAATTACACACGATTTTTTCAACAAATTTACATTAAATATTATTTGAAAATTCCCACGAATTTTCAACAAAAAAAATCAAAAGTTTTTTTCCAACAAAAATTGTTTCGTTGGAAAATTCGTTTGGTGCCCGAAAAGAGGATATTTCAAAATTCGTTGGAAAATTAAATGGGAAATTTCCCACTAATTTTCCAACGAATTTTCAAAATATTTTCGTTTTACCGAAAAAAATAATTTGTTGGAAAATTCGTTGGTATTTTCCAACGAATTTTCCAACAAATTTAATATTCTATTTTAAAATAAGATGTTTAAAAATTCGTTGGAAAATTCGTTGGAAATATCCGACGAATTTTCCAACGAATTTTTAAATGTTTTTTGCGAAAAGTTGAGATTATTTTGTTGGAAAATTCGTTTGGAAAATTCCAAACGAATTTTCCAACGAATTTTCCACATCCTTTCGATATACTGCATAAAAAAAATTGGTTGGAAAATTTTCCAAACGAATTTTCCAACAAAGTTAATATTCTGTTTTAAAATAAGATGTTTAAAAATTCATTGGAAAATTCGTTGGAAATTTCCTACCGAATTTTCCAACGAATTTAATTTTTCTTTAACAATGTGAAGGTGAGAAAAATTCGTTGGAAAATTCGTTGGAAATTTCCAACGAATTTTCCAACGAATTTTTAAAAATTTTTTGTTTTACCGAAAAAATAATTCGATGGAAAATTCGTTGGAAAAGACCAACGAATTTTCCAACATATTCGAGGCCACATTAATTTTGTTCATATTCGAAAATTCATTACAAAATTCATTAGAAATTTCTAATGACTTTTGCAACTTATTTTGATATTTTGTACGTTAATTTTGTTGTGTACTACTTTCGTTGCAAAGTTCATGAGAAATTTCCCTTAATTTTTTCAAATAAGTCAAAAAACACCTTCTTGTTCGAGTTTATATAAATTCGTTCCAAAATTCGTTCGAAAATTTACAAATGAATTTTCCAACGATTAAAAAAAACCAAATCATTAATAGAAAATCGTTCAAAAATGGTTTGTACACATTTCGTAGGAAAATTTCCCACCAATTTTGCATCGAATCTTATGTAATTATTTTTTTTTTAGGTACGTGTCCATTGGAAGGTGTCGCAAAGCAATTAATTTTTCAATTCTCATCAAATTGTCCACTGTCTACTACAAAGATTTCAGCCAAATATTTGGTAAGTTTTCTTGACATAGTAAATTTTCTGAATTTTTCAAGTTTATAATAATTGTTTCGTAAACAACATAATTTCAGCCAATTATGGTTTTTATTAACAATATTAAATAATATATATGATATGTTGAATAATTTAGGACAATATATTTTTTTTTTTTTGACAGAGAAAATGCAAAGAGACAGGGGTTGGATGTATAATAAGAACTTACCCGAACGGTAGGATTGACCGATGAGTTTCAGATCGGGTTAGAACTATTTTTGAACTTTGCTAGTACAAAATATGAGTTTATGGATGGAAATAAATTAAGGTGTCCATGTAAAAAGTGCAGTAATGGAAAATTTCAAGACATTGATAAAGTTAGAGAACATCTTTGTAGATTTGGGTTTACTCCAACTATTATAATTGACTAGCCATGGTGAACCATTTATATATGACGAGGGATATCGAGGAAACGATCAATTTTCAGTTAGGGAAGAATGCAGCTATTTTAACAATTGAACTCATATCAAGGGATGGTGTTTGATGAAGCCGGTCATAATTTGTATTCGAATTGAATCATGCAAGTACTAGTTTTACTCATGCACCCGAACAAGTGGGAACTAGTCATGGAGAAGAATTGGAAGAGATAGGAGTTACAGGTTGTGATGAGAATGTGTGTGACGGAACTTCACAATCTAATCATTTTCGTGAAAATGTTGAAAACGGCAGATGAACCTTTATGGGCAGGTTGTGATAACCACACACAAGTATCGATGATGTAAAGACTTTTAAATATCAAGGCGAGCATAATGTGTCGCGGATTGCTTCAACTCTTTGTTGAAGTGATGCGAGAAGCAATGCCTCGTGATAACATTATGCCAAATGACTTTTACGATATGAAAAGTTGGTGGAAAACTTAGGTCTTCCAGCTTATAATGAATTGATGTATGTGCTATGGGTTGTATGCTATATTGAGAGATGATGAATATGCAGAATCTTGCAAATTTACGGACCAACCTGTACAAGATTAACAGGAGGCGGTGGTCGAATCGTAAGCGTGAGACCATGCAAGCAAATGTTTTATTTGCCGTTAATCCCTAGGTTGCAAAAGGCTTTATGCGCGCCGCAAGCCATCAAGTAAACACATGACTTGGCATGCAAATCATAAAACAGAAGAGGATCTAATGTGTCATCCTTCGATGCGAGGCATGGCAACATTTTGATAGAACATACCCCGAGTTTGCGCTAGAGTCTCGAAATATCAAAGTTAGGTCTGTGTGCTGATGGATTTGCCCCATTTGGGAAATCAGGAAAAAGTTATTCATGTTGGCCATTATCTTAACTCCATACAATCTTCCACCCGTATGTGCATGAAGACACCTTATATGTTTTTGACATTGATTGTGCCCCGGGCCGCAAAATCCGAAAAAGGCCATAGATATTTATATGCAACCTTTGATTGAAGAGTTACAACGGCTATGGGTTGAAGGTGTCCCTACGTATGACGTTTCTACTGACCAAACATTTGTAATGAAGGCTGCGCTTCTTTGGACGATAAATGATTTCCCCGCTTATGGAATGTTATCTGGATGGAGTACAGCTGGGATTTTAGGATGTCCGATTTGTATGGAGAGATCAAAGGCTTTCAGATTAAAACATGGTAAGAAGGCCTGCTATTTTGATTGTCACAGGCAATTTTTGCCGCTTAATCATACATTTAGAAGGAATAAAAAAGAGTTCACCAAGAATAGGATCGAAAGAACACATCCACCATTGAGGTTGACCGGCCAGCAAATATGGGAACGCGTGCAAGAGTTTCCAACTGTTATTGAAAACCCGCACGGCGCAACTTTTGCGTACGGAAGTACACATAAGTGGACTAAACGCAGTGTATTTTGGGATCTACCATATTGGAATGCCCATCTTATTCATCATAATCTTGACGTCATGCATATAGAGAAGAACGTTTTCGACAATGTCATAAATACTGTGATGGATGTCACTGGAAAAACAAAAAGACAATTTGAACGCAAGAAAAGATATGAGGGATATTTGCGATCGACCAACACTAGATGTGGATGCAAGCAGCAGGGGACCGAAACCCAAAGCAGTTTATACATTAAACAAGGAGCAGAGACGGGTCATTTGTCAATGGTTGAAATCGGTGCGATTTCCTGATGGATATGCTTCCAATCTCGGCAGATGTGTTGATATAAATGAATGCAAATTGACAGGTATGAAGAGTCATGATTGTCACATATTTATGGAAAGATTAATTCCGATAGCCTTCAAAGAAGTTTTACCAAACTTTGTATGGGGCGCCATTACAGAGTTAAGTAATTTCATGCATGATATTTGCTCAACAACGTTGAAATCATCACACATGGAGAAACTAGAGAGAGATATTCCAATTATTCTTTGCAACTTAGAAAGGATATTTCCTCCATCATTCTTTGATTCAATGGAGCATCTCTTAGTTCACTTGCCTTATGAGGCCAAAGTTGCAGGTCCCGTCCAATTTCGATGGATGTATCCATTTGAGAGGTAAATTTTATTTTAATTAAATGTGAAATTACTTAATGATCATATTTTGTTACGATAAACTGTATGCTATTGCAACTAGGTTCTTATATCATTTGAAGAAAAAAGTGAAGAATAAGGCATGTGTCGAAGCTTCAATTTGTAATGCATATATTGTTGAAGAAGTGACAACATTTGCATCATACTATTTTGAGCCGCACGCAAAGTGCAAGAGGCGGAGAGCTGGAAGAAATGATGAGGGTCCCATTGATCCCAATTGCAAATCATTCTCTATTTTCAATTATTTGGGTCGACCTAGCGGCACATGTAAGTTTAAATCACTTAACAGTGAAGAAAAGCTCATGAGCCCATACATATATTTTATTGAACTGTCCGGTTTCAGCCATACTTGAGTAAGTGTACATTTGCCTTGTTTACGCCAAATAATTGTGTCTACTAAGTGGCTAATACATAAATTGTATTTGTTACTAGGAATTTCCAAATTCAATGTATGGACTATCACCAAATGAGTTTGACCGTTTGTGCGAGGGAACAATTTGCAACATGGTTCAAAAAATATGTAAGTTGAATATGGACGAAATCTTGTTTATTCAAATTTTTATATATCATATTTTGAAATATATATTATTGACATTAGCGTGTGTGGCACCTTAGGTTCACAATTTTGATGCTCAAGTTGGACAGCAAGGAATGCTATATCATCCTGGGCGTGGGGTCCAAAGTCAAGAGTACGAACTTGGCCAGCATATTTCATTAACGGGTATAATTTTCACACTCGCGAATATGGAATGGGAAAGGCTACAATGAATAGTGGAGTGTGTGTTCAGTCATCTAATGGTGGCAATTCGCAAGGTGATTTTTACGGCTTGTTGGATGAAATCATAGAGATTGAGTACCATGGACCGTTAATGCGAGTTGTCTTATTTAAGTGCATATGGTTCGACCCCGTGAAAGGAATGAATGTGCATGCCAAATTTAATTTGGTTGAAATAAATCACAAAAAAAGATATATGAAATATGAACCATTTGTCTTGGCACAACAAGCAATTCAAGTCTATTATGCATCATATCCTAGTTTGAAGCGTGACAAAGCCGATTGGTGGGCTGTATGTAAAATCAAAGCAAGAAAAAAAATCGAGGAACACTGGAAGGACACGGCATATCAACAAGAGGAAGTTCGTAACATGATCGAAACTGCTGAATATAACATTCCTACTTTACGAGATCCATGTGGTGCGATGATCGATGTAGATCCAACTGAAATTCGGGAATCAAATTTTCGAGTTGGTACACAATGTGATTTGGAGACAGAATATGAAGATGCGGATCAGGAAGAAGACGAAGACGAAGATGAAGACGAAGACGAAGACGAATATGTAGATGAAGACGAAGAAGAAGATGAAGGTGAACATGAAGATGAAGATGAAGATGAAGATTATGATTTTTGACACTTTTACTAATTATGTCTAATTATTACTACTAATGCGACATGTGTGTTTTGTTGTTGTAGTAATTTGTAATATTTCCGTTGTCGTAATTATTATTGTTATTGTTCTCGTTGTTGTTAGCATGACAAAATGTCGCTAATTCGCCTGATATTACAATAATTTCACAATTTGGTAGATTAATTTTGTTCTGTAATAATTTTCTATTGGAAAACCTTATTTTCGGTTAATTTAAAAAACGTTGCAAAATGCATTCGAAATTTCCCACGAACTTTCCAACAAAATTCAATTTCCGTTTACCAAATTATAGTAGTTGGAAAATTCGTTGTAATTTTCCCATGAATTTTCCAACAATTTTTGCATAAGTTCTTGTATTTTTGATAAAATTAAATTCGTGGGAAATTTTTCATGAATTTTCCAACCAATTTGTGTTATGTTTAACGATATATAATATGCTTTGTAATTCATCAAAAATTCGTCGGAAATTTTAAATAAATTTTCCGACGATTTTAAATGTTTGGTTAATTAATTAAGTGGACGGTGAACTAATTTCTCATTAATTTTCTAACGAATTTCAATTTTGGTAAAATAAGTCGATGGTGAATTGATTTCATTAAAAAATTCGAGGGAAATCACCAACACATTTTCCAACCAATTTAGATCCTATGTACATTTTAAAATTGTCGCTTTTCCAGGAAAAATTATTCGTTGGAAAATTCGTGGGAACTTTCTCACGAATTTTTCAACGAACAATTATTAATGCCGGTTGAGATGCGTACGGGTTACAAATTCGTGGAAAATTTCCCACGAATTTTTCAACGAATTTGGAACCCAAGCACAATTTAAACGATATTCCAAATTCGTTTAATTTTATGCAGCATTTTTTATATACGTTGGAATTTCCAACGATTTTAGAAAACATTAATTTTATTCGGGACTTTAAGTATTAAATTAAAAATATATGCATTTTGGCATTTTAAAAATTGTTGGAAAATTAGTTGGACAATTCCAACGAATTTTCCAACGATTCTAGAAAACATTAATTTTATTCGGGATTTTAAGTATTCGTTGGATAATTTGTTGGAATTTTCCAATTTTCCAATTTTTGAAAATATATGCAACTTTTGGCATTTTAAAAATCGTTGGAAAATTCGTTGGAAAATTCCAACGATTTTTCCAACAATTTGAAAAATATATGCAACTTTTCTCTTATTACAATTTTTCGTTTTGGAAAATTCGTTGAATTTCAACGAATTTTCCAACGATTTTAGAAATCATTAATCAAATTCGGGATTTTAAGTATTAGTTGGAAAATTGTTGGCAAATTCAACGAATTTTCCAACAAATTTGAAAACTATAGGCAACTTTTGGCATTTTAAAATTCGTTGGAAAATTCGTTGGAAAATTCCAACGAATTTTCCAACGAATTTTAAAATATATGCAACTTTTAGCATTTAAAAAATCGTTGGAAAATTCGTTGGAAAATACCAACGAATTTTCCAAACGAATTTGAAAAATATAGGCAACTTTGGGCATTTTAAAAAATTCGTTGGAAAATTCGTTTGGAAAATTCCAACGAATTTTCCAACGAATTTGAAAAATATAGGCAACTTTGGGCATTTTAAAAATTCGTTGGAAAATTCGTTGGAAAATTCCAAACGAATTTTCCAATGAATTTTATAGCAACTTTGATTTTTTTAAAAAATCATTAAAATTCAAATTTTCCAACAATTTTCCAACGATTTTAGAAATCATTAATCAAATTCGGCATTTTAAAATTCGTTGGAAAATTACAACGAATTTTCCAAACGAATTTGAAAATATATGCAACTTTTGGCATTTTAAAAAATCGTTGGAAAATTCGTTGGAAAATTCCAACGAATTTTCCAACGAACTTGAAAATATTTGCAACTTTTGGCATTTAAAAAAATCGTTGGAAAATTCGTTGGAAAATACCAACGAATTTTCCAACGAATTTGAAAAATATCGGCAAGTTTTGGCATTTTACAATTTTAGTTGGAAAATTCGTTGGAAATTCAACGAATTTTCCAACGATTTAAAAAAAAAATTTTATTCGGGATTTTGAAATTTTTGTTGGAAAATTCGTTGGAAAGTTCCAAATCTAATTTTCCAACGAATTTCAAATATAGGCAACTTTTCCCATTATACAATTTTCGTTTGGAAAATTCGATGGAATTTTCCAAATCGAATTTTCCAACAATTTTTAAATATATGCTACTTTTTGTTTTATTACTAAATTAGTTTGGAAAATTCGTTGAGATTTCAACGAATTTTCCAACGATTTTCAAAACATTAATTTGATTAAGGATTTTTAAATATTAGATTTGGAAAATTCGTTTGGAATTTTCAAATCAATTTTCAACAATTTGAAAATATGTGCAACTTTTAGCATTTACAATTTTTTGTTGGAAAATTCGTTGGAATTGCCAACGAATTTTCCAACAATATTTCAAAATTCGAATAAATTTATTTTTTGAAATCGGTGGAAAATTAATTGGAAATTCAACGAATTTTCCAACGATTTTAAAAAACTTCGTTTATGTTGTCTTAGGGACTTCCATGATTTTATTCTCTTGTCTTGGACGTCCATCTCCCTGTCAGACTTATAATTTGATTTGCAAATTAAATATGTTTCATTAGACGGTTTATTGACATTTGCTGTGATCAAAATTATAGTAGGTTCTTCCGACTAGGACCGGTGACTTGGCTATTTATCAGAGGCGGTACTCTGTTAATTTCTATTTCTTAAATTTATATCTTGATATTTGATAGAAAATGGTAAGGATAATGATTTCATTTTCTGTTCATAATACTTGTTCATTTTTTTTTTTTACTTGTCTAACATCTGTGATGATTGTCAGTATAATCGAGAAGGTGACATGCGGGGTGGGGCTTCACGAGAGAAGATCGGGCCTCTCCACGTCCTCATCCTCGCCCCCTGCCCTATCCTCTTCCCCGCCATGCCAAATAACCTTGTTCTACCATATGAGCAGCAACAATACGGACACATTGGCCCATTTTCCGACCCGCAACAACATTTTCAGGAAGAACTGCGGGACATGCGAACTGATTTTACTTCAGTTCCATCTCCTTTGGTGCCACCTTCTTCATCAGTGCAACACTCAAATGAGGAAGAAGATACCCGATGCGTTATATACCCATGTGGAGATTCGTAAGTAATTTATTTTTGTACGTATATTTAAATTATAGATGTAAATACAATTGTCCATGTAGGCAATTTTCCATATGCTTAATTGTCTTATTCTCTATATTGTTATAACATGTTTTCAGATTTACGGAATCTACCCATGTTGTGAGGGAACTTAATAGAATAGTCAATAACTGTTGGATAGGGCAGTTTTCAACATTTAGCAGCGCCCTAAAGAAATAAGGACTTTGTGGTGGAATGAATTCAAGGTTAGTGTTGTTTTTATTCATTTTTCACAACGTAAGTTCGGTATAACATACTGATGGTTAATCATGAAATTTGTCACGAATTGTCTGGTGCATTGTTAGGGATATATCACTTGTGACCATTATAATTAATTTTTGTTGATTTTGCTATTGATTGTAGCGTAAGTTCAAGTGGGATGAAATAGAAGAGGCTGAGGTTAGAAGAATCTTTAGGAAGAAAGTCGGTGATCACATGCGTTATGTGATAAATAAAGCGAAGAGAACAAAAGAAAAGCCAGATTTCATTACAACGAACGATTGGGTAGAAATTACGAGAACTTGGGAAACTGAGAAGCATAAGAAAAGATGTGAACAGAACAAGAAGAATCGAACTTCTAGTTCTAGTGATGGGTCTGCGTCAGCCACATATGCTGGGGGCTCTATTAGCATCGGCGAGCATAGAAGAAGAATGGTAAGTCTATTTAAACTTGTAAGTTCATTTAATGCAATGGTGACTAATTAATTTTAAATTTTTGTAGGCGGATGAATTGGGGACGGAACCCTCATTTACAGCTACATTTGAACGCACCTTTCAGAAAAAGGATAAGACATGGATTGGTGATCGGGCACAAGCTACTAAGGTATGTCAGATTATAGTTTGGACTTTATGGAAACTAGAATGAAAATCATGCATGTTTTTAATATTTATGGTAATATATACGGATTTATTTTATTTTTATTTATACTGTTAATATAGGAGAAATATGATCAACTTTTTGCTGAAACAATTGCTAGTGGTTCCGTGGTGGTGGTGATGGTGCTGGTGGTGATGGTCCTAGTGGTGATGGTGTTCTTTGTATACGAGCCATCGGTTGTGATGGCATTATGGGTGGAGGCAGCGGGTGGGATGAAAGGAGGAAAAATATTTGGGATGGGATCATTGTCAAGGATGTTCAAAGCGAAGGGTGCTGCAACTTCATCCTCAAATGCAGCTTTTGCAAGGAGGACACGTCATGAGGAGCACATGACCCAAGAATTGAGCGAATTGAAACAGTTACTAGTACGTAGGACGAAGAAGTGAAGTTTTTAATTGGACAGAAAAGATGAACAAATGAAGTTTTTAATTGCACGAAAGAGAACAAATAATAAGTGATGAATGCACAACTACAATATGTCATGCGACGCCTCGACATCGATCGAAATGAGGTTCCTCCTGTACCTCCTGTTAATGTAGTTGGTCATGGGCATATTGATGAGCCACACGATGATGCGGCGATTGGTGATGATGCTAATGATGATGATGTCAAGCGATTTTATTGTCGGTCCCCCTTAGGTAAGAACATTTTTTTATAGCTAGTTTTACGTCAATGCATCGTTGTTTTTTTTTATATATTTTAGACAAATTTCATATCTTTATTTATATTTTCTTATTTATTCGGTGTCGATCCAATCCGGTGGTACATTCACAAGTCATGGCCAATCGGAAGTCGCTTAGCTATCTCGGTGTCTTATGGTTGTTTTCTGTCCTTTCAAGTTTTTGAATGTATTCTTGGATGTTCAATCTTGCTTAGCTATCTTTATGAATTAAGGGATTGAAAATTTAATATCATCATCTGAGATTTTGCAATTTATGCATTGTAGAAATTAATATTGCATATCTAATTAGATTTCGAATCGAAATTGTCCTCAAATAAAATTAAATGGCGACAATTTTGTCACGAATATATTTTGTCGTAAATTAGCGAAAAAAAATACATTACAATTTATCGAAAAAAAATTGCCGCAAATTAGTAACGATTTTTTGCACGAATAATTATGGACCTATTTGTTAACGAATAATTAACGGCGTAATTTGTAACAAAATAATTACGGTTTCTCACCAAATTATAAAAGACATATTTGAAATAAATTTCCAACGAATATTTTGCAACAAATTTCTCAACGAATTATTTGCAACGAAATTTTCCAAGGAAAATTTTCCAACGAAATTTTCCAACGAAGATTTTTCAACAAATTTCCCAAATTTTTCCAACGAAATTTTCCAACGAATCTTTTGCAACGAAATTTTCCAACGAACATGTTCCAACGAAATTTTCCAACGAAGATTTTGCAACAAATTTCCCAACGAAATTTTCCAACGAAATTTTCCAACGAATCTTTTGCAACGAAATTTTCCAACGAACATGTTCCAACGAAAGTTTCCAACGAATTGTTTGCAACGAAATTTTCCAATGAAAATTTTGCAACGAAATTTTCCAACGAACATTTTGCAACGAAATTTTCCAACGAACATGTTCCAACGAAAGTTTCCAACGAATTGTTTGCAACGAAATTTCCCAATGAAAATTTTGCAACGAAATTTTCCAATGAAAACTTTCCAACGAAATTTCCCAAATCTAACATTTTCCAACGAAAGTTTCCAAATCGAACCGTTGCAAACGAAATTTTCCAAATCGAACATTTTCCAACGAAATTTTCCAACGACATAGTTGCAACAAAATTTTCCAACGAACTATTTGCAACAAATTTTCCAACGAACTATTGGCAAGTTATTTTTTTTATCTTACGTTAAAAATATTTCCAACGACATTTCCGGCGATAATTTGCACACTTTTGCAACAAATTTTCCAACGAAATATTTTTTGTTGGAAAATTGCACGATTAATTTGCCACGACATTTGCAACAAATATTCACGGAGAATTTTTTGCAACGTTTTTTGGTACTAAATTTCCAACGAATTTGAGTTTTTGTTGGAAATTTTTCCGACGACCAATTTCCAACGTAGTTTTGTTCGTTGGTAAATTAGTTGGAAACTTGTTTTCCAACAAATTGGTCTGACTTTTTCGTTGGAAATTTAAAATTGGAATAGTCCGAAAATTTTCCCGCCATGCATCACGATTTTTTTTTTTTGGAAATTTCCTTTCCAACGATTTTTCCAACGAAAAATTAGCAACGAATTTTCCAACGAAATATTAGCAATGAATTTTCCCACAAAATTTTTGCAACAAACTTTCCAATGAGATTTTTCCAACAAATTTTCCAACGATATTTTTCCAACAATTTTTCCAACGAATATTTTCCAATAAATTTTCCAACGAACTTTTTCCAACATTATTTGCGACTACTCATTACCGATGAATTTTGCCACGAATTTTCCAAATCGAATTATTACCAACGAATTTTGCAACAAAAATTTTTCCAACGAAAATTTTCCAACGAAAATTTTTTTTCATGGAAATTTCCAAAAATAATTAATTTTTGTTGGAAAATTTTCCGACGACAATTACCAACGAATTTTTTTTTTGGAAAATTCGTTAAATTCCCTTTCAACGAATTTTCCAGAATTTTTCGTTGGAAATTTTGTTGGAAAAAATTGGTTTTTTTGTAGTGAAGAGAAGACACATTCGATTGAAACATAAGATCTTAAAGCAGCAGTTGAAATGTGGATTGCATCAATCGATCAATTATGTGAATTCAAAAGTGAATTTGGTCGATCCTCTAACTAAAGCAGTTGAAACATTGAGGGGGGAATGAGACTTTTGCCAAGTTGAAATACCAACAATAGTGGTAATCCAACTTATGTAAATGGAGATCGCATGAAGTAGGCTTGTACGAGTGACAACAAGTCATTTTATGATTTAGAATCGAAATGTATTAGAATTGCTCCTATGGTGTATGCGATTGTTAAACTACATATTAAGCAAGGATGAGTCAAGTTCTTAATGAATTTCGCATCCCTAATGGGTGATATTTATTTGCAGTGTACGCTTGATGAAATCACCTACATGAATGTGGGGGTGGGGCCCCTTCTATGAGATTCGAGGTTGAATCTCTAGAGCACTTATGAATGACCAGGCACATGCACGGCCTATTAGCCCAGACTCGCATTTAATGACAGAAGTTGTATGGGTGTAATGTGATTGGTAAGGACTCCAGCTTGCAATAAGAATCCTTGGTTCATATCTATAAGCTTCACCATTGGTTCTGTAAGTGATATTTCATTTTTCTAGATGTTCATAGTCTAAAAGACACCATATTCGATGCACTGCCCTGCAGTGTAAAACTAGCATTTATCCCTTCTCGACTTATATGAATCTTTTGAAATATGTGGATGATTACTGTAGAAAAGTATTTCAAAAAAATTTCTTCTCTTATTTTTTACTTGTCCAACATTGCTTGAAAACCTCTCTCTCTTGTTCACTTTATCAATGGGGTTTACTTTACTAATTTGGTAACAACTAGAAAAATTTGTTAGGATCGATCAATGACCTTGGTGTCACGATCTAGAGGTTTCCAAGACACAATGGAGATGAAGTACCCAAGATGACCCGGTGAGCTTTAAAACTTCTAAGGACCTAAGCCTTCTTGAGTATTTTAAAATATTCTTGGAGCCAATATGGGAAATATTCGCATAGGTACTCCTGAGTATTAAGGGGATTGTATTATCAAGACTTCCCATTAATCTTTACTGCTAGATCGGATTGTAAATCTATAGTTGTAAAGACAATGACTCGTGTATATATGGGGTTCTTTGCCCCTTGTTTGCATCATCCAAGACATTTGAGCAACACAACCGTTCTAGGAAAATTACCAAAAAAGTCCTAAACCTATTGTATTTATGTCAATTGAGTTCTAAACATTTTAATTTGGTCAATTTAATCCTAAACCTTGTGACCATTTATCAATTTAGTCTTAAACCTTTCGATTGTGTTAATTTTGTCCTAAACTTTTTTGCGATTTGCCAATTTGGTCCTAAACATTTTTAATGAATTACCAATGTAGTTCTTCTGACTAATTTTGGCCGGAAATCGCTGACATGGCAGTCCAATCAGCGCCAACCATCCTACGTGGCATGGCCGGCGCTAAAGTGAGTTATTTTAAATAGAAATTGAACTTTTTATTGATTTTTATTTCTTCTTTCTTTTTCTTTTTTCTTCACAAGGCCAGCCAGGCCGCTAGTCCATAGTCGAGGGCTCTCAAGCCCTCACTATGGCCCATGAGGTTTTGAGCGAGGGCTCGCAACACCCTTGTTGGCCACCATGAGGGCATCTCAAGCCCTCACCAGATCCAACGAGGGCCACAACTCTCGCCTGCGACCGACGAGGGCTTTGTTGCCCTCGCCCAATGGCCGGTGAAGAACAAAGAAAAAGAAGAGACAAGAAAAAAAATTATCCACGTCGACGCCGGTCACGCTTTGTAGGACGATCGCTGCTAACTAAACCGTCACATCAACAATTTCCAGCCAAAATTGATCGAAAAGACTATATTGATAATTCATCAAAAGGTTTAGAACTAAATTGGCGCAATCGAAATTTATAAGACTAAATTAACAAATTGTCAAAAGGTTTATAACTAAATTAGTAAATTGAAAGGTTTAAGACTAAATTTGCATAAATACAATAGGTTTAGGACTTTTTTTTATAATTTTTCCAAAATATTTTTGAATTCGCACAAGTAGAGAACGCTAGAATAGCCAGCCGTGACATCAGGCCGAAGGTTCGATTTCACCCAGCGTGCGGAACATACTTCCCGCGCATATATCCTTAAGGAAAGTGGCGGAGAGATCGTAAATAATTTCAGCATTTCGAGTAAATGGAGCAAGCACGAGCTAGAGCAATAATGGAGTTTGAATGAGGTTGAAGAAGACTCAGATGGAGAGAGATCATCTGGATCGAAGAACCTGAGGCTCCCTGCTTTTGGTTTTGGCAAACAAAATGAGCGCACGGGTTTGGTTTTGTTCCTAAAATATTTCAAATAGATAATATAATCCAAAAATAATGACCGGAAAATGGGTCTTAAATAGTTAATCAGAATCGAGCTTTGCTGT
Organism: Syzygium grande; assembly: GCA_024733475.1. NCBI lineage: Eukaryota > Viridiplantae > Streptophyta > Magnoliopsida > Myrtales > Myrtaceae > Syzygium > Syzygium grande. The sequence continues at coordinate 18,618,501 of JAMXDD010000007.1, forward strand.
GCGCTAATCTGATGGTATTCACTGCTTGATTGGTTTGTTAAAATTAATTAACACAAATCATCTGTTGATGATCATTTATCTATTGATTTTTTTCTTTCTTCACCAAAAAATGAAGAACTCAAAGATGAGCCATGGCTATTTCACTTGTATCTTCTTGATAGATTTGTTAGAGTGAGTTATAGCCTTTAGAAAAAATTTTACAAAAGTAAATAACTTTGGAATTACGAAAATGGTGAATTAAGAAAAGGATTACTACCACGAAAAATCTCAAACTAGTACATCCGTTATAAATTTACTTTAAACTAATTTTATGACTACCAAAAACTCCAAATCGGTACACCTATAACAAATTTACCCTAAACTAATTTTTTGACCATAAAAAAACCCCAAACTAATATAATTGTGACAAATTTACCTTCCGTTAAATTAGATTAATACCATGCAAAATTATAAATTGGAACTCCTGTGACAAATAAATAGTAAAACCCCAAATTGGTAGACCCATTAACTGTCACATATATTATCTACCTAAAAAATTTGACTGTAAAATTTAACGGAAACTAACGGAAGATAAAATTGTCACAGGTGTACCAATTTGGGGTTTTTTCATGGTATCAGCCCTTAAGAAAATCAACTAAGACGTGGTAAGAAAAATTTGTGGCAATAGAATAAAATTGAAGCTTAGCATCAAAGCACTTAAATACACCTTTACATGTTCATAAAAATTGTTAAAGCATCACACATGACTTGTTTATGGGGTTTATCTGCTCTTTATGTACATGCGATCTCTCTCCACATGTCTACTTAAATTTTTAGATTGGACTTTTCTAATATGTTATCAGAGTCAGGTTCTCTCCCAATTAGTTAACATAGCATGTACACAATAAACTATATAAGTTGCAGAATACAATGTCTTTTCAATAACTTTTACTTATATCTCCATCAATGTCCATTTTCCCGCCAGTAGTAGTTTCTTGAAAAATCAGAAGCAGGATGAACCAGTGTGGTAGCTACGATTGCACTCCACGGATTTTTATGGAGTTGACTTTACTTATTAATATTAGACTAGATTAGATCTGGTTTAAAAAAATTAAAAAGCCACAAAGACCTCAAAATATGCTTTCTATAACACATTTATCAAACGCTTTTTTTGTGATATCAAAAACCGCAATTATGCTCACTGTAACACATTTACCCTAAACTTCTTCTTGTGATATAAAAAATCACAAATTTATATCTATGTGACACATTTATCCTCCCTTCATCAACGTCTCGGTTAGATAATTTTTCAGCCAAAACGTCTTTTTATTTCGCTTAAACCACGTGAGTATCATGTCAATGCTATTTATTTTCTGATGTCTATGTGAGCAGATTTTAATGGTTCTTATTGATAGAACTTTGATGAAAGGTAAATATGTCATACGGATACAAGTTTATAATTTTTGATATTACATAAAAAAAAGGCTTAGGATAAATAAATCATAGTAGACATAATTTATGATTTTTTGTATGTTTTGCCCATATAGAACTTTTTGGCTCATGTTGAATAATTTATAAAGAATAAGGTGTTTAATGAGTTTCATTTTATTTATTTTTTATTTTTTATACCAAGGACTCAAATTCATGGAACTAGATCAGGAGAAAATTTAAGACTCTGTATGTTTTTCTTCGACACGTTCTCACACTGTTTCCACCGTTTGATTCTAACCAAAGGGCCTCGGAGAATATTATAATGTGAAATGCTTGTTAGAGAATCTAACCTAAAAATTTAAAACCAATATATGAGGTTCATATAAATCCCGTAACCAAGTAATGTGCGACATTTTAATCGCTAGGAGTCAAAAATGTGATCTTATTCGCTAAAGAGTATATCACCTAATTTCCTCAAGGACAAAAAACAAGGATCATTCAACCATTCATCACAAAATCCCCAACAGAGCAATTAAAAACGAACGAGTGTCCGACTTTCTCTCGACAACCAGCTTGGTGGTACCACTCAAGGAACCCTCGAAAGACAGAAGTCAAGTCACAGCCCATTATGTGCATATATTATAAAATTCAGGTCATGTCACATACTTCTGCACATGCAAGATTTCCTCTAAGACATCAGTCTCCAAACGCTGGACTTATCAAAATAAGAAACTCCACGTTAATGCAACCAAAAACTCATTCTGGATACACTTCGAAATAGTGTCAAGGACTCTTTAGGGGCCTGTAACTGCAGCTACCACCCAACTCCGGAGTAGCCATGGTAGTTTGGTACAAATAAAGAAACACATCCATTGGAGGGAAGGACGCTAACAAAAAAAGATTCTAAAATGTGCCAATGTGCCACTTATGAGAACTCAATGACATCGCCGATCCTTCAGGTGAAAAGGAAAGAACGTGGGCTTTCAATGCTTCTCCTATTTCGCCTGCGGATGCGAAGCGATGAAGTCGACAGCAAGATCTATCGAGCTTATCTTGTCTGCTTCATTATCTGGAATCTCGAATCCAAACTCCTCCTCAAGAGCCATAACTATCTCCACGGTGTCCAAACTATCCAATCCAAGATCATTCTGGAAATGTGCATTCGGCGTAACCTAGGAAAAGAGAATCAGCTTAGAACTAGTTGTTACCTTGCTCAAATATTCCAGCCATGCGGTTGCACCAGAAAAGCACAAACATGAAATTTGTTAAAAAATGGACTCATTCCAGAAAGTGCTGATTGCAGCACATGATCTAGGTAGGACTACTACACAATATTGCATAAAAGAGCCAATAGCAAGCACATGGGTAATGCTATTATACTATACCAATTTTCAACAAGAATAGCTATTACATACCACGAGCCTCTTTAGAGGCTTGCTAAAAGCTCTGCTGCACTATGTCAACAACAAGTCTTGCAGATATCAAGGCAAGTCAACGGAAAACATCACAATTTATTCAAGACCTTGCACTTCGAAAATGATATAAGGCAACACATGGAGCAATGCTAACCTACACTACCTATAGGCACATGAGCATAACAACTGAAATGTACATAATGTCAAAAGGAGAAGTGAGAACAACTCAAAATCCATTATCTCAGGTACCTCTTCAAATTAGCTGAATCTCATTAACACCAATCAATTAAGAGACTTGAGACCAAAATAATAGCCTGGTGGAGAGATGACAATAACAGCGCACATGAATAAATTTCCTATAACACTCATCGGCACCATGTAACACTATATAACACTCATTAAGGTACCCATTAGTGTGGAGTCAGGAAGGAAAAGGGCAACTGACTACCTCTCATAATATGTGGCTTTATATGATGCATAGGCAAAAGCCCAGTGAAAAGCACGCCCATCCCCACTGATGCAGCGCAGGAAATCAATGAAGCTGATATTTGTTCAAACAGCCAGGATGTTACCCATCCTTCGAGACTATTTTTTTTTTCCAAAAGCAATTCATATTTTCTTCACAGCAAAACCACAAAACAGGTGAGCAATCCTGCTACAAGCTCATCACAGAATATCAACCATGAGACCCAATCGACAAGTCGCAATTACAACACACGAAATCCTTCATGACGATTCGAGAAATGCGATTGCAATTCTTTCTATGGGCTAGCCCATCAAGTCACGCAAAGTTCGATTCTTTAGGAATGGTTTGGTACGAGATAGTGCGACCCTTAGAGACCCAAAACCCTAGCTGTAATGGGTTTTTCCTATCTCAACCGCAGAGCCCACATACACAAGTCCCCGCTATCAAATTTGCCCTAACCATGCGATCAGCAAAACCAGCACTACCTCGACGCATTTCCACCGAGGCTGATACGCACAAACCGATCCGGAGCACGAACGCGTCTCCGTTCAAAAGGAAGCACGATCGAAAACGAAACCCTCCGGCGAGCGACCTCAGGTGACTAAACAATCGCTAGCCCACGTCGCGTTTCGACCTCCCAGCAGCAACAATACTACAATGAGGAGGAGGAGGAGGAGGAGGAGGAGAAGGAGAGGAAAGGGGAGCAAAAGGAAGGGAAGAAACCTTGGAGGGGTCGACTTTCTGGAAGTTCTTGACGACGGTGACGACGCGATCGGAGACCTCGGACTTGTCGAGGAAGGAGCCGCGGACCTCGTCGGAGAAGCGGCGGAGGGCGGCGGCGAGGCTGAAGGGGGGGAATGGGTTGTCGGAGCAGCGGAGGAGGGAAGGCTTGGCGGCCACCGGGACCCGCAGGTACTTGAGCAGGGCAGACCTCGCCGTCGCCGCCGCCATTGGAGCTTCGTGTGTTACTCCTCCTCAAGCTCCTCTCTCTCTCTCTCTCTCTCTCGAACTCGCGAAATGAAACGCAGTGAAAAATGTGGAGACGGGAATACCACTCGGCGCTCAAAAACAGGGTCGCCGAGTTGAGGGATTTGGGCCTTCGGGCTCACCTCGGCCCAAGTACTCGGGCCCATTTGCGGCTCACCGGCCCTTTCTCTCCCCCCCCCCAATATACTTGGCGGGTGGCGATTTGCTTCACGCACGGTGTCTTTGGGCGCATTTGGTTAGAACTTTGGGGAAATGAGATTTAAAATCAAATACCTTTGGGTGAAAAGCCCATTGGGGAAAAACAAATGGTGTTTGGTAAAAATATTTTGTAAAGTTACTTTTGGCCAAAGTATAAAGTATTTAGTAATTTTTTTACAAATGGACTTTGAGAATTATTTTATTTATTAAAAAAAAAAAAAACAAAACTCATTAATGGAACCGGCCGCGGAGAGGCCACCACCCACACGTCGCCAGGGTCGGACCGCGGCAAAAGATCGCCCGACCCGGGCGCCTCTTCAAAGCCCTCTCCCTCCTCACGGCGCCGTCACCGAGAAGATGAATAGACTCAAGACTAAAAAAAAAAAAAAAAAAAAAAAAAATTATGAACAAGAGCATTCCGAGAATCTTTGAAAGCTCAAGGCACCTCTAGGGTGCCTTGAGCTTTCGACCTGGGAAGGCCAACATTTTACCAAAAGAGCTTCCAAAATATTTTGCCAAACACAAAATATTTCCCCAAAGGGCTTTGGGCCCCCAAAGCCCCTTTGCAAAGCCGAACCAAACACCCCCCTTTATAACACGAGGTACTTGGTCGGCAAATTGGTTATAAAAACACTGTGCAAAACACAAAGCCAACCAAGCAAAGTCCAAGCTCCCTCGTGTCACTTTCGAGATGTGGAAAGCTATTATATCTGCCTACTTGATGGTAGCCGGACCGAGTTAACGTGGAGTCAACTTTCCCGACCTAGATGCCCCTAAGTTCCCTCCCTGTTATTTTTCTTTCCAGGAGAGAACTTACGGGAGATACCTCTTCCGTGTCGGGGAGTTCCTTCCTCTATTTTCCCTTGAACCTTTTAAGGACTTGCTTTCGGATCTTAGGGGAAAGGAACAAGAAAAGCAAAACATTGAAGGAATAGACTAATCTTGATTCCATTTGGGGATTTTCTTCATTTTTTTATCCACTTGTAAATTTAGGAATAAATTACCTTTGTTTTAGTTGTCAAAAGTGTTGGTGGCGAATATTTGGCAGGCCAACGAGCTCGAACCCTTATTCAAGACTAGTTTGGTCACTTTGGCCCTTATTTGAAACAATACTTATTCTTACACTCTTTTGAGAAAGGCTACGTTTGGTACAACTTTCGAGGTTTGGTACAACTTTCGAGAAAAGTCTATGGGGAAATGCATAAAATTGTAGGTGAAAGAAAAAAAAATACATTAGCATTCTGAAAAATACTAAAATCCAAAGGGAAAATTACAAATAAAGGCTTAAATTGCCCTCATCTTTTCAAATAAGAGCATGAAATAGATTTTGTTTCAAATAAAGGCATGAAATGTATCAAGACCCCACTCGCCCCTAACCCGGAGGAAAATTATTTTGCGACGTCGTCCCAGGCTGTCGCCTCCCAAATCTTTTATCTTTCTTTAAGAGCATGTGGAAGCGTACATTCAATCAACACCGAGACAATAACAACAATAAGTAGCCAGGAAGACTAACCAATTCACAAACACATTACTATTTTCATACGTTACCACTTCATATTTTACAAACTAACTCCTCTAGCGGCCTATATTATCAAAAACGGTTTCCCCCCTGACTAGGCTAGCAACCTAGGGATCCGCCACGGTTCCGTTGGGCGTGAATCCCGGTCCGTCGAAACCACGAATAGGACCGACTAAGGGTCTGCATGATAACCATTCTGGTTCAGTCCAGAACTGGTTTTTTTGTTCTCGGAATCAGTTTTGGACCAGAAACCCGTTTGGTAACGCAATTTCATTTTTCTATTTCCGGGACAAGTTTGCTTCCAAATCGATTTTAAAACCAGAAATGAAAACAAAAAAAAAGTTAGTTTTTCATTTCTGGAACAAAAGTGAGAACCATTTCTGAGGAATTCATTTTCTTCAACACACATATTCATATGGAAGTCACGATCTTTAAGGTGAGAAAAAAAAGTAAAAAATCAAAAATTTCAAAACTTAACAGAATGGTTTAGAATGTGGTTACCTACTTTCGATTGAAATTTAAATTTTTTTAGGTACCGAAAAAAATAAATAAAAATAAAAAATTTCAAAATTTCACAAAATAGCTTAGAAAACCTATGGCCACCCACTTTGAGCAAAATTTAATTTTTTTAGTTGTTAAAAAAAAAAAATAATAAATTCTAAAATTTAAAAACTTCACAGAATATCTTAGAATACCTGTGACCACCCAATTTGAGCGAAATTTTATTTTTTTAGGTGCCAAAAAAATAAAAATTAAAAATCAAAAAATCAAAAATTTCAAAACTTCACAGAATGGCTTAGAATACTTGTGGCCATCCACTTTGAGTGAAATTTAAATTTTTTTAGGTGCAGAAAAAAATAAAAAAAAAAATAAAAAAATTTCAAAACTTCACAGAATAGCTTAAAATACCAAATTTAAATTTTTTTATGTGCCAAAAAAAAAAAAAATAAATAAATAAGTAAAAATTTCAAAACTTTATAAAATGGCTTAAAATACACCTGTGGCCACCACTTTTTGAAATAAATTTCATTTTTTAGGTGCGAAAAAATAAAAATATTCAAAACTTCACAAAATGGCTTAGAATACCTGTGACCATCCACTTTAAGCAAAATTTAAATTTTTTTATGTGCTGAAAAAAATAAAAAAATAAAAAATAAAAAACTTCACATAATTGCTTAAAATACCTGTGGCCACCCACTTTGAGTGAAATTTAATTTTTTTTAGGTGTCGAAAAAAAAAAAAAAAAAAAATGAAAAATTTTCAAAACTTCACAGAGTGGCTTAGAATACATGTGGCCATCCACTTTGAGTGAAATTTAATTTTCTTTAGGAACCAAAAAAAAATTAAAAAAATCAAAAATACCATTTGGGCATCTAAAAAAATTAAATTTTACTCAAAGTGGGTGGCTAGAGGTATTGTAAGTCATTCTGTGAAGTTTTGAAATTTTTGATTTTTTTTTTTTGGCACCTAAAAAATTTAAATTTCACTAAAAGTGGGTGGCCACAGGGTATTCTAAGCAATTCTATGAAAATTTTGAAATTTTGATTTCTTGATTTTTTTTTTGAAAAAATTCAACAAATTTCCTATTTTCCCGAAATCTAATTTTTTTTATTTTCTCGACATTTTGATGATTTTTTTTCTGGAATTTTTCAATTTTTTGGGATTTTCTGAATTTTTTTTTAAATATTTTTATGAATTTTTTGATTTTTTATTATTTTTATTCCATTTCTAAAAATATGGATTTTTGTTCTGGAAATAGAATTTTCTGTTGTTTATCAAACAGGTTTTTATTTCGGAAATAGAAATTTTGTGTTGTTATCAAACAAGTTTATTCTAGAAATAGAAATTTTTTTCGTTATCAAACGGGTTTTTTTTCGGAAACTCATCCAGGGAATCGAAATAGAAAATCTATTTCTAGTTCGAGAACTCATTCCGAACAGAATGGTTATCATCACGCAGACCCTAAATCTCCATCGAACCATATGAACCAAGCCTCTTAACGATGGGAAACCAAAGGTTGTGTCCTCTTACATCACTATTACCTACGATGTGGTTTTTCGTCTACAATATCAACTATAGATATATGCATATCAACGGGAAGTCCATGAAATTGGAGAAAAATACCTATCTATAAAAATAAGGAGTGAGTCACAACTAGTTCACTAAATTTTGAATAATAGGATGCCTCTGTCGAACAAAGCACATGCACATAGCCACATCAATGTTGATGACATATCAATAGTAAATATGTTAAACACATTTGTCCTTATGCATGACCCCTAAATCTCCACATGAGGGAACCATATATCCAAGCCTCTGGTTCTGGGAAACCAGGTTGTCGAATCCTCTTACATCACTATTACCTACGATATGTGGTATCCGCTTCTCGTCTACAATATCAACTATAGATATATGCATATCAATAAGTCCATGACGAATTGGAGGCAGCGTCGCCATACCTACAAGTCTGTAAAAATAAGGAGTGAGTCACAACTTAGTAAGTAAACTCACTAAATTTTGAATAGGAGGATGCCTCGCCGCCAAACAAAGCACATGCACATAGCCACACCAATGTTGATGACATATCAATAGTAAATATGCTTCAAATACACTTGTCGTTGTGCATGAGATGATCTCAAGTTGCCCTTTTGTTTTTCCAAACAACAACTTTACCACCGAGAGCATGCATATGAGGGAGTCATTATCTCAACCGTTGGTACGGTTCTTCTGGAAATTCTCCGGGCAACGTCCCCTAATCAAGGGCAACAGCTATAGTTTCCCTGGTGTGACTATGCCAACAAGCCTCATGACACCATGAGTACCTCACGCGAAGTGTGTATGTCGTACAATATGACATCTAGAATCTTCGTCATGCTAGGCACGTAACTGAGTTCGTGATCCAAACCGACCGGTCATGGTGTTGACCTACACCAAGCAAGGCTTGGATCGACACGCCTCAATACCGATTCTCCAAACAACACTCCTTCCGACACACCTCGGCGCCCGATCTGAACCAAGCAAGACTCGTTTATGGCCTAGATGTTCTTTCACACATAATGCCAAATGCATGAGCAAAGCGTTACAAATGCATATACATGCATGGCAAGCTCCATCAAGCATTCACAAATAACGGAATTCACACAAGCACAACAAGAACATGACTAAGCCCAACAATATAACGCAATGCCCTAGCCAAAGCTTAGTTGGTCTACTTACTACGCTCCAAGGTTGTGACCAATGGTGAGCCGACGCGTAGCACAGGCACGAGTACAATCTGGCGCCGAGAGAGTGAGGGTGTGAGGGAGAGAGGAAGAGGAAAGTGAGTGGTGAAAGGTGAGAATGAAGGATGGGTGCCTTGATTTATAGACAAACCTCTCATTATTACCCTTCCGTTTGGACCAATAGGAATCCTTGAAGTGGTAAGCCTAATGGATGAGTTGGCTAGCCTAACAAGAAAAGGTGGCAAGCCTAATAAGATGGTGTGGCATGTCTAAGCCTTAGATGAACATTTTTCTTCTTCATATTGGGCCACTTAAGGTGTAATTCATCTTGAAATTAATGAGATGTAATGATGTATGTGACATTTCCAATTTGGACCGAGTCAACCAAAGGAAAGTGGCCATGGAATTGGCGGCGGATCAATCCAAGGGTCGGTTATGGATAGGCTGGTATGGTCGGAATGGGTATTTAAAGGATCGATCATGGCTCGATTGAAGGATCATCTATGGATCAACCAAGAGATCAACGAAAGAAATGACTCCCCAATCACGCAAGATTAGAGTGATTCGACCATGGATCGATCGTTTGCATAACATCCCTAACTTGGACTGAGACGAATAAGAAAAAAATAGCCATGGAATTGGCGAGCGGATCGATCTAAGGGTCGATCATGGATGGGATGGTATGGTCGGATCGAGTAACTAAAGAATTGGTCATGGTTTAATCAAAGAATCATCCATGGATAAGCCAAGGGATCGACAGTGAAATTGTGACATCCGCGATTTGGACCCCAAATTGATCATGGGAAAATGGCCAAGGAATTGGTGTGCGAGGCCGAATCGAAGGTCGGTCATGGATCAGTAGATATGGTCGGAATGGGTAATTGAAGGATTAGCCAAGTGATCAGCCGTAAAACGACTCCCCAATCACACAAGTTGATTAGAGCGATTGGACCATGGATTGATGCCGCGCAGACATGAGTCGGTCGCGGGTGATTCCGCTCGGCATGCACCGATCGCGAGCAACCATGGACGAATCCTATCATGTTTGATTCCATGCGACTACATGACAACCGAGAGTCAACCATAGATCATTGATGCTTGAACATGGACCGGTCGCGAATCAGCCATGGATCATTGCGTGAGTTGGGTAGGCCATGGACAGGCCATGTGCCAGGCCAAGAGTCTTGTAGTTTGGTCGCGGACCAGGCTTTGTGCCAGCCGTGCAAGCTAGGCCTTGTGCCCAGCCATGGACTAGCCATGAGCCCGTCAGTCGGGCCACGAGCCTACCACCACAATAGTAAAATGCGATCACCGTGCACGGTGCTTGTGCCAAACCATGTGCTCATTAGTTCCTAACCCGACTGCCATGTATCGGCGTAAGTGTTGGCTCGTGTTGGCCCCTTGCCCGTGTGGCTTAGCCATGCTCTCGGCACGCCGACCATTCGGCTCGACATTGTGCCCATGTCTGACTAGCCTTGTAACATCCGATCGACCCATTGCTTGTCGACTGGCTTTGTGTTCGATCTTTGGCGGTGTGGTCAGGCCATGTGCTGAGCCACAGCTCGGTCGGGCCCGACCCGGCCTGTGTGCGCCCTAGTCAATCCGGCGGTCGACCTTGCGCTGTTCAACCCGGACTTTGGCTCGATTATGTCCGGTCATGCTTGGACATATGTTTACATCAAACCTCGGTCCGAATAGGATGGCCAATCATTTTTAAATACATAAAATTTCCATTTACTTAGCTCATTTCTGCTAGTATCATAATAATTTTTGGAGGATGTGCTTAATGAAAAAGGTGAGTCATAAGTTAGTTGTCCTTAGTGAATTATTGAGTGTTCTTGAAGGGCAAGAACAAGTATCACACGCCCAAACTTGGGAAACAAGAAGCTAAGTTGACCAAGTCAACCTTAGGTCAATAATTAGAGGCTAATCATTAATGGCGATATTATCTTCTAAGTTGTCTCTAGCCAATTATTGAGGTGTTCTTGAGAATTCTAGAGGGATAAGACAAGCCACACGCAAGGAACTTGGAGAATAAGATAAAGAGGAGACAAAGTCAATAGAAATTATTGTTGAAGAGGAGATGACGGTGGTGCAGCTATAGCCAAGGTGCTTGTTGATGAGACGGGCTGGGCGGCTGGCGAGCACGATGTCGTTTGTGGTGAAGCACTCTTTGGCAGCTTCTGCTGATGAGACAACGACCACCCAGCTGGAATCGAAGAGGAGAGAGAAGATGGGGCCATAGGTTTGGGAGAGGGCGTGGAGGGGGGGGGGGGGGAAGGAATTTCAGGAGGTGGAGGTGGCCGATGATCAGGATGGTAGGTGGACTTGGGGGAAGGTTTTTGGGTTTGTTTAGCCATCGCCACAAGAGATTGAGAGCAAAAAGGAGGACGAGAGCCACCGGAAAGAAGGGGGAGGATGGAGAAAGTGCCATACTGCCATGTCTGGGTTTCAATTTTGGAAGAGTTAGGACTGAAGGAGCAAGATTGATGTTCTATGTTCTTTTGCAGCCACTAATTGAGGTACACAAAAATAATTTGTGTACATTACATACAACATTGGGAAGTAGTGCTTTTATTGGCGGGTCAAAGAAAAATATAATTGCGAAGTGAGTTTTCATTATGACTTTCTAGATATAATGGGATTCATATAAGATTCAAAGAAACCATCATTGACGATGATTACGGTACTTCTCAATTTTTTTAGTAATCGTGATGAGAGTGATGTAAGAAGTTCTTCACTATAGAAAATTAATGTGTGTCGCAACGTACCCTCGGGCAGTGCATCACCTAGTGGTTCAACTAATAGATTACTAAGCATAAACCTAACTTGAGCTCTCCCAAGCCCATACCAATTCGCAATTTAGGTTTAAATTATTTAACATGCGAGATCATTTCAATTAAGAGTTGCCACTAATCTATTTTTTGTGAGTTGATTAGAAACCCAAGTAAAGTATCGGTAGAATTATTTTATTCCTAAGAACTAGAGATTATGGATTCGGAGACTTGATTTCTTTAGATTATTCTAATGCCATTTTGATACCTTTCTCTTTTATTTCAAAAAATTTTGCAGGCAACTTGAATTGATTTTAAACCTATCCACTAACATGAGAGATGATCATGCGGGTGCGCAACCAATAATATAACAGCCACTAATGCAAAGCAATAAATAAATTGCAAGACAGGGACTTACCTCAAAACAGTGAAAGCATATGCAATGTTAGTTAGAAAATCATATTGACAATCCTAATATGATTTCTAATTAACACGCAATTTCACTCAAATCTTTTTAGGGTTTTATCTAATTTAACAAAAACTAAACTTCATGCAATACATTCTATGTCTAGTATGACATGCAACATATAATTTATTTAAATGTCCTAATTCTAACAACAATTAAATGCACTATCTCTAATATGGCATGCAAATGAACCTAGACATAAGATTTCTAATGATGAGAATTAATTAATATGTAACTGCTCTAATATGACGTGCACGTGGTATTCTTATATTTTTTTAATTTAAATTCGGAATAAATAATTAACCTAAATTAAAGATGTAATAATAATATCCAAGAAAAGAATCTAATCTGTTCTAAGAAAATAATCAAAATTTATCCTAAACATGCAATATATTATCTACTCAAATTTTACTTAATCTTTTTGTATTTTTTTTATGGAAAGACAATCAATTCAATTCAAACAAAAGATAGAAAGAAATAGCAATGAAATGAACACAACACCCAATCACAAGAAATATTATCCATATCCATTTAAATTTAGAAATGATAGATTGACGAATCATATCTTGGGCATGAGGATCGGATTGGCCAATATTCCGCATAATCGCGAATCATATCTCGAGCGGGAGATCGGATTAATGATTTTCCGTGCGATCGCAAATCATATCTCGGGTGGGAGATCGTATTGACGATCATAGCACGTTATAAAATTAGGAAATAATTCCTAATTTAAAGGCTATTCGGTAACTTATTGGATACGATAATATTACTCAAAAATTCACACAAGATTGACATATTTTAAACAAGGAAACAATATACTTGAAAATCAAATTAGATGAGATTTTTACCTAATTCAAATATTTGCTTTCCAAGTTTGGACCGGCGGACGGTGGTTTTGCGACCAAGGATAACGTCTAGCTTGGCTACTTGGTGTGGATGGTTCACGGTAGTGACACAGCAAGAATGTCACGACTCACTGCACAGCAAGAATTCGGTGGGGCTCGCTAAAAATCTGCAAGATAGAAAGAACTTCTCCGTTGTGAAAGGGAGGAGCTAGACCAAAAGGAAGCCGCCGTAGTGCAGGGATCTTCGACAATGGGGCTCCTGGACTCAACGCAAACAGCAGGGACGCTGCAGGCTGAAGGTTGCAAGAGCTGGGCGTTGCATGCGATATGGAACAACTCGTCGAAAGTGATCTCAAACCTAGGAACAGCAATGAGGTCGGGACAGGAGCGGTGGCAACAGCTACGGTCGTCAGGACTGCAACGGCTCGAGCTAGAACGAAAGCAGTGAGCAGCGTCACTGGTGCAGATGGCAACAGCACCGTCACGGGCAAAGAGCAGCGAGCAGGGCACGAGTGGCTCGAGTTGCAGGTTGAAGCTCCAAGGGAAATGCCAAGGAAGGAGACGACAACTTCCTCTCTCTTTTCTCCTTGATGATATCTCTCTGCGTTTTGCCTTTTTTTCTTTTCTTTTGTCTCTTGTCAGACCAAAAAGAGAGTCCCCCTCAATATAGTAAATGAAGCCCCTTTTTATATGCAAGTGAAGCGGTCTTCGGAGGGAAACGACCAGCTCTTCTTTCCTCTTTCAAGATATTCGTGCATTACGGCCAAAGATACATTCCTCCACGAGTAAGATTAATTTCCCTTCTTTTGAATGTGATTACATCTTTTAGTGATATGTCCCTATTTTTCCCTTAATCCCTTTTGACCGAATATGGCTTCAAATCTTGCAGGATTGATTTCATTTCTTTAATTCAATTACCCCAAGATAAACCAATCTCCCAATTTAGCAAACTTCCCAACGAATTTCAGCCATGAGAATTAATGGGCTAGGTGAAATTTTCATCACCGTGGGCTTATTTTGATTAAGCTCAGAACCATTCACTCGAGTTCATCCGCCGATGGTCCAAATACAACTATATGAGCCTATTACTATTAATGCTCCTAAATTTTATATGCAATGCAATATTTTTGTTTAAGGACTAAAGATTAGTCCCTAATTTTTTATGTAATAAATTCCTAATGGTTAGCCAAAATTTAGATGTCAACAACGTGGATTGAGAGGGGAAATTGTCGAATTAATCCTAAACTTATTATATTGATATCAATTCAATCCTACACTTTTTCAATTTTGTTAATTTAATCCTAAACATTTGCGTGAAATTTCAATGTAATCCTTCTTGTCAATTTTCATTAGAAATCGCTTACGTGGCAATGTATCACGTGGGATGGTCGGCGATGAATGGACCACCTTGTTAGCGATCGGGCGAAGATTTTACTGGAAGGACTACTTTGAAATTTCGCGCAAAAAATGAAGACTAAATTGGCAAAATTGAAAAGTTTATGACAAAGTTGACATCTAGACAATACGTTTAGAACTGATTAAATAATTTTTCCGGATTGAGAGTATTTACCAAAAAATTATAACATGTTGGGTATCAACAAGGTAAGGAGCAAACACTACGATGACCAACACATATGACCTATGAAGTATTGGGAAAACCTCCTATAGTATTATGAAGTTGATAAAATCAAATGGTCATATCAAATATTAGATAAATGCAGATGTGGTCTTGTCTTGGGTTGAACCAAAGCAAAGAAAGCTCTATCATCGCTAGTAAAATCTGGAGTATGAAGTTAAAAACTGATGATGGTTGGAAGGACCTTAATGTAGGTGAACAACTCAGGTAATGGGAAGTTCATGAGGACTTGGAGATACTGTGACACAGTGAACAACTTGTACAGTTGTAGTCATACTCAGGAAGATAAAGTGGAAAGCAGTATGCAAGTCAACTACTGGCAAGAAGTCTTGATAGACTCATGCGTCGCTGACAAAAGCAACTCAACATATCACTTGAGAAGAACATGCATATTGTGTCATTATGCATTCTGATTTAAAGATCCAGACATTTTGTTGAACTTTAATTTGAGTCATAATGAATATTGGCAGCATACCATAGGCCTAGAACTTCAGAATTTAAATACGAAAGGAAAGCAAACTGGTTGTCAATCAAATTGCGATAAAAGATGATTTCCTAGTATAAGTGACTCGAAAACCGCACTATCACTAAGAAGATTTGATCATATAGGTAACCAAATGTTCCAATGATTGTGGTGTGTATCTTCAATGGCTAAATTAATCATCTTGAAGGTTTTACGGCTGCTGATGTGGATCTTGAAGACTATATAAGAAGATCAACATACATTGAGGAAGACACAATTTGTGAGAACACTGACAATTTGAGATAGCTTTATTCTTTGAAATACACATACTCTTATAATTGAGCGAGCAATTTATTGTTGCAAAGAGCAATTCACTTATTGTAATCTTTGTTGAGAAGTGTAATTGTAGTACTACGTGGAAATTAGTAGTGTGATCTACTAGCTTTGGTAGAAGAAGAATGGTATACACTGCAACTTCTCAAGAAATTACTAGTAGAATCCAGCTCGTTGGTGATTATTAGTTCGGAAAAGAGGACAGAGGCTTGATCTAAAACAAACCATTATAAAGATCTACATGCAATTATTCTATCTCTTTATATCCATTTTCCTATTTATTTTATAGAAGCATATTGCACTTGATTTCATCAGTTTACTTTTGTGTATACTAAATTGTCCCTCCATAATCAAACTTGGTTCTAATAATTCTGCAAAATCTATCAAGTTTTGATTGATGACCTATTTATGCCCTCTTCTGACCATAAAAAAAAAAACGTATTTACGACCTCTTGGTCATATCTCTAGCCATAACATAAAGAAGTGAGATTAATAGGTACTAATGGGGCGTTGAATATATGGGAAAACACTAATGTCAACTGTGGGAAGCCAATCGGAATTAACTCTTCTAGGTATCTAAATGACGTGAGAAAAACTATTGCAATTGACAATCGCTGCAATTCATAAATTAGAAATGTATCAAAATAATAGTAAAATATCACAAAGATATCAATCAATCATTGAAATCATTTGCATATTTTCTTGTGATTAGGATCTTGTTTAGTTAATCAAACGTTAAGCAATGTCCCCCTTGATGGGTGTTGACACCTAACTTTTGTCAATCCAACGAATCGATGCTTAAAATGTAAATGGACCAAATTAGTGTAAGAGAGATAATAAGATAGACTTATTGGACATATATATAAAGAAAAATTAGGCCGGTTCGACCCGACCCACTTTTGGCCCATTTTAGCTCTTTGTTTAGGCCCAGCCCCTTTTTGCTTGTTCTTTCTTCCTTTCTGGGCTTGGCCCTATTTCTTTCATTCCTACTTCTGAAGCCCAGCCCTCCATCCGCTTTCCTTCTCTCTCCCTCACGTTGCTCACAACAAAGCCAGGAAGCGACGAGAAGCAAAAACGACAGTGCCAGAAGAGACAAAAGGCCAAAAAAAACGGCCTGGTACAGAGCAGGACGCCGCAACCTGGCGGAATTGGCAGGGACGTACAGTCCATTGGAGGGCAGTCTGGCTAGAGAGAAGGGGAGGAGGGGGGTCTCCGAAAAACGAAGAACCTTGCAGACCCCTCATCCTTCATCGCGCCCGAAGAATCACCACAACCGTCGCCGTTTGAACGTGAGAAGGGGGGAGAAACACGCTTGATGGAGAGAAGGAACAGAGAGAGAGAGGCCAAAGGGTAGCTGTTCGTTCGCCGATGGTCCATCTGAGTCGCCGTCAGAGGCCTAGCCGTCGGCCGTCGCGTCTCGTCTCGGCCAGTCGCGAACCAGGTAGGTCCCAGTAAAACCTTGCTCTGTTTAGACCTCCCTGCCCCTGCCTCTCAGGTGCCAAGGACATTGAGCCTGTTTGGTCGTTGCCTAGCCCGTCGATGGATGCTCGTGCTCGTTTCACACTCAAAGAAGCTGTTTTAAACGTTTCGCACTGAGAATAGGCCATGAGATTTGTCAAAATCAAACCTGTTTCTTCATTTTTCGACTGCACCTCACATGTTTGACAAAATGTCCCAATGGAACAGTACAAGCTTAGAACGTTAAATATGGTCATGTGTTTTTTTAGCGTTTCGTTGAAAAATGTGACCATCTTCTGATGAGATATGGATGTTTAGAACCTTGTACATCACAACTGATCCGAAAATCACCTTGAATCTCACTCTAGACCATTTTTCTGAACTAGCACATCACATGCTCGGTGAAATGTCTAAATGGAGGTCCGAATCACTTTTTGTGGAATCGGTGCTTGGAACGTGATTTTTATGCTTGATTAGTTTTCATATTTGTCGAATGGTGTCTGACTTTTTGCTTTCTCTGTGATTTCTTTCGATTTTGTGGCATATATTTCATCGTTCGAGTCGGCCATGGGCGAGACCTTCGCTGGAGATCTATTCCCCATGCCGGCGTTGCCCACGGTCAAAGGCCGCTCTTGTTAGTCTTTTACCTCACTGCTTTCATGTGCATCTGTTCTTGTTTCGTTGGGATGGTTATTGTTTGTGAAAACTTGATGAAAACGGTCAAAAATCGGTGACGGGCGGTCCAATAATAGACACGACGGCTGGCGCCGGGGGTGAGTTAGTGAAGATTGTCAGCGTCGGAGGTTGGTGTTGATGGCCGGAAGGCTTGGCCGATGGCTAGGAGGAGAAATGCCGGCGTAGAGTCGAGAGAAGGAGTTCTCGGTGAGCCCTTGGGGCAAGAAGACGTCCTAAGCAGAAGACATAAAAAAAAAAGAAAGGGAACGAAAAAATTTAGAGAGAAAAATAAATAGTAAATTAAAAAAAGAAAGATAGAAAAGAAAAGGGTTAAAAAAAATCAGAAAAGAAATAGGAAATTAGGATATTATCCGGGCGGGTCGGAGGCTGAATCGGACCGGGTCAGGAGACCCGGTCCGAAGTCCCTTTTTATTATTAAAATATTAAAAAATTCTAAAAACTATTAAAAATCCAAAATTAT
Source organism: Syzygium grande (assembly GCA_024733475.1). Classification (NCBI taxonomy): domain Eukaryota; kingdom Viridiplantae; phylum Streptophyta; class Magnoliopsida; order Myrtales; family Myrtaceae; genus Syzygium; species Syzygium grande. The sequence goes on from JAMXDD010000007.1 coordinate 18,636,848, forward strand.
TAAAATATTAAAAATATTTAAAAACTCAGAAAAATTCCTAAAAGTCCAGAAAAATTAGGAAAGGGTTAGAAATTAGTTTTTGGGTTAATTTCATTAGATTTTAGTGGTCATTTTATTCTAGACTTAGTAAGAAAAATAGAAACAATGTGAAAATCCTTGGAAATTTCTCAAAAAATTGAACAAGCCATTAGGGCTTTACCATTGGGCTTTGGAATTGCCTTTTCTTGCTCTTTTTGTGTGATTAGTGTCATGTTTGATTGCACGTCATTTAATTCACACTTTTTGAATTGCGTATTTAATTTAACCTTGCATGTGGTTGATTAGACGTGTTAGGTAATTGCTTTTGCACTTTTCATATATCGATTATTGCTTCCCTTAGCCTAAAACTTTAAGACTCACAATTGGTAAAACTACTGCATGAACACGTTAGGTGATGATTGAACAAGGTTAGGTACCGAAAGGGCACTAGTTCATTAATTAGTGTAATAAAGTCTCCGAACCCATTGAATCCTAGGCTTGTGGAAGTGAGGCAATTCTCTCATACTTTACTTGGGTGTCTAATCAACCCACTGAAAACTGATTAGTGGCGACTCCTAAATGAAGTTGATTTGCGTGTTAATAACTCAAACCTAAGTTGCGAATTGATATGGGCTTGAGAGAGCCTGAGCTATGTTTAACTTAGTAATTCATTAGCCAAACCCCCTAAGCGGCGAGACTAGTTCGGGGAGTTCGCGACAATGGGGAAAACCAACACAAGCCATTACTAATAATTGGTTTATATATTATTATTATAGACTGATAGGTGATTTTTTTTAGAATAATTTATGAAGCTGATTCAAAGAGAGGCGTGGCTTCATATTCACCCACCAAAGTTTCTTTTGAAAATCGCATGCATGAACGCCTTATCCAGGCTTCTTTTGCTTTAGTGGAATTAGATGGTGCTCTAAACAACCAACGAAAGTGACTTGGTAGGCCTCTATATCTAAGAAGCATTGATTCTTAATTACACCTAGGAAAACATCAAATAAAGAAAGTATGATATAGAGAGAGAAAGAGAGCAGAAAGAGCTTGGAGAACTTGATTTTACCTTAGCTCTGATTATTTTATGAAAAATAAATAATTTGAAAAATATTGTTATAAAAATATTCGCATGTATCACTTAAAATAATTAGCCAATGAAAATATTTTTATTATCAATAAAAATATAAAAAAGAAAAGAGAGAAAAGAACAAGTAATGAAGAAAAAAGAGAGAGAACAAATTATAAAAAAGAAAAGAAAAATATAAAAAAAATTCAAAAATAATCAAAAAATATTATTAAAATTGTCCACGTCAGCGTCGATCATGCCACATAGAACGGCCTACGTCAACGTTAGTAATTTCCAATCAAAATTAACCTAATGGACTCAATTGACAAAATGTGAAAAAATTTAGGACTCAATTGGTATTATTAAAAGGTTTAGTACTGAATTGACAAGAATAAAATAGGTTTAAGCTTTTTGGATTATTTTCCCCTAATAATTCCGTATAATCTCTCACATGTTAATTTTAAAACTTGATCCTTTCTATCCAACATCAACCTTCTTAAAAAGATTTCAAATCTTGAAATATTTGTATTTTTCCATATATTATCGTGCATTTTTTTATAAATGTGAATGAAATTTTTTATGGTATTTAACAATTAAAATGTTTAGCAATAAAATGGTTTTGCTTGATCTTTCGAATGACGGTTCTTTGACACATGCAAGGCGTCTGCACGTTACTAGTACTACTTGAGGCTAGAGGTCCACATAACAACGAGATTACAACGAACTCAAGGCCAACCATAAAGGCAATTGATCATCATGTTCTTAATTAACCTTGAATTAATTTTACAATTACCATATCGTAATGAAATCTTTCAACTGTTAGACATCACGCTACTCGTCATAGCATAAATAAATGAATGGAGCTGTTACCTTTTAATTTGCTTTCCTTAGTAGGGGTGAGCAGTTTCAGATTATGTGCAAGTTCTACCTTGAAGTTGGAACCTACCCATTCAAACAGGTTCTTCATTTTTTGGAACTTGAAACCTATTATGTATATTTTGAAACCTAGAACCTACCATGTCACAGGTTCTAGGGTCGATCTATCCAGGTTTTACTTGTATTATTAATTGAATAATTATAGTTAAACATCACATTTTATGATCATCGCTTGCTTCTACAATCCACTGACTACAATTAATACTTAGACATAAGAAAAATATTAAATATTAATAAAGTAAAAGTCTCAGTCATAAAATAAAAGATCAGACTACTGATTTCAGATTATATACTAATTATTAGACACCATAAAATACTATAGGAAAATGTAAAACCTGCTCTAGGTTCTAGGTTCAGGTTTTAGGTTCTGCCTTCTTAGAATCTGAAACTTATACACCGAAACATGTTCCTTAATTTTTGGAACTTGAAACTTACCCTGCATACCTTAAAACCTGGAACCTAACAAGTTTTCACCGGTCCGGTTCTCAAATTCTAGGTTATACTATGGAACCATGCTCATCCATATTCCTTAATGTAAGGTGGGAAGCAAGAAATTTACTAGGAATTACAGAGTGAAGTAATTTTAAAAGTTGATTTATAGGTCCATTAAATAGCTAATTTATTTCAGGTGAGAAACTTTTGTACGTAAGCAAAACAAAGAGAAAAAATGTCAAGACCCTCTAACATGTCAGCCAAAAGTTTCTTCTATGATCGACCCAATAGGAGTTTTAACCAAAATTAAGGACGCCACCTATGACAATCTTGGTAAAACCTCTCTACTTTCCTTGTTTTGTATAGAAAACAATTGCCATGAGTACATTGAGAAATGGTAAAAGGTTGATCTTACATAGCAAGTTTGTATTATCGGAGAATTATGGAAGCTGAAGCTCTTTAAGTCTTCATTTGTTTTGCAAAAAATAAATGATTTGGAAAATATTTTCTAAAAGTGATCATTTGTGTTGCTTACAAAAATAAATGAGCGAAAAATATTTTTTATTATTTATGAAAATATTTAGATATGAATTATTGTAGATAGTAAAAACATTTTTCATTGACTAAATATTTCAAGTGATATACACGATCATTTTTTGGAGAATGTTTTCCGAATAGTTCATTTTTTTGCTTAGAAATGGAGCCTATTCGTCGCAGTGGCTCATCAACCTCTGGTGAGCTTAAAGCTCATCAATCGGACAAGGCTCAAGCTCCTCGGCCTCGAGCTAGCTCGACCTTGCTAGATTTGACAAGGTGGAGCCTTGTCGGCCTTGGGCAAAGCTAGAGCTCGCTCGCTATTGCAAGCCTTGGGCGAGGTGGAGCCTCGTCGGCCTTGGTAAATACTTTCCGAGTCTTTTTTAGTTTTAGCCAATGCCGAAAAATGACTTACTAGAAATTGTTTTCTAGAATGGTACATTTTCTACGAAATAAATGCACCTTAAAAGGGAATTATGTCAAGAAATATTTATATTGATGTTTGTTGATTTCCATTATCGTACTTGTCCATGAGTTTAATTTTGAACCCTATACAAAAACTTGATTATAGTAAATAATATTCGAGATTGAAGAGAAAGACATTATGCAGTAATGGGAGAAAAGGGGTCAGCAAGCTTGCTGGACCCAAGCCACGGATTGGAGGTACAAAGGGTGAAGAGTATAGAGAGAGGAGTGGAGGTGCTGAGCCATGAAGAGAGCAGAGCAGAGCAAAAAGAGGATCGCAGTCGTGAAGAGCGAAGAGCGAAGTTGCTAAAGGGGACGGAGAGTGAAGAAGCTCTCGTGTGAAGAGAATAAAGTAGAGCGGCAGCTGCTATTAGCAATAATGGAGAGCAAACTGAGAAGCAAACGGATAGAGAGGGGAGAGGGTTTTTCAAATTTTTGACCGGTGGACCTAACAGAACACATGTTGTGAGCTGAGTAGACTGTCTCAGCGATGGCGTGGCAAGATTGTCTTAGACAATATTTTCCCGAGGAGAGCCAGGTTAAAGAAGGTAGAGGATGGAGAGTTCCAAGTCTAGCTTTGAATTTTGGAAGATTTTGGACAGAATGAGAAAGATTCGTGTACCATGTCCTTTTGCCAGCCATTAATTTGAGGTACACGAAAATGATTGATGTACAATACTTTTGGACATTTTTTTTTGGTCGAAATACTTGCGACATTGGAAACAGTGCTTTTTCGGGTCACATAAAAGTATAACTACAAAATGATTTTTCATTATCTCGACTTTTTTGATATGACAGGATTCAGTTAAAATTTAAAGGACTCATTGTTGTCAATGATCAACATAATTCTCAAATTTCTCCGTAATTGTGATGCCGACAAAAATATTTACAAAGCAGTCGGTGCTAGTTAATGGTACTGTAACCTAGTACGATGGTTTAGTATAGTATTAATCAAGTTGATGCAACGAGGTAAAAAGGAGACCTTCAGTATGGCTTAGAGTCCCGAGGAGGTGGCTGAGCTTGAAGAGATTGGCTAGGAGTATCGATTGATTGATTGATTGATTTATTTATTTATTTATTTTTTATGATAATCCAGGGAACCCCTCGCACGGCCGACAATCGGGGAGTAAATCCCGGGAGCGACACGTGCTAGTCACCGGTTAAGTCACCCCGTGACGCCCGGGATTCAATATTCAACCTTTTGCGAGAGGAAGAGTCGCGGCTCAAAGCAGCGCCATCCTGTATCGATTGGTTTAGGTGAGGCGTTAATCAAGGAAAGGAAATGAAAGATACAAGGAAAGTGTCGGCATCATTAAAATGCCAACTTTAATTCAAAGAGGTCAGATTAATAAGCAATTCATGCCATTGACTTGCATCATCTTGAACCAAAGTTTTTAAGGAAGTTTTGAGTCCCATATGACAAAAAAAAGAACTTGGGTTTGGAGTCATATTGACGTGATAAAGCAAGCCATTCATTATAGGAGATTAATGTGAATTGAGAGTACTTGCTAGATGAAGTGAGAAAGATTATTGCAGTTGACGATCATTGCAATTCATTGATAAGAAGCATATCAAAATTTCACAACACAATTCATGACCAATCATTGGTTTATGTATTATTATTAGGGGCCGATGCGTGACTTTTGTAGATCAATCTAAGATGCTGATTAAATGAAAGAGGTGTGGCGTCATATTCCCCCACCCAAAGTTTCGTTAAAATCGCATGCAATGAAAGTGACTATCTAGGAAGCATCAATCGTAATTATACCTCGAAAAAAATCAAATAAAGAAAATATGATCTTGAGAGAGAGTCAGAGACAAGACCATACGTGCCAACGTAAAGGATTCCGGTGCCCCCTGCAGCACCAACTAGTGGTGCAGAAACAACGGTCATTCCACCTCCAGGCCCCCCTGCAATCATATCCCTAGTAGAAGAACACACAAGCCGACTTACGAAGGCACAGACAGAGTCAGAGAGATGAAAATGAACTTTCTACTGGACAATTGTGAAATGCTCGAGATGAAAGCCCCATGAAAACATCCTCAAGAGGTATACGTATTTCGCAGACATCCTGAATGGTCTTGCTAGCCAAGGGTAGACCTACACAAACACAGAAGATGCTACTTTGAGCCCTTTCCATGGAGTGGAGTCATGTGAAAACCTCCATTCGGTAAACTCTTAGGATTCAACCTCTCATAGTGGACGAGGCTTGTTGATACTCTAATGGAGTACGGCATTGAACTTGAGAACAAGGAACATAATTCCAGAAGGTAAAAAGTCATTGTTTCCATTTGTTTTGTGAAAAATATTTTAATGATTTTCCGGCGTTTGGATCGCTTAGGAAAATGAGTTAACAGAAAATCTATACTTAAATTCAGGAAAATAATTTTCTTTTTAAAAAATCGGAAATCATATTTCAAAATATGACTAAATATCGACACTTACACCAAAAACTCTACATTTGGGCATAAGAATCCCAATGCTTGCTCCTGGGTTCTTGGTAGCAGGCCCAAGTTGGGGCTGAGTCCGGTTGGAGTCAATCGAAACCAAGCTTGGGTCCAAAGAGGCCAAGTTCGGACCCAAGTACTCGAGCCCAAGTCCACAAAGGTTGGGTTTTGGACACCATTGTCCATGGCCAGGCCTAGGGATTGTGACCCCAGTGCTAGTGCCTATGTCCTTAGCACTTGGTCCCGTGTCAATCGAGGCCGCACTTGCGTCTATTAAGGTCGGACCCGAGACCTCGGGGCCCAAGCTTGGGTCTATCGAGGTCGGGCCCAAGTCCGCGACACCCATGCCCATGTTCATCGAGGCCGGGCTCGACCAATTGTGTCCTTGCTCAAGCCTAGGACCCCAGCGCCCATGCTCAAGTCCCCAGCGCCCATGCTCTGGTATTGGGTCCATCGAGGATGGGTCTGTGATGCTGGCACCGACCTTAGTCAATCAAGGCTAGGTTCAAGACCCCATGCTTGCGTCCAAGTCCATCAAGGCCTAGCTCGTGTCCATTGAGGTCAGGCCAGAGACCTCGGTGCCCAAGCCCGAGTCCCCGACACTCATGGTGGAGTCCAATGAGGTTGGGATTGAGACTCCGAAGTCTGTGCCCCGGTTCCCAGCGCCTAGTTGAGGTCTATCGAGGTCGAACCTAGGACCTCGATGCTTGTACCCGATTCCCTGACCGTGTACGTGCAAGTCACTAGTTCCTAAATAATGTATGTCTATTTAGAAAAATCAAATCGCATTTTCTTTACCAAACAACGGAATATATTTTCTAATTCATTTTCAAGTTTCGGGCCAAAAACCAAAAATATTGAAGTTGGTCCAAATAATCGGTATACTAAACCGTGTGACAACTCGTAAGCGAACATATGAACAAATGAACTGTGTTAAATAATTAGCAACAGCTAGCCACGTCATTACATACATTAATTTTATACATAATTCTCACAACACAACATTATTTGATTAAAGTTTACATCTATCAAGTTTTGTTACATTTCAGGATTGGTTAAAACATAAACAGTAGGAAAAGCAATGTGTCCATCGTTACTCACTGATCGATAATCTTGGCCATGATCGCGCGAGCTTTGCACATTGCCTCCAAGGGCACCACCTTAGGCATAGTCGCACCTCTTCTTTCAGTCATGTCCACTAATTCCTGGCTGACTCTCTTCCGTTCGAAACACTGAACCAAAGACCCCAAAGCTAAGCTCACGATCCGTTGAGCTAGGCTAGCTCCGGGACATGCCCGCCTTTCGCGCCCAAACAGCAAGAACTTGTTGGGACCAACTTCACCATTTTCAAACCTCTCTGGCTTAAAACTATAGTCAGGTCATCCCACAATTTCCGATCCTTGTGGATGGCCCATGCGTTGACTAGTACAATGGTGAGATGAGGAACATTGTATCCACCTATAGAGCAATCCTCGGAGGACAAGTGCGGTGCAAGAAGTGGAGCCGCCAGATGTAATCGTAATGCGTCAGATATAATGCTATGGAGATAGGGAGGCTTTGATGTGTCGGTTTAAAATATTGCCTATCAATTATTGCTCGCCAATTAAGTAACATTCTGGTTCCACCAACGATGGTAACACCAAAGAAGGAAGATGGGAAGAATCAAGCAAAGAAGGAAACCCACAACATAATCTCCACCAAAGAAAGAAACAAATTGACAGAATCAAATCCCCACAAATCAAGCATCAACAAATCACTACATCAATTCTCAATCAGTGAATTACGTTTCCTTTCAAAACCCCCTTAAGTGTAGACATTGATCTTCTTGTGAAAGTCTATAAATAGAGCCTCTGTATTTGTACAAAGACACGATAGAAAAATACAAAACACAGAAAGATTATTTACACATTTCTTCCTCTGTTCTTCTGTTCAATTCTTCTTCACTATTCTTAGTTTCAAACATGGTATGAGAGCACATCGACGAAAGCCCTCGATCCAACACTAACTCAACTCCTATATCCTCATAAATGATCACTACTGCTGCCCTTCCACATCTTGCGGCTCCAAATTTAACGCTCAATCTCCACTCCCCACCCACCATAGGGGAAAAACTTGCTGGGCAAAATTACCCAATTTGGAAAGCCCAAATTACCCCATATCTTCTTGCAGCCAATCTCCTCTTTGCTCTTGATGGCTCAGAACCAGCTCCTTCGCAACACATCTCACATGCTTCCAACAACGGCACATTGGCGCTTAATCTTGAATACAAGGCATGGCGAATTCGTGACTCATTTGCGATGGGATGGATTCTCAATTCATTCACCTCTCCTGTTGTCGCTCAATTGACGAACCACACCTCTGTAGCAACCATCTAGAGATACCTCTCCGACTCTTATGCTGCACAATCAACAGCACGAGCGTCGACTTTGCGACTTTAATTTCAATCCATTAAAAAAAGAAGCCGCACAATAACAGAATTTCTTCACGAGGTAGCCACCATCGCAGATCAATTAGCCACCATTGGAGAACCCCCATAAGCAAACGAGTACCACACACACATCTTCCGTGGTCTTGGACCAGAATTTTCCAGTTTGAACACATTGATCTCCGTCGTCTCTCAATCATGAGCACTTTCACGTGACACCCTTCATGGTTTGTTGTTTCAATACAAAGGAAGACTAGAAATCAACAAAATGACCTCCAACACCCCTCCACTTGCTGCTTTTGTATCTCACCAGTCGAGATTCACATCTCAACAGTGTAAATGGGGCACTCAAAATTTTAGCCCATCAAATGCAAGCCCATCCAGCACTAATCCAATTTTGCCGACACCAACAAGGGCACCCAATTATCGGTCATTTGGTGGAGGTGGCAAGCAACAGGTCCATTCTGTCAGATATGTCGACGATAAGGCCAACGAGCGAACAATTGCAAGCAGCAATTTAATCCCCAGTTTATCACACTGGCACCACCTCAGGCACATTATTCGGCCCCAACCGGAACTGCTTAATCCATAGCTTATTATGCCTCACCTTCTACTCCACCTTCTACGATGGATATTTGGTCTTGGTATCTAGATTGTGGAGCCACCCACCACATCATTGATAGCATTTCCATTTGCAGCCGATGAGGGTGGACAGGAGAAGGTGCTGGTACAAGTTCCCAAGTTCCATTGTTAATTAAGGCATCATAGTCTACTGCCATAGTTGCACGCCAATATGGATCTCGGGAAGCTTGCGTGAAATAAGTAGGCTCAACGGGAGTCTGTGTACCTGCAATCAAAGCAAAAGTTTGATTCCTTGTGAGGACTCGTCGGTGAATCGTGCCATCTCTCAACCGAGTGACCATGGGATGTACCGGGGCTGGAATGTTCGAAGTAGAGGAGTTGGAAGTGCCAGGCTCCAGAGTTGACCATGGAATGTGCGAGTGACCATGCTTATTATGCCTCACCTGCTACTCCACCTTTTGCGATGGATATTTAGTCTTGGTATCCAGATTCTAGAGCCACCCATCACATCACTGATCGCATTTCCGACCTCTCCTGGGTCACTCCATACACTGGGAATCAACAATTGACTGTGGGTGATGGAGTTTCCCCTTCCCATCACTCACACAGGTACATTCGTGCCTACAATAGGTCTACAATTTTGTCTTTTAGATGTCTTAGTTGTTCATCATATTACAAAAAATCTTTTGTCGGTTTCTAAATTTTTGCGCGATAATAATTACATCTTCTTATTTTACCCCACCTCATTTGTTGCTCTGTGTGTGTTCATACTGATTAGGTACTCCTTCGAGGTCATCTTAAGAATGGTCTATATCGGGTCTCCACCTTTGACAAGTCTCCATCAACTTTCCTTAGTTCCTTCAACTTATGGCATCAACACTTGGGTCATGTGTCATCTAATCGACTAACTCGTCTGCTTCAATCCACCCAAACACAATTTTCCAAGTTATCTCCCTCCCATTGTATGGCCTGTGCTCTTAGCAAGAGTAAACGTCAACCCCACCCCCCATCCCCCTTCTAGAGTTAAATTCCCTTTTGAACTTGTTCACTTTGATGTTTGGGGACCATCCCCTATCACTTCTGTTTCAGGATATAAATATTATGTCTGTTTTGTCGATGACCATTCTCGGTTCACTTGGTATTATCCTTTCACCACTCGTGATCAATTTGCAGACATTTTTAAAGCTTTTCACAAATTTGTAGAAACTCAATTGCAACATACAATAAAGACAATTCAATGCGATGGCACACCAGAATTTCGCTGTTCTACTGAAGTGCGAAACCATCCCCTCCAACATGGTATTCATCATCAAGTATCTTGTCCATATGCTCCATTCCAGAATGGCACTGCCGAATGCAAACACCACCACATTGTCAAGACAGGCCTAACTCTTATGTCCCACGCTTCAGTTCCTTACCAGTTTGCGGAATATGTTTTTGAAACGGCAGTACATCTTATCAACAAGACACCAACTCCTTTCTTCAACAATCTCACACCTTGGTAGACACTATTCCAAACACCACAAGAGATTTCACACCTCAAAGTTTTTAGGTGTGCGGTTTTTCCATACTTGTGGCCCTATACCACTCACAAGCTTGCCCCAAGATCACACCGCTGCATCTTTCTTGGCTATCCTCCGGAGTACAAAGGCTATCGCTGTTGTGCCCAGGGCTATCGTTTTTTACTATCCATTTGGCAAACCATCTCCACCGCCATACTCTACCCCTCCACCTACAAGTGTGGTACTAAAATCTACATTGAACGATAGCTAATGCAGTTTTGATCTTGCCCCTGGGTCACACCTTTCCATTTGGTCATCCAACACCATCTCCCATCGGTCCTCACCATCCATCTCACGGCGTCATCCTCCAACTCCCTCTACAACTCAGGGCCCCGACAATTCCAACTCCTCTACTTCTGACATTCCTGCCTTGGCTCATCCCATGGTCACTTGGTTGAGAGATGGCACGATTCACCGACGAGTCCTTACAAGGAATCAAACTTTTGCTTTGACTGCAGGTACACAGACTCCCGTCGAGCCTACTTGTTTCACACAAGCTTCCCGAGATCCAAATTGGCGTGCAGCTATGGCGGCAAAATATGATGCCTTAATCAACAATGGAACTTGGGAACTTGTACCAACACCTTCTCATGTTCGCCCCATCGGCTGCAAATGGATTTACAAAATCAAGCTCCGGTCCGATGGCCCCCTTGAACGATTTAAGGCTCGACTAGTTGCCAAAGGTTATCACCAACAACAGGGAATTGACTATACATAAACATTCAACCCTGTTGCTAAGCCAGTCACAATCCGCATAATACTTGCAGTAGCTTACTCTCGCGGTTGGCCTATTCGCCAACTAGATGTGTCCAATGCTTTTCTTCACAGCCACTTATATGAAGAATACATGACGCAACCATAAGGATTTGTTGATCCCCAACGACCGACTCATGTCTACCGTCTTCGACGCTCTCTCTATGACTTAAAGCAAGCGCCACGCGCGTGGTACCAACGGCTCAGTTCATATCTCCTTAAAATTAGGTTCTGTGTATCTACTGCAGATTCTTCTCTCTTCATTATGCATACTCCACACTAAAGCATTTTTCTGCTTGTCTATGTGAACGATATCATCCTCACAGGGTCACCTCAGGCTCCTCTACAATCTTTACTCAACTCACTCCAAGGCGAATTTGCCATCAAAGACCTTGGACCCCTTCATTATTTTTTGGGAATGGAAGTTCAGCACACCTCCACCGGCCTTCTACTTAGTCAAACCAAGTTCATACAAGAGATCTTGCAGCGGTCCAAAATGACCGAAGCCCGAGCTGCTCCTACTCCTTGCACCACCGACGAACCATTATCTGCTTACTCCGGTGATCCTATGTCCGATCCTGCACTTTATCGTAGCATTGTTGGAGCTCTTCAATACCTCACACTCACACGCCCAAATATAGCTTATTCTGTGAACACCGCCTGTTAGTTTCTTCATGCTCCCACCACCGTGCATTGGCAAGCTGTGAAACGGATCCTACGTTATCTTGTTGACACTCCACAGCACGGGCTACATTTTAGCCACTCATCCTCCGCTGCTCTCCATGCATTTTCCGATGCAAGCTGGGTAGGTGATCGTGACGACCGACGTTCCGTTGGTGGCTTTTGCATCTTCCTTGGTTCCAACCTTATTTCCTGGAGTTCGCGCAAACAATGAACAGTTTCTCGTTCTAGCACTGAAGCAAAATACAAAAGCCTAGCAGACACCACTGCCGAACTCATTTGGATAGAGTTTCTACTTCGCGATCGTTGGGCACTACCTTCACACCCTCCTGCACTCTGGTGTGACAATCTCTCGGCTATCTATCTCACTACGAACCCGATTTTCCATGCTCGCACAAAGCAAGTGGAGATTGATTTTCACTTCATCCAAGAACGCTTGGCACGCAGTCAACTCTCAATCATATATATCAACTGTCGATCAACCAGCCGACATTTTCACCAAAGGACTCTCATCAGCTTGATTTCGGATGCTTTAAACCAAGCTGAATGTCCATTCTGCCCAGTCAGCTTGCGGGGGGATGTTAAAGGAATCAATCAATCTCCGAAATTCAAGAAATCAGCAACAATCAAGTAATCAACAACATTCTGGCTCCACCAACAATGGAAACACCAAAGAAGGAAGATTGGAAGAATCAAGTAAAGAAGGAAACCCACGACACAATCTCCACCAGAGAAAGAAACAAATTGACGGAATCAAAAAACCCCTTAAGTGTAGACATTGGTCTTCTTGTGAAAGTTTATAAATAGAGCCTCTGTAAATTGTACAAAGACACGACTGAAAAATACAAAACACGGGAAAATTATTTACATATTCCTTCCTTTGTTCTTCTGTTCAATTATTCCTCACTGTTCTTGGTTTCAAACAGACTGTAGTGCATTTGAATGTTGGCAAACCGTCCTTCTATTTAGTTTTTTTTATTTTGACTTATCTTAGAAAACTATTATTGGAAATGACAAATCCAAATTTACGGACAAATTATAATGGAGGTATGGTTCGTTCTCTGTCCCTTTCAAATAGATTTTCGTATTGAAAGCCACAAGCCGTACCAGAGTAAGCCCTTTAATAATCTGGTCACTTAATACTCCGGTTGTGACTCCTGCAACGACAGCAAATGATCCACGATAGTGTTCTTGCCACAAAAGTATCAAAAATGTCTTAAACTTTTTGTATTGATACCAATTTAATCCTAAACCATTTTTTTGTACCAATTCAGTCTTAATTCTTTTGCATTTGTGCCAATTTAGTTCTAAACCTTTTGCATTTATGTCAATTCAATCCTAAATCTTTTGCATTGGTGCCAATTCAGTCATAAACCTTTTTTTGGTACCAATTTTGTCTTAAATCTTTTATATTTGTGCTAATTCAGTTCTTCCGGCTAATAGCTATTCACGTGTCGAAGGATTAAATTAGCACCAATACAAAATATTTAGGACTGTATTGGCACCAATGCAAAAGGTTTATGACTAAATTGACACCAAAAAAAGGCTTAGGATCAAATTGGCACCAATGTAAAAGATTTAAAACTGAATTGGCACTAATGTAAAATGTTTAGGACCAAATTTGTACTAAAAAGGGTTTAGGACTGAATTGACACTAATACAAAATGTGTAGGACTGAATTGATACCAAAGAAAGGTTTAGCACTAAACTGACACAAATGCAAATAGTTTAAGACTTTTTTTGACACTTTTCCCGTGTTCTTGCTCTTTGAACCACCACAACCACCATTTTTATAACTTTCTTGGTGTTCTTCAATCAAATTTTGCAAGAACTCCTCCGTTCTCTTGCTCAGCCTCAACACTCTCTTCTCGAAATCCCTACCCTATAGACCCAACTGAAAACCCCAAGATGTCCCCCGGATTCGAAGCCCCGCCGTATCTCCCGTTCTCCTTCACTATGTCCCGGAATGACGCTGCCTCCTTGACGTTGCTCATGTTGTCACCGTAGTATCTCTTCCCAACCACCGTCCGCACTATGATGTTGATTTTAATTTGGCATTATTAATGAAGTTTTTGGCCTTATATTTGTTCAATGGGCTTGGCCAGAATTCCATGTTCTTATTGGTTCACTCCAGCTTATTAATTAAGAGAAATCACCTTTACTTGAGTCGATCCACCACTGGTCCAATGCAATTTTTATGGGTTTATTTAATGATGCAAAATGCTCCTAAAAACTATATGCTATGCAATTTAATTTTAACATATTTTTTTAAGGATTAAAGATTAATCTCTAATTTTTTATGTAACTATTTCTATATGATTGGCCAAGATCAAGGTGTCAACAACATATTTGCTCTAATCATGTATGACAAGCAATGTTTCCTCGAAGACCAAAGAGTTCCGACATTCGAGTTGCTAGCTGAAGTCTCATGATTTGTCCAAACACTTTTATCTCCAAACTACCTAAGGTGAGTTCCAGGAATCCCTTCAATTTACCTAAGGTGAGTTTTAGGTATTTCTCGGATATCTAAGGCAAGTTCTAAATATTCTGACATCTTTAAACTTATGGAGTAGTTTAGTTCTTTATTTGACCAGACACTTTTCGAATATCTAAGATAAGTTCTAGATATTTCGTTAAGACATCTTTAAACCCTCAAAATGACTTCAAATTGTTTACCAATTCGATCTTTAGATACCTAAAGTGAGTTCTAGGTATTTATCGGTTAAATCTTTTCAAGTACCTTGTTGACACTTGAGTTTTAGCCGACACGTCTTATAAAAGTAAAACTTGGGATTAGGGTTCCTAATCGCGACAAACTTGACAACTCCACCGGGGAAATGTGCTCTGTTGAAGATAAGTCATGACACCATAATACCATGGCTTGCTATCGGGTTCTTCTTCAATTCATGCAATAAGTTGGACGTTCCAAAATTTTAATTCTTAAACTGTGACATTCCGATTTTCGACCCATTTTTGGGATTTATAAAACGTGTAATTCGTCGGTGTGATTATAGTAAAATCTTGCCCGGGAACTGATCACTCTCGGTTATTTTAAATTTTTAAATTAGAGATTTCGCTAGAAACGCACTCGATCGAATTTGGCCGTTATTTAGAGCTCGAACTTTGGTGTCGAATTTCTCGGAATTTCGGAACAAATTTAATTGGACGGTGTCGATATTATTGTCGCCAACCTCGATATTACCCGGAGAATGTGAAAAGTGAATTTTTGACCGGGTACGAATTTGGACTAGTAGACCACTCTCGCGGTGTGTTTTTATTAACACAATTTTACCCAAATCCTAAAATTATTAATTAGGATTTTTTGGGGGACCGTCGGATATTTTTCGGGTTTAAATCGTGTCCGTTGGATCGCAATTATTGCGATTTTGATTTGACTTCTCTCTCTCTCTCTCTCTCTCTCTCTCTCTCTCCTCTCTTTTCCCTCTTTCCCTCTGAACCCCCTCCCCCTACGTCTGACCAAGCCCCACCAAACCCCCACCTACCCTCTCTTCCTCTCTCCTCTTCTCTTTTCCTTTTCTTTCCCTTTTTTTTTCTTTTCTTCTTCTCTTCTCTTCTCCTTCTCCTCCCCCGACGCCTTGCTTCTGGTTTTCCTCTGCCCCTCGCCGAACCAGCCCAGCCGCTCGTCGTGCGCCGCCTCCTTGCCGACGACTAGCCCGCCACCCGCGCGCCTTGACCGTCCGCCGCGCCTCGCCCCTCGGCCGTCGTCGCGCCGTCCGTCACCCCAAAATTCCGTCGCCGGTTTGCCCAAGCCCGGCGCACGAGTCGTGTCACTCGCCGGAGGCCGCGCTCGTCGTCGCCGCTCACCGCCACCGCCCCAGCCCGTCCTAGCAGCGCCGCTCGTCTCCATTGCCATCCCGGTCGTCACCGCCCGTTCACCGCGGGCACGCTCGCCGGATCGAGCTCGCCCGCCTAGCCCCGATCGTTGTCGGGACCGGCTCCGCCATCCACCTCCGACCGTCGCCGCCGTGGTCCTAGCCGCCGGAGCAGCCCCGGACTAGCCAACACAGTAGCCACCCTTCGCCGTTCGTCGTCGTTCACCGTCCGCCGTGTCGAAACGGAACCACCGCGGACCGCCCTCGCCGCCACCGTCGTTCTCTCGTCGTCGCCGGCGTTAGCCGAGTAAGTTAACCCCTAATCCCGTGCTTAGGGTGTTAAACTTGCTTAGGGTAGTTTAGATTAAACTTAATTAAGGTTTGGACAAAGTTAATGTTAGATTATTAGATAATCTTTGGCGATAGGTTATCGTTTGTGTGATAAGTTATTGTGATATGGTGATAGGCTATCTATTATATTACTATTGTTGATTATTTTATTAAATAGAAATATTTTCGGAATTAAATATTATTTTATTATTTTCGGAATTAAATATTATTATTTTATTATTAAATAATTAATTCCCGAAAATTAAATATTATCATTTTCGGAAAATTTTCTAGTGTCAATTATGATGCCAATGTTGGATTTCGCCGTATAAATTGACGTATTTAGAAAATGATTTGAATTATTTCGATTCGAGAAAATATTTTGACACTTTGGAAAATTGAATTATTTTCGGATATTATTAAATGATTAAATTTCGAATTTATTTATTATTATTTCGGAAAAATTTATAATTTTCAAGTTATTATTTCCGATTTGAATGTTGGCGATTTTGCCGCGAATTGTCGTATTAAATTGATTTTATAGCAAATTGTTTGATCGAAAGTTTCTATGGAAAAATTTATGAGGCTTTTGGAATTAAATTATTTTATTTTGTTATGCCAAGTAATGATTGTGATACTTTGTGATTGATATTCGGGTTTGACATCGAAGCTTGCGAAATTGATTGACTGTTGCATGTGTGACCATGTGATATTGTTGTATGGCATTAATATGAGCACTATTCATGAACGTATGGGCTAATTGAGAAGATAATAATTAGTCGGAATGCTTGTGTGCTCGTGGTGGTCACCACGTTGGAGCCGCCTTTGCTGTGTATCACTTGACGATGCCCGATTTATCGGATGCCCGGGATAACTGAGTGCCGATACCGGATGCCTTGTCGCGCCCGAGGCCGGACTTGATGCTCCTTTACGGGATACCATCTTACGTATCGCTTTGATGTTGCCGTATTGGAATGCCGTCATCCCGTATCGTTTGACGGCCGTGTTCGACGGGCGGACGGAGCCTGCTTTTTACCGGTAGACCGCCATCTTGCTGCGACGCTTTGATGTGTGGTGGCCCCGAGGGGCGTAATAATTAGAATACGTGTGATGCATAGTGCTTGATTATGGGGTAGAAACTGCTAGGCATGGTATGGGACGTGCCCAAGCGGGTTTTGCCTCATAATCGAGACACGCGCGAATGTGTTGCATTAATGCATGGAAAATCTCGTTAAATGCTTCGAGTATGTGACATATGCATTTCATCAACGTGTGTATCAAGGTGAGGTAAGGATGCCTGTGGTTGTTTATTAATGTACTGTTGATGTTATGTTAGCCGATTAGGGACCCCCGTGCGAGTAGGCCTCCTAAAAGCGGGGCTTAGGCCGTTAACTTCTGAGACATTCGTCTCATTATTGTTGTTAACCCATTTTCAGGCCCTTAGCGTGTTGGCGCACCCAGTTTGGTTCGAGGTGTTTGGAAGCTGGTTTTTGGAGTTCGACCTGTTGATGAAGTAGATTGACCCCTAGCCTGTTATCTTTTTGCTGGCTTTTTGTGGTAGCGCCCGAAGTGGGCATGTAAGAATACTCTCAGGGGTTAATCAAGTGAAAATTAAAATAGTATTGTTTGACTGTTGTGATTTGTTTTCCTGACTATCCCTATTTGTTATTTGTCCGGGGATTGTTGTGTTCGTTTCCGCATGCGTAATTAAAAGATAAAATGAAGGGTCGGCGACGAGTCCCAGGACGTCGCATCATAACGACCATAGCGGGATGTCGCGTGTCCGTAGGGTTCGGGGCGTGACATAAACAGTCGATGTCCGATCCATCCATCACTTGTAACATCAAAGATAGAGTTGCCAAGACATTAGCGAATTGATATTGAGATCTTGACAAACATTTAAAAGATATTTCATCATATTTCTCCACCAACTCTTTAAGGAATTTGTGATATGGGATTAATTTCAAGTCGTGCGTTTGCCATTCACATTCAATTTGAAGAATGATGAGCGTGAAATCACCTTAATTTATTTACTTTCATGTTAATGGCCAATTGCAAGCGAAAAATACAAGCTTTATACTTTGAAATATTATTGGTACATGGGAATACCAATTTACCTAAGATGAGTTCTAGATATTTTGTCAAGACACTTTTTGTCTATCTAAGGTGAGTTCTAGATATTGAGAAATTTTTAAAACTTTGGGATGATTTCTAGTTTTTTATTAAGTAAATTGTTACATTTAAGGTGAGTTTTAGGTGTTTATTGGTTAAACCTTCCCACATATATTCAAAGTATGTTCTAGATATTCCAAAATTTCTAGACTGCCCGGAAGTGAGATATCTTCCAGAATATCCAAAGGACGTATATGTCCTAGATATTCCAAAATTTCTAAATTGCCTGGAGGTAGAGACCTTCCCGGATATATACGGTACGTCATAGATATTTCTAAATTTCTAAACTTCTAGAGTAATTTCCGGATGTTTATTTCCCTAAAGGTGAGAGACCTTACCAGATATCTAAGGTACGTCCTGCAGGACTATCCATAATTTTTAATCATCTGAAGTAAGTTCCCGTTGTTTATTTACCTGAAAGTGAGAGACCTTTCCAGATATGTAAGGCTCATCCTAGATATTCTGAAATCACTAGACTTCTGATTAAGTTCCGATTGTTTATTCATCAAATCTTTTCAAGTATGTAAGCCTTGTTAGCGAAGACCTACCAAAACTGCCAAGAAACTTTTCGTATCAAAGTATAATTTCCCGAATCTCTAGGTAATTAAGGATAGGCACGTATTCTGTCTTTGCATTAGCATATGCATTTCATTGCCTTTAAAAAAACACGGGTGTGGACTCATTGAGATCCATATTCCCAACAAAAAGAGTAATTATTGTGCATTTGCATAGTCTGGATTCATGTGTCTTTTATCTTTGAATAAAATCTCTTCAAGCTCAATTTGAAAAGGGGCAGTTGTTGACACCTTAATTTTGACAACTCTACTCATCACATAGAAAAATTAGGGATTGACCCCAACTCCTAAACAAGAATATTGTTAAATTACAAATGCATATTAGGTGCATTGTCATTTTTAGAAATAAACTCACATAAATTGTATTATAATTAGACTGAGTTAAGCAAGGATGCTATGAGCTTAATTGGATTAAGACTAAGCCCAAGAGAAACAAAAAT